>CM067578.1:13436736-13765895 GCA_034336665.1 Luscinia megarhynchos
GGGGCTGGGACAGGGAGGTGCAGCAGCTGCCAGTCCTAGGCACAAACACAGCCCCTGGGCACACAGACAGACCTTGGCACACACACACAGCCCTGGGCACACACACACACAGCCCTGGGCACACACACAGCCCTGGCGCACACACACAGCCCTGGGCACACACACAGCCCTGGGCACACACACACAGCCCTACACACACACACACAGCCCTGGGCACACTCTCACACACAGCCCTGGGCACACACACACACAGCCCTGGGCACACACACACACAGCCCTGGCACACACACACAGCCCTAAGTACACACACACACACACAGCCCTGGGCACACACACACAGCCCCTGGGCACACACACAGCCCCAAGCACACACACACAGCCCCGCACACACACACACAGCACTGGGGCACACACACACAGCCCTGGGCACACACACACACAGCCCTGGGCACACACACAGCCCCAAGCACACACACACACACACACAGCCCTTGGGCACACACACACACAGCACTGGGCACACACACAGCCCTGGGCACACACACACAGCCCTAAGCACACACACACACACAGCCCTCAAGTACACACACACACACAGCCCCTGGGCACACACACACACAGCCCTGGCACACACACAGCCCCTGGGCACACACACACACAGCCCTGGGCACACACACACAGCCCTGGCACACACACACACAGCCCTGGGGTACACACACACACAGCCCTAAGCACACACACACACAGCCCTGCACACACACACACAGCCCTGGCACACACACACACAGCCCCTGGGCACACACAGCCCCGCGCACACACACACACAGCCCTGGGGCACACACACACAGCCCTGCACACACACAGCCCTGGGGCACACACACACAGCCCTGGGCACACACACACACAGCCCTGGGCATAATACACACACAGCCCTGGGCACACACACACACACAGCCCCAAGTAAACACACACAGCTCCAAGACACACACACAGCCCCTGGGCACACACACACACAGCTCCTAAGCACACACACACACACACACAGCCCTCGGGCACACACACACAGCCCTTACACACACAGCCCTGGGCACACACACACACAGACCTGCACACACACACACAGCCCTAAGTACACACACAGCCCTGGGCATCGACACACACAGCCCCTGGGCACACACACACACAGCCCTGGGCACACACACACACAGCCCTGGGCACACACACACACAGACCTCAAAGCATACTCACACAGCCCTGGGCACACACACACACAGCCCTGGGCACACACACACACAGCCCCTAAGCACACACACAGCTCCTGGGCACGACACACACAGCCCCTGGGCACACACACACACAGCCCTAAGTACTACTCCACAGCCCCTAAGCACACACACACAGCCCTGGGCACACACACACACACAGCCCTGGGCACACACACAGCCCTGGGCACACACACACACAGCCCTGGGCACACACACACACAGCTCCCTGCAGCACACACAGCCCTGCACACACACACAGCCCTAAGCACACTGACACACAGCCCTGGGCACACACACACAGCCCTCAAGCACACACACACACAGCCCTGGGCACACACACAGCCCTGGGCACACACACACAGCCCTGGGCACACACACACACAGCCCTAAAGACACACACAGCCCTGGGCACACACACACACAGCCCCTAAGTACACACACACAGCCCCTGGGCACACACACACACAGCCCCTGGGCACACACACACACAGCCCCAAGTACACACACAGCCCTGGGCACACACACACACAGCCCTTGGGCACACACACAGCCCTGGGCACACACACACAGCCCTGGCACACACACAGCCCTTAAGCATCATTTCACACACAGCCCTAAGTACACACACGCAGCCCTGGCACACACACAGCCCTGGGCACACACACACACAGCTCCCAAGGGCACAGCACACACACACAGCCCTGGCACACACACACACAGCTCTAAGTACACACACAGCCCCTGGGCACACACACTAGCCCTCGCACACACACACAGCCTCTAAGCACACACACAGCCCCTAAGTACACACACACAGCTCCTGGGCACACACACAGCCCTCAAGTACACACACACAGCCTCTAAGCATACATACTCTGCACACACACAGCCCTGGGCACACACACACACAGCCCTGGGCACACACACAGCCCTGGGCACACACACACAGCTCTGGGCACACACACAGCCCTGGGCACACACACACAGCCTCTTGGGCACACACACACACAGCCCCCAAGTACAAACACAGCTCCTGGGTACACACACAGCCCTGGGCACACACACACACACACAGCCCCTGGGCACACACACACACAGCCCCCAAGCACACACACACAGCCCCTAAGCACACACACAGCCCTGGGCACACACACACAGCCCCAAGCACACACACAGCCCTTGGCACACACACACACAGCTCCCTGGGCACACACACAGCCCTGGGTACACACACACAGCCTCATAGCACACACACAGCCCTGGCACACACACACAGCCCCAAGCACACACACACAGCCCCAAGCACACACACACAGCTCCCAAGACACACACACACACTAGTCACAGCACACACACAGCCCTGGGCACACACACACACAGCCCTGGGCACACACACACACAGCCCTGGGCACACGCTACACACACACAGCCCCTGGGCACACACACACAGCCCCTGAGTACACACACACACAGCCCTGGGCACACACACACACAGCCCTAAGTGCACACACACAGCTCCTGGGCACACACACAGAGCTCCTGGCACACACACACAGCTCCCTCAGTACACACACAGCCCTGGGCACACACACACAGCCCTGGGCACACACACACACAGCCTCTGGGCACACACACACACACAGCCTCTACAGCCCTTGCACATACACACACAGCCCCAAGTACACACACACACACACACAGCTCCTACAGCCCTGACTACAGCACACACACAGCCCTGGGCACACACACACAGCCCCTGGGCACACACACACAGCCCTGGCACACACACACAGAGCCTCTGGGCACACACACACAGCCCTGGGCACACACACACACAGCCCCTGGCACACACACACACAGCCCTTAAGACACACACACAGAGCCCTGGCACACACACACAGCCCTGGGCACACACACACAGCCCTGGGCACACACACACAGCTCCTACACAGCCCTGGGCACACACACAGCCCCAAGTAACACACACACACAGCCTCTGGGCACACACATTGGACACACAGCTCCTGGGCACACACACACACAGCCCTGGGCACACTGACACACACAGCCCTGGGCACACACACAGCCCTGACACAGCACACATAGCCCGCACAGCACACACAGCCCCTGGGCACACACACACACAGCCCTGGGCACACACACACACACACAGCCCTAAGTACACACACAGCCCCCAAGTGTCACACACACAGCCCTTGGGCACACACTGACACACAGCCCCAAGTACACACACACACAGCCCTGGCACACACACACAGCCCTGGGCACACACAGCCCCACAGCCCTCACACATTGACACACAGCCCCTGGGCACACACACACACAGCCCTGGGCACACACACACAGCCCTGGGCACACACACAGCCCCTGGGCACACACACAGCCCTGGGCACACACACAGCCTCTAAGTACACACACAGCCCTGGGCACACACACACACAGCCCTGGCACGACACACACACAGCCCTGGGCACACACACAGCCCTAAGACACACAGCTCCCTGGGCACACACAGCCCTGGGCACACACACACACAGCCCTGGGCACACACAGCCCTGGGCACACACACACACAGCCCTGCACACACACAGCCCCAAGCACACACACACACACAGCTCTAAGCACACACACAGCCCTTAAGCACACACACACAGCCCTGGGCACACATATCATCACACACAGCCCTGGCACACACACACAGCCCTGGGCACACACACAGCCCCAAGCACACACACACACAGCCCTGGGCACACACACACAGCCCTGGCACACACACACACAGCCCTGGGCACACACACACAGCCCCAGCACACACACAGCCCCTAAGCACACACACACAGCCCTGGGCACACACACACACAGCCCCAAGCACACACACACAGCCCTGGGTACACACACAGCCCCTGGGCACACACACACAGCCCTGGCACACACACACAGCCCTGGGCACACACACACACAGCCCCAAGTACACACACACACAGCCCCAAGCACACACAGAGCCCTGGGCACACACACACAGCCCTGGGCACACACAGCCCTACACACACACAGCCCTGGGCACACACACACAGCTCCCTGGGCACACACACAGCCCTGGGCACACACACACACAGCCCTGGGCACACATTAACACAGCCCTGCAAGCACACACACACAGCCCTGGGCACACACACACACAGCCCTGGGCACACACACACAGCCCTGGGCACACACACAGCCCTGGGCACACACACACAGCCCTGGGCACACACACACACAGCCCCTGGGCACACACACAGCCCTGGGCACACACACACAGCCCTGGGCACACACACACAGCCCTGGGCACACACAGTCCCCAAAGCACAGCCCCTAAGTACACACACACACAGCCCTGGGCACACACACACACAGCCCCAAGCACACACACACACAACCCCTGGGCACACACACACAGCTCCCTGGCACACACACACACAGCCCTGGGCACACACAGCCCTGGGCACACACACACAGCCCTGGGCACACACACACACAGCCCTGGCACACACAGCCCTGGGCACACTACAGACACAGCCCTGGGCACACACACACACAGCCCTGCACACACACACACAGCTAAGCACACAAACACCCTGGGCACACATCACACATAGCTGCACACACACACAGCCTCCTGGGCACACACACACAGCCCTGGGCACACACACACAGCCCCTGGGCACACACACACAGCTCCTGGGCACACACACAGCCCTGGGCACACACACACACAGCCCTGGGCAATAACACACACAGCCCCTGGGCACACAGACACAGCCCTGGGCACACACAGACACACAGCTCCTGGGCACACACACACACAGCCCTGGGCACACACACAGCCCCTGGGCACACACACACAACCCTGGGCACACACACACACAGCCCCTGGGCACACACACACAGCTCTGGGCACACACACAGCCCTGGGCACACACACACAGCCCTGGGCACACACACACACAGACCCAAGTACACTCACACACAGCCCTGGGCACACACACACAGCCCTGGGCACACACACACAGCTCTGGGCACACACACACACAGCCCTGGGCACACACACACAGCCCTGGGCACACACACAGCCCTGGGCACACACACAGCCCTGGGCACACACACACACAGCCCTGGGCACACACACACACAGCCCTAAGCACACACACAGCCCTGGGCACACACAGACACAGCCCTGGGCACACACACACACAGCCCTGGGCACACACACACACAACCCCTAAGCACACACACACACAGCCCTGGGCACACACACACAGCCCTGGGCACACACACACACAGCCCTGGGCACACACACACACAGCCCTGGGCACACACACACACAGACCTGGGCACACCTCACACACAGCCCTGGGCACACACACAGCCCTGGGCACACACACACACAGCCCCTGGGCACACACACACACAGCCCTGGGCACACACACACACAGCCCTGGGCACACACACACACAGCCCTGGGCACACACACAGCCCTGGGCACACACAGACACAGCCCTGGGCACACACACACACAGCCCTGGGCACACACACACACAGCCCTGGGCACACACACACAGCTCTGGGCACACACACACACACACAGCCCTGGGCACACACACACACAGCCCTGGGCACACACACACAGCCCTGGGCACACACACACACAGACCCTAAGCACACCTCACACACAGCCCCTGGGCACACACACACACACAGCCCTGGGCACACACACACACAGCCCTGGGCACACTCATACACACAGCCCTGGGCACACACACACACAGCCCTGGGCACACACACACACACAGCCCTGGGCACAAACACACACACACACACACAGCCCTGGGCACACACACACACAGACCTGGGCACACTCACACACACACAGCCCTGGGCACACACACACACAGCCCTGGGCACACACACACACAGCCCTGGGCACACACACACACAGCCCTGGGCACACACACACACAGCCCCTGGGCACACACACACAGCCCTGGGCACACACACACACAGCCCTGGGCACACACACACACAGCCCTGGGCACACACACGGCCAGCCCAGCTCGTGAGGGCTGCAGCTCCCAGAGCTCCACAGGGGTTCAGGAGCTGCTGGTCCATCCTGGGCAGGTGGGAGTGCCTTGCCCCTGCTAGGCCGTGCCAGCCCCTGGCAGGTCTGATCTCCATTCTGGTCCAGCCCCAGGCTGTGCCATCTGCCACGGGGTGTCACTTCAGCAGCAGGACGGTGGGCACCTGGGGACCCTCTTAGACAGGAATGCTTTCTCCCCAGAAGAGCAGAGCTTGGCCCCCTGCCCCAGAACCCCCGTGCAGGGCACAGCTGGATGCTCATGAGCATTCTCCTCAATTGTTCTCTCCTCCTCTTTCCTCTGGCTATCCTTTCCCACTGAGAGTGTAAAAATGGCTCCTGCAAAGTTCACACGAGGATGGGCATTTCCAGCTAAGCAGTAGTGTTATACAGTCTGTGGCAGAATTGGTTTGGGGCTTTGAACGCATTTTCTGCATTTCCAAAGCTAGGAATGACTTTGGTTTTTATCCCATTTGTAGCCTGCTCACAATTCAGAAAGGACCATCAATCAGGATAGTTCAAGCAGTTCACCAATGGGCTTGAAAGCAGACAAGTCTTTATACAAGAGAAATATTTAAAACCATCTGACCCTGATGGAACTGTAGAAACAACCCACAGCATTTTTAGGGAGCCCAGGATTTTGAAAAGGTTTGGGTATTTATCTGTGAGCTTCTATTTACAAAAAAAAAGTGATCCCAAATTTCTTTTCTTGAGGCAATATATGTGGTTTTATTTTATCTTTCAGTATATATTCAATAATATGATTCAATATATATTGTTACAGCTGAATTTTGATCATGTATGGCTGGCTGAGAAAAAGGTGAATCAATTCATGCTTAAAAAGGCTGCTTTGAAAAAGTCCTAATATTGCAAAACACTTTAAAAATATGGGGGATAGGTGTGTAATTTATCAGTTTGGAGCATTGTTTCCTAAATCTAACATTGCAGTTATTAATCAAACACTGCACTTTGGCTGCAATAAAACAGCAGTCTGAAATCATAAGCTTTTTGCTTAAAATTTGCAGCCAGCTCCACACTCTAATGGGACAATGAAATGGAAATAATGTGGCACGCTCAGATTTCTGCTGTTTTGTAATTTTTTATATAATTACTTTTCTCAGCACGCTTTTCATTGCTGGGAACATAAAAAGAAAAATGCCTTAGTCCAGTAATTTTTCTTTTGTGTTGCATATTTAAAAATTGGGCAGGCACTGAGAGTTTTTTGGTCCTTGTTTATTGGCACCGAGTTTGTGCTGCTGCAAGGATCCCCCAGACAGCTCAGATACCAGAGATAAATAACAGAGATAAATAAATGCCAGAGGTAAATCAGCCTGGCAGTGGATTCTGGCACTGCTCTCACAACCTCCTCTGCTCTGTCTCATCCCTGGTTGTGCTGCAGGGATTGTCCCTGTGCAGGGACACATCTGGTGTGGTTGTGCAGAATATTCCTTGTGTCCTCGCATCCCTAGGTGCTCATCCTGCCTGAAAACCGAGCCCTGCTCTCGGTTTTGAGCCCGGAGCATCGTTCACTCCTCTGCTGCCCCCGCCCTGTGCCCTGCTGTACTCGTATTCCTCCTGTTGAAGGCAGGAAATGGAGAATTCTGGCTGCCCTGGTCCCACAGAACACACAGAAACAGTTGGACTAGTGCTGCAGGACACTGAGCCCTTCCAGTTCCTCAGAGAATTGCTTGGCAGTTACTGAATTTCACTCAGCAGAGGAGAGCAAAAACTGACTCTATTTTGGGAAAGCACAAATATTTAAGAGTGCTATAATTGTCAGAAGGGCTCCTTTGTTTGAGAAGCATGATGGAGTAGTCTATTTTAATCAGAATACCCAACAAAAGAGCAGAGACTCCCTTTCTGTGGTGGAAATGGAAGCACTGAACCCTTGGCAGCCAGTTCCTCTTGTGACTGAAGGGTTTCCCCGGGCACTGTAAAAATGGGGTGATCAGGGCACCTTACCCACCCCTTTTTGTTTGAATTTGTCACTCTGTGTCTGTGCCCTGCAGAGCCTTTCTGTGCCCTGTGCCCCCAGGTGGGCTGGCTCAGGCTCAGGGGTGCCAGTATTGAGCCCCAAACCTCACCCAGTGCCAGTATTGAACCCCAAACCTCACCCAGTGCCAGAATTGAGCCCCAAACCTCACCCAGTGCCAGAATTGAACCCCAAACCTCACCCAGTGCCAGTATTGACCCCAAACCTCACCCAGTGCCAGCCCTGAACCCAAATGGGCTTTTGGAACCCAAGCCCATCCTGGGAAACCAGCTCTGGGCTCCCATTTTATTGAGGTTATTTTCATCCCCCAGTGCTCTGGGAGCTCTCAGCCTGGCAGGGGCTGTTTGTGCAGTTCTGTTCCTGCTGGCTCTGCCCCTCCCCAGCTGCTCCCAGGCTCAGTTCTGGTTTAACTGGGGCAGGGTGAGCCTGGCTCAGGGCAGAGCAGGTGAGCCAGCCCTGGTGATGGCACCTGCAGCTCTGGCTCTCGGGGGGATCAGAGCTGGGACCTCACATTGGCATTTCCTGAGACACTGCCAGTGTCTCACCCTGCTCTGTGCTGCAATAACAGATTTAAGGACTTGAAAATATCATCTTTTCTGCTCCCCAAACTTTATTCCAATTATTCCACTTCACAACTTGAGTCCTTCCTCCCTGCCATGCTCCCTTCAAGCTCCATTTGAACTAAGAACTGAGAGATTTGTAATGAGCAGGATCCCTGCTGCTTGATGACACAGTGCCCAGAATCACTTTAAAAAATGATGTGGGCATTTAAAAATACTAATTAATATCTTGGCAGAGATATTTGGAAAATTCTGTGTTTTTTGTGTCACAGTGAAAAGTTTTAAATAGGCAAGGCCAGCTGGGCTGGAGGAGAATGTGCCTGTAGTCCTGAACACTTTATTGGAGATTGCTAGGAGCTGTGCAGCTCATAGGGAAGGGGAATCCAAAACCAGTTCTGCTGGAAATGGCTGATAAAGATGATTGCAGTGTGAAGCCCGGCTCTCAGAGGCCTTTTTTCCTTTAAATTCACAGTATCTGATGCACTGTGGCTTGAGAAAAGAGGTGTGTGCATCAAATCAGGCATTTCTGTGGGCAGTGATTGCACAGTGCCACTGAGCATGGCCCCAGCAAAATCCATCCTGTGGTCTCTGGGAGGAGACTGAGCCTCCTGAGCTCCCCACAGGTGTCAGTTCAAAAAACTGGAATGTCATGTACCTAACAGAGTGCTTGGCCAGCTGAAGGAAAACAGAGATTTGTATTGTTATTATTATTTAATAAATAAATAAAGGCCGTTCTGGACTGAAATTGAATTTCAGCATCCTTTCTGGAGGCAATTAAAACCATGAGCTTCATCAGCCAAGGCCAGTGTTTTAATGTCTCTGAGACACTCAGGCTGCCAAAGTTAATTATTCATCCTTCCCTTAATAGCATTCAGATGACATTTTAAAGGTACAACTTCAGTGGATTTGGCTGAGCCTTAATTGTTCCCCTGGGAGATGATTCCCTGGAGGATGCTGAGGCTCTGCAGAAGGGCAGATCAATAAAGCAAACCCATCCCTCACTGCAGGGGCCTCAGGTGGGAGTGTCCCTGCGAGGTGGAAATGCTGGAAATAATGCTGGAAATAATGCTGGAAATGCTGGAAATAATGCTGGAAATGGTGGAAATGGCGGAAATGGTGGAAATGGTGGAAATGGTGGAAATGGTGGAAATGGTGGAAATGCTGGAAATGAGGAAATGGTGGAAATGGTGGAATGTTGGAAATGGTGGAAATGGTGGAAATGTGGAAATGGTGGAAATGGTGGAATGGTGGAAATGGTGGAAATGGTGGAGATGGTGGAAATGGTGGAAGTGGTGGAGATGCTGGAAATGGTGGGAAATGTTGGAAATGGTGGAATGTTGGAAATGTGGAAATGGTGGAAATGGTGGAAATGGTGGAGATGGTGGAAATGGTGGAAGTGGTGGAGATGCTGGAAATGGTGGAAATGTTGGAAATGGTGGAATGTTGGAAATGGTGGAAATGGTGGAAATGGTGGAAATGTTGGAAATGGTGGAATGTTGGAAATGTTGGGAATGTTGGAAATGTTGGAAATGGTGGAAATGTTGGAAATGTGGAAATGGTGGAAATGGTGGAAATGGTGGAAATGTTGGAAATGGTGGAATGTTGGAAATGTTGGAATGTTGGAAATGTTGGAAATGGTGGAAATGGTGGAAATGTGGAAATGGTGGAAATGGTGGAAATGTTGGAAATGGTGGAAATGGTGGAAATGTGTTGGAAATGGTGGAAATGTGGAAATGGTGGAAATGGTGGAAATGGTGGAATGGTGGGAAATGGTGGAAATGGTGGAAATGGTGGAGATGGTGGAAATGTGGGAATGGTGGAAATGTGAAATGGTGGAAATGGTGGAATGGTGGAAATGGTGGAAATGGTGGAGATGGTGGAAATGGTGGAAATGTGGAAATGGTGGAAATGTGGGAATGGTGGGAAATGTGGAAATGGTGGAAATGGTGGAATGTTGGAAATGGTGGAATGGTGGAAATGGTGGAAATGGTGGAAATGGTGGAAATGTGGAAATGGTGGAAATGTGGAAATGGTGGAAATGGTGGAAATGGTGGAAATGGTGGAATGGTGGAAATGGTGGAAATGGTGGAATGGTGGAAATGGTGGAAATGGGTGGAAATGGTGGAAATGGTGGGAAATGTGGAAATGGTGGAAATGGTGGAATGGTGGAAATGGTGGAAATGGTGGAAATGGTGGAAATGTTGGAAATGGTGGAAATGGTGGAAATGGTGGAAGTGTTGGAAATGGTGGAAGTGTTGGAAATGGTGGAAATGGTGGGAATGGTGGAAATGTGGAAATGTGGAAATGGTGGAATGGTGGAAATGGTGGAAGTGTTGGGAAATGGTGGAAATGTGGAAATGTTGGAAATGGTGGAAGTGTTGGAAATGGTGGAAATGTTGGAAATGGTGGAAATGGTGGAATGGTGGAAATGGTGGAAATGGTGGAAATGTGAAATGTGGAAATGGTGGAATGGTGGAAATGGTGGAAATGGTGGAAATGTGGGAATGGTGGAAATGGTGGAATGGTGGAAATGGTGGAAATGTGGAAATGGTGGAAATGGTGGAATGGTGGAAATGGTGGAAATGGTGGAAATGCTGGAAATGCTGGAAATGGTGGAAATGTGGAAATGGTGGAATGCTGGAAATGCTGGAAATGCTGGAAATGTGGAAATGGTGAAAATGTGAGATGGGAAGGTGACCCAAAGGGACATGGAAACCCAGCTGACGCTTGTGCTTGGGCTTAGGGCAAGAGGAATTGTCCTGGATTTCCAGCAGTGGGGACAGAACTGTTTTTAATGGAATGTGTCCCCTGATTGGGAAGGGCATGAAACATCTCCTGTTCTTGCTGTGCCAGGGAGTGAGACTAAAACACAGACAGAGGTGTGATCAATGTCACACATAGTGACTGATGCTGATCACTAATCAAACACCAATCACAGGTGTGATATCAAACACAAATCATGGGTGTGATATCAAACACAAATCAAACACCAATCAGAGGTGTGATCAATATCACATATACTGACTGATATTGATACTGATCACTAATCAAACACCAATCACAGGTGTGATCAATGTCACAGATATTGACTGATACTGATCACTAATCAAACACCAATCACAGGTGTGATATCAAACACCAATCAGAGGTGTGATATTGCTCACTAATCAAACACAAATCACAGGTGTGATATCAAACACAAATCACAGGTGTGATATCAAACACCAATCAGACGTGTGATCAATGTCACAGATATTGACTGATACTGATCACTAATCAAACACCAATCACAGGTGTGATATCAAACACCAATCAGAGGTGTGATCAATATCACATATACTGACTGATATTGATACTGATCACTAACCAAACACCAATCACAGGTGTGATATTGAACATAAACACAAATCATGGGTGTGATATCAAACAGAAATCAAACACCAATCAGAGGTGTGATCAGTATCACACATAGTGACTGATATTGATACTGATCACTAACCAAACACCAATCAGAGGTGTGATATCAAACCCAAATCACAGGTGTGAGATGATCTCAGCTTGCAGGACTCATTCTTTAGGCTGCAAAACCAGTTTTGGTTCAGAATTTGCCTTTTTCTGGAAGGTGAATTGCTCTTCAGAAAGGAGGTTTCAGAAGTGGTTAGACAGGGAGATGAGTGTTTGGTGTGTGTGGAGCTGTGCCTGGCACAGGGACAAACCCCAGGACAGGCTGCTGTGAGTGTTTTAGCCCAGCCTGTGGCTGGTGTGTGCCCTCCCAGGCAGAACCAGAGGATGTTCTGCAGCATGTGAAGGAGAAAACTCTGGGTCAGAACTTCCCCAGAGTCCCTTCCTTTGGAGGAACCAGAACTGTGCCAGGCAGAAGGGGCAGCCGTGCCTGAGAGGTGAAAAGTTTGGGACGGGAGGGGACAGGAGGGGACAGGAGGGGACAGGAGGGGACAGGAGGGCACTGACCCCTGGCAAGGGAGCCCTGAGCAGGGCCCAGGGGCTGCTCTGCTCCTGCCTGTGCTCACTCATCAGCTTTCAGAAATAAGGAGGTTTTCTCTTCTGGACACAAACAGTTTTTCCTGCGGAGCCTCCAGAGTCTCTCAGCCTGGGTGACCTTTCCCAGCTACTCCAGAGATGCAAAGTACCATCTCATCACAGTAATGTATTTTCATTTTCTGTGCAGTTATTTATAAACAGAGGGTTAGATACCACTCTGATTTTGTTTTTTGGTTTTTGGTTTTTATGAGCAGCATTATAAATGACAGATCCATGCTTGGTGCCTTTCCAGGATCATTTCCCAGCCATCCACTCGCCTTGAGTTTCCAGAACAGAAGTGTTCAGCAGTGTGGAGACTTCTCCAGAGAGGGCAGGGCAGGGCTCTGAGTGCTGTGGCTGCTGACACTCAGCTCCTTTCCTGCCTCTGCAGAGCAAAAGAGCGACCACAGAAACCCAAGGAACAAAACATTTCAGAAAAGAATAATTAAATGCAGGCTGGGGCAGCGTGAGAATCAGGCTCGTGGGACTTCTTCACAGCCTGCTCAGTGTTTCACCTGGTACTTTTCAATGCTGTTTTCTTTAATAAGAGCATTACAGCCTGATTAGTGTTTTGTGCTGACTACAGGAACATCCCAAATTGCTGGTTTATGTTCCAATCACGCAGGAAGTCTGTAGGCTTTCAAAAAGACAAGCTGAGGTGAGCTGAGGTAACATCAGCCCTTATCAGAGCACTGGAATTTATTGAAATTGTTCCTTAATTAACGACAGCCCAGGTGCTTCTCACAAATTGCTCCTGTCACCCCCCAAAGCCAGAGCTCACCTCACCCAGGTGTGCTGTGGCAGCTGGTTCAGAGCACTGCTCTCCTTAGAGGAGTTTTAATGGGGAGTTTATTGGTGGAGCTGCTTCAGTTTGATAACCTCTAATGAAATGCTTCATTTGGGTGGGAGGTTTTATTGTGCGTGTGGAAAAGAATAGAAAATCCCAAACATATGTGAAAGGACCAGTTTTTATGGGAAAAATTGGCTGTAAAAAAAGTTTTGGAAAAGATATCATTCCTTTTAGTATTTTTTAATAATAAATAAATGTTTTGAGTGTGTTTTCAGCTTGGGATTTAATTAATAGTGAAGCAAGATTGAAATAGAAATGCAGTATTTCAAGGATCAAAATGAAAACTTTTTGATTACTAATTTTTTTTTCCTTTGGTTTATGAAAATGTCAAGTCTGTCCAAAATCAAGTCAGGAAAAATGTTTGAAAATTCTTGTTGGATGAGAAAGTTTTTCCTGCCTAGCTCTGTTCTACTGATTACACATTAATGCTGCCTGGCTCCCTTTGTTGGGTGTGGCTTTTTTGTCATTCTTTTATGAGAACTTGCATGGAAAATGAAAACACACTGATTAATTTAAGAGGAATGGCCAGACCAGGCTGTGCCTCTTGCCTTGTGTGCCCAGGTTTAACACAGAGCAGAGCATGGGGAGTTACAGGTTGAATTTCACAGGTGGAATTGGCAGAAGGTGCTGCAGATAAACCCGGGGCTGGGCCAGGTTTGCCCAGCTGGGCTCTGCCTCGGGGTGCAGCCCCCGGGCAGGGCAGGGGCTCAGAATGGGCTGGGGGCTCTGGGGGGGGCTGGACAGGCAGCCCTGTGTGTGTACAAACAGCTATGAGTGTGTGTGTGTGTGTGCAAACAGCCCTGTGTGTGTGTGTGTGTGTACAGACACAACTGTGACAGTGTGAGTGTGTGTATTTACACAGCTCTGTGTGTGTGTTTGTGTGTATTTACACAAACAGCCCTGTGTGTGTACAAACACAACTGTGACAGTATGTGTGTGTGTGTGTGTACAAACAGCCCTGTGTGTGTATTTACAAAATCCCAACTCTGTGTGTGTGTGTATTTACACTGACAGCTCTGTGTGTGTGTGTGTGTATTTACACACACGCTGCTCCAGCCCTGGAGCTGCCAGGACCCGGCTGGTTCTGGCGATGCTCAGGTGGCACAGGGGGCACTCGGTGCCCTGGCAGGTCTGTGCCTGTGCTGTGGGAGTGGGTTTGGAGCTGCCAGGACCCGGCAGGTTCTGGGGATGCTGGCAGGGGGGCACAGGGGGCACTCGGTGCCCTGGCAGGTCTGTGCCTGTGCTGTGGGAGTGGGTTTGGAGCTGCCAGGACCCGGCAGGTTCTGGGGATGCTGGCAGGGGGGCACAGGGGCACTCGGTGTCCTGGCAGGTGTGTGCCTGTGCTGTGGGAGTTTTGGCAGCTCCCATCCCGGTGCTGACCCCGAGCAGCATCCTGCTCTGGCACAGGGATGCTGCAGGGCGACCCCACCTAATTCTGTGTGTGTTCAGACCCCTCCTCACTGTGTGTGTGTTTATTCAGAGCCCTCCTCACTCTCTGTTTATTCAGACCCCTCCTCACTGTCTGTTTTTTAGACCCCACTCACTGTGTGTTTATTCAGACCCCTCCTCACTGTGTTTGTTCGTTCAGACCCCACTCTCTGTTTATTCAGACCCCACTCACTGTGTGTGTCTGTTCAGACCCCACTCACTGTGTGTGTTTATTCAGACCCCACTCACTGTGTGTCTGTTCAGACCCCACTCACTGTGTGTGTTTATTCAGACCCCACTCACTGTGTGTCTGTTCAGACCCCTCCTCACTCTCTGTCTGTTCAGACCCCACTCACTGTGTGTGTGTTTATTCAGACCCCACTCTCTGTCTGTTCAGACCCCTCCTCACTGTGTGTGTGTTTATTCAGACCCCTCCTCACTGTGTGTGTTCAGAGCCCTCCTCTCTCTGTTCACACCCCTAACCTGTTTCCCCGTGTGCAGCTGAGCAGAGGACACCAGGTGGCCCTGTCCTCCATCACCTACGTCGGCTGTGCCCTGTCCATCCTCTGCCTCACCATCACGCTCGTCACCTTCGCCGTGCTCTCGTGAGTAATCCGAATTTCCCCTGCGGGCAGAGGGGCTGCACAGCATTCCAGGCCACTGGGTAGGATCCCTTCAGGTACTCAGATTAAACAAAGGCTGTTAATTCTACAACCTGCCTTAATTAGATTCTGCCCATGTATTTGCAACGCTTGGTTGGTTATTTCTAAATTACTTTCGTTTCCTGAAATGGGATGGTCTTTATATAGCAAGCTATTTCCATCTCGTGAGAGATTTTTAATTTTTTTTTAAACTCTGCTATAGCTCAGGAATCTTGCAAAGAGGTTTGTAGGTCTTGCTCTGAACTCCAGTGTGAGCAGGGGCTGCAGGACCCGCTGTGCCCCCATTTTTGGGTTGCTTGTGGCACTCAGGGCCTTTAGTCCTCTGTGTGCTCACAAATGAGTGTGAGGCTCAGCTGGGCTCCATACAAATATTTCTGGGAAAAAAGGTTTCACAAAGGTTTGTGTCTAAATAAAAACCAGAGCACCTGACCAAGGGTGAAGCAGCTTGTCCGAGGTCGTGCAGCACCTCAGGAGCACAGCAGGGATGGGATTCTTGTCTCCTTCACACACTAGTCCAGATTGCTCCACTTAAGAGCTGGATTTTTGTTTTCTGTGCCTAAGCATGCATTTTGGACACTCTGTTAAGAGGCCAGTTTCTGGGGAAAAGGACTTGCTGAATCTCAGTAAACTGATTGCAGTGTTTGTTTTCTCCAGTTTGTTATTTCCAAGTTTCAAGATCTGCGCTGGTCATACTTGGATTGAGAGCATGATGTGTGGCAAAATCAAACAAAACAACCAAGTCCAACATCTGCCTGTTGGCGCTGTGTTCAGCTGAGGGGGAGGACCTGCCCGTTCCAGCCTGGCCAGGGGGGCTGCTCGGGGAGGGGGCGTGGTGCTCCAGGATCAAACCTTTATTGGTGTTATATCAAACCTTTACTGATAGCATATCAAACCTTTATTGGTGTTATATCAAACCTTTACTGATAGCATATCAAACCTTTATTGACATCAAATCTTTATTGACATCATATCAAACCTTTATTGGTGTTATATCAAACCTTTATTGACATCATATCAAACCTTTATTGACGTCATATCAAACCTTTATTGACGTCATATCAAACCTTTATTGACGTCATATCAAACCTCTATTGATGTTAGATCAAACTTTTATTGATATTATATCACATCTTTACTGATATTGTATCAAACCTTTACTGATATTGTATCAAACCCTTTATTGATAGCATATGAAACCTTTATTGATAGCATATCAAACCTTTATTGATAGCATATCAAACCTTTATTGATATGGTATCAAATCCTTTATTGATATAATATCAAACCCTTTATTGATATCGTATCAAATCCTTTATTGATATCATATCAAACCCTTTATTGATATGGTATCAACCCTTTATTGATATGGTATCAACCCTTCATTGATATTATATCACACCCTTTATTGATATCATATAAAACCCTTTATTGATATCATATAAAACCCTTTATTGATATCGTATCAAACCCTTTATTGATATCGTATCAAACCCTTTATTGATATTGTATTAAATCCTTTATTGATATTGTATCAAATCCTTTATTGATATGGTATCAACCCTTTATTGATATCATATCAAACCCTTTATTGATATCATATCACACCCTTTATTGATATTGTATCAAACCCTTTATTGATGTCATATCAAACCCTTTATTGATATTGTATCAAACCCTTTATTGATATCACATCAAACACTTTATTGCTATCATCTCAAACGCTTCACTGATGTTGTATCACACGCTCTGTTGGTGCTGTGTCCCACTGCCCTGAGGTTCTGTCACTGTCGCCAGTCCCGTGTGCACACATGCGCTGGTCCCGCGGCGCCGGCAGGTCCGGCCGGCGGGAGGGCTCGGAGCCCGCCCTGTGCCCCAGGGGCAGTTCCAGCGCTGCCGAAAGCCCGGGGCTGCCCTGAGCTCTCCGTGTCCCTGCAGGTCGGTGAGCACCATCAGGAACCAGCGGTACCACATCCACACCAACCTGTCCTGCGCCGTGCTGCTGGCCCAGGTGCTGCTGCTGGGCAGCTTCCAGCTCAGCCCGTCCACCGTGAGTGCCCCGAGGGGCTGGGGGCTCCCGGGGCGGGGGGGGCTTTGGGGGGCGGCTCCGGGGTCTGGGGGGGGTCACTGGGGGCAGCTCCGGGGCGTGGGGGGTCATTGGGGGGCAGCTCCGGGGTGTGGGGGGTCACTGGGGGCAGCTCCGGGGTCTGGGGGGTCACTGGGGGCAGCTCCGGGGCGTGGGGGGTCATTGGGGGCAGCCCAGCTCACACAGACCCAGCTGCAGTTTTACAGCTGCACGTTTCCCTTAAGCCCAGCCCAGCTCACACAAATTCCAGCTGCAGTTTTACAGCTGCACGTTTGCCATAAGCCCAGCTCACACAAATTCCAGGTGCAGTTTTACAGGTGCAGGTTTGCCCAGCCTGTTCAGCTGAGCTCACACAGATTCCAGCTGCAGTTTTACAGGTGCAGGTTTGTCCAGCCCAGCTCACACAGACCCAGCTGCAGTTTTACAGGTGCAGGTTTCCCTTAAGCCCAGCCCAGCTCACACAGACCCAGCTGCAGTTTTACAGGTGCAGGTTTCCCTTAATCCCAGCCCAGCTCACACAGATTCCAGCTGCAGTTTTACAGCTGCAGGTTTGCCCAGCCTGTTCAGCTGAGCTCACACAAATTCCAGCTGCAGTTTTACAGCTGCAGGTTTTCCAAACCTGCTCTGGTGAAATGGGCACAGCAGCACAAGACAGCCAGACCTGCTTTACAGCATTTGTGAAGTGAAATCCTTCACAGAATCTGGAGATTTTTTTAGCCCTCCCTCCTCTGTAATTGTACAGGATAACAGTAAAATGTCAAAGTTGACAAAGGTGATGTAAATACTGTCTGCTGAGCTTTTATTTTTATAATTCGTCCTCTTGGAGTTCAGGGGTTGGGATTCATCCTTTTACTGCTCTCCTGTCCTCACCTGCTCTGTGCTGCCTTCGACAGCACCTAAATATCTTTAATTGCAGCTGTAATTGAAGTGCTAAATGATCGTTTACAAAAAGCTCTGTCTTCACAAACAAGGCTTTGTCTTTCCATCACACCAACTGATTTATTTATTTATGAAAAGCTGCTCATTGACACCTTCCATCAATAGTGCTGGAATGATACTCTTAGCTGATCATGGCGTGTTCCAGAAGGCAATTATTCCCAAAACCAGGGTGTCTTTCTTCCAGAAAAGGGAAATATCTTTGTACACACATTTTTTCCTGCTCTGCCCAGTCCCTTTGCTGGCCTCATGGCCTCTGGTGACTTCCCTTGGACTTTCAGTGAGAGATTTGTTCCTTCAGGTTTTTTTTCTTAGTTACTCCCTCTGCTAGACTGGAGAGCATCCTTTTTACAACAGGTGCCCAAACTGCAGCATGCAATTAAAATAATTAACCACCCACAGTTCTTTAGGTTTCTAAAGCCTTCCAAACACCTGGGTGTGTTTGTGGGGAAAATGGGAATATTATTTAGACACAGGAAAATTAAAATTGAAGCATAAGGTGTTAGCCAGCCCTGGGTTTTTTCCAGCACAACCAGAAAATCAAATGTCTCTGTTACCTGGATCAGGGTATATCTGTTTCTCACTCAGAACTCCTGCCTGGCTTTGCTGGAAGCTTTCAAACAGAGAGGTGAAACAAGCAGCTTTTGTTTGTGACATCTATAAAATTACCTGTGTGTTTTAACACCATCCTCAGTAAAAAAACAAAAAGACAATAATTTTTTGGGAGGCCTTTCTGAAATTCTACTTTACTTTCTCATCAGCAATAATGGAGACCTTGCTGCTGGCTGGCTCTGGCTGTCAGCTCTGAGAGCAGCAAGAGCCAGATCTGCTTTTCAGAGTGTTCTGCTCAAGTGGTGCAGGGGAGTGCACAGGCTCAGCTTCCCAGTGCTTTTACTCAGGGCAGTTTTGGCACATAAGAGTAATTCTAAGCAATAATTAAGGCAAAAAGAAAAAAAAAAACCCACCAGAATGAGCAGCAACTTTGCTGTGGATTTTCTGTGCAAATCTGAAACTGGGTATTACACAAAATTATACACAGACCAGCCTCCTGCTGCTTCACTGTGTGTTATTTTTCTGCTGCTTCGTGATCCAGATTGTTTGGCTACTCAAAAGTTGGAAATTTTCCATTTGACAGAACTGGCCTGGAATTCAGCTTTATGTTGCATTTATATTTTTTGTGGTCTAATCTTCTGGTAGAAATCAAAAGGCATTAAAATGGATTTTATAGCCTTATGATAAAATTAACTGGAAAGGCTCTTACAGCTTTTGTCAATAAGCTAATCTGCTTTAATAATATGTCACTGAACTTTGTGAAATACCAAACCACATACAGACCTCACTTAGATGAATTAACCCCAAATTTATTGCTTTTGAATACATGCAGTCCCATTGGATTTGCATTAGAATGTCCAAGGGAGTCTGTACAGGAAAGCCTCAATTTTCATTATACATTGGTGTTTTTTTTAAGGTAAGAGGATTTATTACTCTAAAGCTATCTGAAAATGCAGTAGAAAAATGGAATTGTCTATTGTCTTTTTAAGGCAATAATTTTTTTCTTTTTAAGACAGTTTTACTTCAGCAATTTAGCATTTAGCCTATAAATGTCTATAGAAATAAAAAAAAAAAAAAAAAAAGAAAAACCAATGTGACTGTATCACCAGGAGCTAATGCATTCCTTTCTACTCTTCATTCAGCTGCCTTGCAAGATATTGGCCATTCTCCTCCATTTTTTCTTCCTGAGTGCGTTTGCCTGGATGCTGGTGGAGGGGTTGCACCTGTACAGCATGGTGATCAAAGTGTTTGGCTCAGAGGAGAGCAAGCACTTGTACTACTATGGACTTGGGTGGGGTAAGCATTTGTAGCTGCTTATTTAAGTCTCCTCAGTATAGCACAAGGTTATATCCATTAAATAATACATCATATATAACATATAGTATGTAATATATAGTATGTAATATATAATATATAACATATAGTATGTAATATATAGTATACTATGCTGGGTGTGATGCTCTGGGTAACCCATGTCACCACTCGTGTCCTCTCACCTGCTCCTGCTGCATCCCTGTGAGAAACTGCTCTCCTTGCCAAAATGCTCTTACCTGGGGAAAGGTTAAATGCTCTTACCTGGGGAAAGAGGTTAAAATCACTTACCTGGGGAAAGAGGTTAAATGCTCTTACCCGGGGAAAAAGGTTAAAATCACTTACCTGGGGAAAGAGGTTAAAATCACTTACCTGGGGAAAGAGGTTAAATGCTCTTACCTGGGGAAAAAGGTTAAAATCAGGCTGATGTTCTTCCCTGCCTGGACAGCAGAGGCAGAAAGTCCATCCACCAAACCCAGGCTAAAGGGGACTGTGATTGCCAAGGGAATTAGCACTGACTCAGTTTAACAGTTAAACTAGTACTTTATTAAAAAGTAGTTTTGTTTGTCTGACAGCAGTTGGTTTAAGCATGTTGGATCAAAGGGCTGCAGGAGGATGTCCAGTTAGACGTAATTTGAAGATGGCTCTGAGCTGTTCTGTTCATACAAAGAGCTGGCAGGGCTCACTGGAGCTGCACTTCTATTCCTGATGTTGCTTCTGCCTTTCTGCAGGCTGCCCACTGGTGATCTGTGTCATCTCTGCATCCTCATCCCTGGACAGCTATGGGGAGAGTGGCAAGTGAGTGGCAGGAACCTCACAGAGCCTGGTGGGGAGGAAGTTTGGGAGTGTGCTGCTGGGCTGGGGGGCTGCAGGATCCCCCTGGGGAGAGTCTGCTGGAGAACCTGTGTGGGCATCAGAAACACAGGAGCCCCCAGTCTGCTTCTCTGGTGATGCACAAAAACTCCTGAGATGTTTTTCCTGCTTTTCACTGAAGAGCTCCTCAGTGAGCTCCTTGCTCGGGGGGGAAATTTGCACCAAGATGAGAGTAATCATTGATTAAAGATGCTCAATCTTCTGGAGAAAACTGCAGTCACACCTGGAGTCTGGAATGGATAATGCCCAGAACTTGGAAAATTAATTTCTAATTTAGGAAAAGAAGAGCAAATTTATCTGAAAGAACACCATAGGATTTAACCCTAAAATAATTCACCTGTGGTGAGCTGGTTGATGTCTGGGGCTGCAGGAGGGGCTGTGGGGGTGGCTGTGCTGCCAGCCCCAGCTCAGAGTGTCAGTGAGACAAGTTCCCTGCAGTGAGACAAGTTCCCTGCAGTGAGACAAATTCCCTGCAGTGGGACAAATTCAGTCAGTGGGACAAATTCAGTCAGTGGGACAAATTCACTCAGTGAGACAAATTCCCTGCAGTGGGACAAATTCACTCAGTGAGACAAATTCCCTGCAGTGGGACAAATTCCCTGCAGTGAGACAAAATCACTCAGTGAGACAAATTCCCTGCAGTGGGACAAATTCCCTGCAGTGAGACAAATTCCCTGCAGTGGGAAAAATTCCCTGCAGTGGGACAAATTCCCTGCAGTGGGAAAAATTCCCTGCAGTGGGACAAATTCCCTGCAGTGAGACAAATTCCCTGCAGTGGGACAAATTCCCTGCAGTGGGACAAATTCATGCAGTGGGACAAATTCCCTGCAGTGGGACATTCCCAGTGCTCCAGCACTGACAGGACAGCTGTGCCCGGGTACAAACATTACAAATGGAACATTTCCTCTCCTCCCAGCTCTGCCCCCCTGGGCTGGGGCAGAGAGGAGCCACTGGCTGTGACAAACCCGGGTGGGATCCCACCTTGGATCCCCCAGGGAGGGGCAAAGGAGCTTCCTCCTGCTGTGCTCTCACATCTGCCTCCAGAATTCATCAGCCTTGTGCACTCTGCTTTAGTTGTTCTGCAAGTTGGGTTTTTTTTTAATTAGCAACATGACTAATTGAATGACTGTCAGTGTGTTTCCTCCAACACAACTCTGCTTTCCCCCACAGCTGCTGGCTGTCCCTGGAGGATGGAGCAATCTGGGCTTTTGTGGCACCAGCAATGTTTGTCATCCTGGTAGGTGCAGCACAGCAGGCAGAGCTGTGCCCTTCAGGGTGCCCAGGCTGCTGCTGCAGAGCTCAGGGCTCTGCTCTGCCGTGGCCTTGGGCTGGGCTGGGCTGGGCTGGGCGGGTTCAGGTGGGTTTGCTGGGTTCAGATTGTTCAGGTCAGGGGTGTTCAGGTGGGTTTGCTGGGTTCAGGTAGAGCAGGTCAGGGATGTTCAGGTGGGTTTGCTGGGTTCAGATTGAAGGTCAGGCTGTTCAGGTGGGTTTGCTGGGTTCAGATTAGCTCAGGGGGGTTCAGGTGAGTTTGCTGTCAGGTGGGATAGATTGGCAGGTCAGGGGTGTTCAGGTGAGTTTGCTGGGTTCAGGTAGGGGTGTTCAGGTGAGTTTGCTCTCAGGTAGGATACATTGGCTTGTCAGGCTGTTCAGGTGGGTTTCCTGGGTTCAGGTAGGGCAGATTGATCAGCTCAGGGATGTTCAGGTGAGTTTGCTGGGTTCAGATTGTTCAGGTCAGGGGTGTTCAGGTGGGTTTGCTGGGTTCAGGTAGGGCAGCTCAGGGATGTTCAGGTGGGATAGATTGGCTGGTCAGGGATGTTCACGTGGCTTTTCTGGTTCCAGCTCTAGTGAACCTTCCAGATATTCTCTTTCCTTGGGGCTGGAGTCCAGGGATTTGATGAAGGAAACAGTTCCTTCTGTATGCAGGACTTTTGGCTTGTACCCACACCTGAAGGTGTTAAGATTCCTCTGCCCCACACCCCAAACCACACCACACAGCCTCGTATCATCCTCTTAAAGCAGCTTCACAAAAAATAAAATTAATGCCATTAATTTGCAAAGCAAACTGAGCTCAGCCCGAGCTGCCTGGGACGTGTGTTCAGTGGGACAAACCCAACTGGACAGAGCACTGAATTTCTGACAGGAGGCATCAAAAGCTCTGCAGGAGGGTTTGTTTGTTTGTTGTCAGCATCTGCTGCCTTGGTGCTCCCCAGCCGTGGCAGAGTTCAGGAATTCTGTGGGAAGCATCAGTGAGCAGGGCAGGGAGGAGCTGGCAGCCCCTCACTGCTGCCCTGCCAGTTGTTATTTTCCTGCTGGTGCCACCTCAGGGGATTTACAGAAGTTATTTACAAGATATGATGTGGTAGGAATGGGGAAGGTGATCCCAGGACCATTGAATTTCACTTGTTAAAGCTCATTGAACAAGCACACTTGTTACTGAGGAGCTGGATCCCCTCTGGATAAATTCAAGGCAAAAATGAACCATTTCAGATATGCTCTGATTCTACACCAGGTGATGATCTGCCCCTAGAAACCTAAAACTAAAAACTGGCTCAGGAGATTTGATAAAAAAACCCAAGGAAATCATTATAATCAAATTTAAACATCTTTAATTCACCCTCTCGTCCTCAGAATTAGAATATTTATGCCAAAGTGGAGGATGATTATTGAGCTAGGAGCTGCACTTTTTTTCAAGTCTTCTCTTTCTTTTTGTTCTGTAGCTCAGGATAGTTTTTTCTACCCTTGATGTTGGTGCTTTGTAGCTGATGTGCAGCTTTGGACAGGAAGGGGAAAATGTGTCTTTAACCTTCTCATTGTCTGCCTTTTCTTTTCTTTAAACCCAAGGTCTTTGCACAGCAAGACAGCCTTTGCCAAATTTCCTTTGAGTGGTAAAGATTTCCTTCTTCCTTCACCTGTGCCTTTTCTTTTGTGGAGCATTTGCAGTGTTGGTCTTTTCAAGATTTCCCACTTTTCTGCTGGGAATTCTTTTCCCTTTATTGATGTTTCTGCTGGACCCAACGCCAGAAAGAGAGGGGCTCTGAAGGGCAGGGCTCGGGCGTGGCACGATTCTCCCTCTGCTGCCGTGGACGAGGCTCAGAGCGGGGCTGCAGCAGGATTTGGGGAGCAGCTGTGGCAGCAGAGGGGCACGAACAGGGAGTCAGACACTGAGGCTGCCCACAAAAAGGAATTTACTCCCAGTCAGGGTGTTCATTTGTGCTGGGCACCTGGGCTGGCAAAGCACCCAGCCAGGCTTGTGCAGCCAGCGAGGGGAAGGACAGCAGGAGTTCCCTCTTGGGCTGCAAACTGCACCAGCCCCACCCGGAGAGCTCCTCTGGGCAGACACACAGCCCAGGGGGGTTCTGTTTGCTGTGGGGATTGCACAGCTCCCCCCAGGGCAGCCAAACCGTCAGAACCTGCTCCTGACCCAGCAGAACCTGCTCCTGACCCATCCCTGACCCATCCTTGCACCCCAAACCCAGCAGAACCTGCCCCTGACCCAGCAGAACCTGCCCCTGACCCATCCCTGACCCATCCCCTGACCCATCCCTGCATCCCAAACCAGCAGAACCCTGACCCACCCCCTGCTCCTGTCCCTGCACCTCAAACCCATCAGAACCTCACCCTGACCCATCCCTGACCCATCCTTGATCCTCCCAGGGCAGCCCAAACCCATCAGAACCTGCCCTGACCCAGCAGAACGTGCCCCTGACCCACCAGAACGTGCCCCTGACCCACCAGAACCTGCCTCTGACCCATCAGAACCTGCCCCTGACCCACCAGAACCTGCCTCTGACCCACCAGAACCTGCCCCTGACCCACCAGAACCTGCCCTGACCCACCAGAACCTGCCCTGACCCAGCAGAGCGTGCCCCTGACCCAGCAGAACCTGCCCTGACCCACCAGAACCTGCCCTTGACCCAGCAGAACCTGCCCTGACCCAGCAGAACCTGCCTCTGACCCAGCAGAACCTGCCTCTGACCCAGCAGAACCTGCCCCTGACCCACCAGAACCTGCCCCTGACCCAGCAGAACCTGCCCTGACCCAGCAGAACCTGCCTCTGACCCACCAGAACCTGCCCTGACCCAGCAGAACCTGCCCCTGACCCACCAGAACCTGCCCCCCGACCCACCAGAACGTGCCCTGACCCACCAGAACCTGCCCCTGACCCAGCAAAACCTGCCCCTGACCCACCAGAACCTGCCCCTGACCCAGCAGAACCTGCCCTGACCCAGCAGAACCTGCCTCTGACCCACCAGAACCTGCCCTGACCCAGCAGAACCTGCCCCTGACCCACCAGAACCTGCCCCGACCCACCAGAACGTGCCCTGACCCACCAGAACCTGCCCCTGACCCAGCAGAACCTGCCCCTGACCCACCAGAACCTGCCCCTGACCCAGCAGAACCTGCCCTGACCCAGCAGAACCTGCCTCTGACCCACCAGAACCTGCCCTGACCCAGCAGAACCTGCCCCTGACCCACCAGAACCTGCCCCTGACCCACCAGAACCTGCCCCTGACCCAGCAGAACCTGCCCTGACCCACCAGAACGTGCCCCTGACCCACCAGAACCTGCCCCTGACCCACCAGAACGTGCCCTGACCCACCAGAACTTGCCCTGACCCAGCAGAACCTGCCCTGACCCAGCAGAACCTGCCCTGACCCAGCAGAACGTGCCCCTGACCCACCAGAACCTGCTCCTGACCCAGCAGAACCTGCTCCTGACCCAGCAGAACCTGCCCCTGACCCACCAGAACCTGCCCTGACCCACCAGAACCTGCCCTGACCCAGCAGAACGTGCCCCTGACCCACCAGAACCTGCTCCTGACCCACCAGAACCTGCCCCTGACCCACCAGAACCTGCCCCTGACCCACCAGAACCTGCCCCTGACCCACCAGAACTTGCCCTGACCCAGCAGAACCTGCCCTGACCCAGCAGAACGTGCCCCCTGACCCACCAGAACCTGCTCCTGACCCAGCAGAACCTGCCCTGACCCACCAGAACCTGCCCTGACCCAGCAGAACCTGCCCCTGACCCACCAGAACCTGCCCCTGACCCACCAGAACCTGCCCCTGACCCAGCAGAACGTGCCCCTGACCCAGCAGAACCTGCCCTGACCCACCAGAACTTGCTCCTGACCCAGCAGAACCTGCCCTGACCCAGCAGAACCTGCCCTGACCCAGCAGAACGTGCCCTGACCCACCAGAACCTGCCCTGACCCAGCAGAACCTGCCCTGACCCACCAGAACCTGCCCTGACCCAGCAGAACGTGCCCCTGACCCACCAGAACCTGCCCCAAACCCACCAGAACGTGCCCTGACCCAGCAGAACCTGCCCCTGACCCACCAGAACCTGCTCCTGACCCACCCAGAACGTGCCCTGACCCAGCAGAACCTGCCCCTGACCCACCAGAACCTGCTCCTGACCCACCAGAACGTGCCCTGACCCAGCAGAACCTGCCCTGACCCACCAGAACCTGCCCTGACCCAGCAGAACCTGCCCTGACCCAGCAGAACCTGCCCCTGACCCACCAGAACCTGCCCCAAACCCACCAGAACGTGCCCTGACCCACCAGAACCTGCCCTGACCCAGCAGAACCTGCCCCTGACCCACCAGAACCTGCCCCTGACCCACCAGAACCTGCCCTGACCCACCAGAACCTGCCCTGACCCACCAGAACCTGCTCCTGACCCAGCAGAACCTGCCCTGACCCACCAGAACCTGCCCTGACCCAGCAGAACCTGCCCTGACCCACCAGAACCTGCCCCTGACCCACCAGAACCTGCCCTGACCCACCAGAACCTGCCCTGACCCAGCAGAACCTGCCGTGACCCAGCAGAACCTGCCCTGACCCACCAGAACCTGCTCCTGACCCAGCAGAACCTGCCCTGACCCAGCAGAACCTGCCCTGACCCAGCAGAACCTGCCCTGACCCACCAGAACCTGCCTCTGACCCACCAGAATGTGCCCCTGACCCACCAGAACCTGCCCTGACCCAGCAGAACCTGCCCTGACCCACCAGAACCTGCCCCTGACCCAGCAGAACGTGCTCCCCTGACCCACCAGAACGTGCTCCCTGACCCACCAGAACCTGCCCTGACCCAGCAGAACCTGCCCTGACCCAGCAGAACCTGCCCTGACCCAGCAGAACCTGCCCTGACCACCCCCGTCCCTCCCGCAGGTGAACATCGCCATCCTCGTTGCTGTCACCAGGCTCATCTCCCGGATCGGCGCTGACAGCTGCAAGGCCCGCGGGGACGCCGGCGCCTTCAGGTGAGCCCCTGCCTGGGGCGGGGTGACAGCGGCCCGAGGGGGGCCGCGCCGCGGGGACACTGCCCCTCTCTGCTCGGGGCGACTGGGGGCAGCCAGCCCTGCCCCTCACAGCCTCCAGCACCTGCCGATTCATTATTTCCCTTCTACTGCCGGAGCCTTCCCTCTTCGTGCTGCAGCCGAGCTGGATTTCACTGAGCTCCAGTCTGTGCTGGGTCATTGCAGAGGGCACAGCTGCTCTCCAGCCCCAGCTCAGCACAGTGTTTGGGCACAGCTTATCTTTCAGTCTCTCGTGACACCGCAGAGCACGCAGACTTACACTGGATTTAAATTCGGTGCCTTGGGGGGGTGAATCATCTCTGAAGTGGCACTGGCAGGTCTGCAGGGGAAATGTAAGGCAGGCACAAAGCTGCCTCTGAATATCAAAGGATAAATTCTCGTTCCTGAAATACAGAGAGAGATTACATGTGTGTAGCTAAGAAGATAATGTAATACATTGAGGCTAGATTAAGATGTTGAATATTCCATTTTGCATCTCCTAAAGATGCTTCAGTCCAAATAGAGAAAGGACACAGTGTATAAATAAAAGAATATGGAGCTGAGATAGGAGAGAAATGTGGTGATGACTTGTGTTTAATGGTTCTGAGGCACAAGTTATTGCATGATGAGGATTTGGTGCCACTGCTCTGAAATGGCATCATAAAGAATCATTTTTATGCTTGGATTACTTATGTAATTTTGAAAATGTCATTAAGTTTTAAATATTGGTGACAGTTACCTAATTCAGGTTAGTTTAGTTATTGTACACTTATCCAACAGGAGAAGAAAAAGAGTAAATAAGTGTACAAAAGAATCAATAAGATAATTACAGTGCAGTGAAATGAGAAGCCTGGGAGTTAAAATGACTGTTTCAGGTTTGGCTGAGCTCCTGTGACCTTCAGAAATACAAAGGAAATATAGAAACCTGGGAGGCTGATAACTGGATATTGTCAATGCCAATTTTTATAGTGTATGAAGACAAAGCCACAACTCCAGAAGTACAGGAGGAGCTCCAGAGGTTGCTCCAAGCACTTGAATATTTTACTGCACAGCAAGGCACTGACTCAATGCACACTGTGCCTGCACACTAACACATATTATTCATTTCTAACTGGGTGCACATGAGTGAATCGATTTTTGAGTGATTGGCCTGGGAATGTGGTGCCTGTGATGAGCAGGGGATGCTCTCAGCCCAGATGGGATCAGCTGTGGGTGTGGGATGTGTAACCCTGCACTGGAAATGAGACTTCTCCTGGCTAAGCAATGCTCTTGGTGCCAAGTCATTTCCACACTGCAGTTTGGGGATTTACCTAACAAAAGCTACAGAAAAGGGGAGAAAAATTATTATCAGAGGGCTGATAGATCTGAAAACTTGAGCCATGAAGTTATTATTGGAAAATGCTCTGGTAGAACAGCTTTCCTCACAGAACCAGCTTCAGTAGAATACAACAGGAGGTAAACAAACAGAGAATAGTTCTGTAGATGTCATTACAGAAATGGGTCCTCAGAGTTTGAAATGAGAGGAGCAGAAATGCATGCTCAGGCCTTGGGAAGTGTTTGTGCCCTGGTTTAACACAGTGAGGCATGATGAATTCCAGTTTTATGTACAGGAGATGCCATGGAGAAAGTGACTGGCCTGCTGGAAACACAGATAATTACGGAGCCTTTGCAGGTTTGTGTGTATGAAACCCTTCTGTGTATTTTCCAGAAAAGGGGAGGCCAGGCTGAGCTCAGCACCCCTGCCTGCCCAGCCCCAGCTGGGCACAGCCCCTCAAGCACAAGGTGCTCTGAGCCAGGGCTGTCCCACAGCTGTTTGTGGCTGGGAAGTGCTGCTGCACCTTTCCTTTCTGGAAAATTAACTGGCTTGGCAGTGCAGGTGGATGTTACCAGCAAGGCTCCTTTCTCCTGGCAGCAAACAGAATAAACTGGTGCAGTTATTTAGAGTGTTGTTGCTGGTTTTCCGTGTGGCAGCAGGACCCCTCAGGGGCTGGAAACGTGACAGAACAAGGCAGAGCTCTGCTCAGGAGGCAGCAGTGCCAAACTGTGCCTGGAAAGCCAAAACTGAGAACACAGCTCTGAACAGAATTCCATTTAGTGTCCTAAAATTGGTGTGTTATTCATCCTCCCCACTCACACTTCCCCAGAGCACAGTGCAGTGACTGGCTGATTGATCTCCTCAGAGGAGAGCCCAGAGCAGATCCTGCTGCACATCTGCATCTCTTCCACTGCTCAGCTCACTGCTTTGTGTAAAGTAAATAAGTATAAATATAAATATAAATATAAATATAAATATAAATATAAATATAAATATAAATATAAGTATAAATATAAACATAAGTATAAATAAAAGTATAAATATAAGTATAAATATAAGTATAAAGTATAAATATAAACATAAGTATAAATAAAAGTATAAATATAAATATAAATATAAATATAAATATAAATATAAATATAAATATAAATATAAATATAAATATGTGTGTATATATATATATATATAGTGCCCCTCACGTGAATTTTAGAAGCAACATAACAGGCTAAGCTTTTATGATATATAAACTGCAAAATGCCCAACAATTTAAGGCAAAGCCAACACAATTAAACAGTTTATGATCAGAGAGACTAATTAAAGCATAACAGACTCCTGTGACAGTCTGAACTGTGAGTATTTGGTCGCTGGAGTAATTTTCCTGTGTGTGTGAAAATAGCCACTGTTTAGTGCCTGAGACATTAATTCTGCAAGAGCAGTTTGCTGGAAAGAGCTGAACAAAGGATTGCTATCATCTCCTATTTCTTGCTTGAATTTACTTAAAACCATGCTTTTTGTATTGCTTTTGAAGCAGATCCAACACATGCAGAGAATATGAACTCTTCCTTTAGTTGTGATTGGTTATTCTTGAACCTTTTATCAGAGGATTAGCTACTGACTCTCAGCAAAATAATTCTGAGCAATAATTCAGTTGTGGCTTAATGAGAATGTTTTGCATCCAGGGAACAGATTTTCTGCCCAAAAGCTAATTTAAATGTTTTAGTTTGTAGCATGCTGGATCTAATACCTTGAAACATTTACATGCATACATGCAGCATTTGTTTGAATTATCCATTCTTTTTTTAGGGACATAACTAATCATATGTTTGAGTTTAAGCATAGGAGTAGCCACTCTAAGCTTAATGCAATTAAAGCAGATTAGTTTAATGGAATTGCTCATGTGCTTGAGAAGGCACATGATTACATTTCTGAGTTATGAACCATCTGAACTCTTTTTCTTACTTATTTCTGCTGCATCTAAAGGCTTAACTCTGCTCAGCACATTCATTGACACATAAGGGCCTAAATAAGATTTTTTTGGTTATTTCCCCAGCCTTTCAAAGTCTCATGGGAAGTGATTTCTCTGTTCCAGTGAGAAGAGATCCCCAGAGTGACAGAACTGTTCACATTTCATTCCCTGTGGGTTCAGCTGCTGCCTGATCCCGTTTAGCACAAATTTAGTGATTTGTCTCCCTGGGCTCCCTGGAGTGCAAGGGTTAAGTACAGCACACACGACTCCCAGAGCTCTGGTGGAAGTCAGTGGGGCAGAGGGAGGAGTGCCCAGCCTGTCTCTGTGCAGGGTTTGGTTTCACACAAGGACACCCCTTAGCCGAGCCCTGGCATTTCCAGTGCCATTAACTTCTCCTGAGCGAGCTGCCCAGCCCAGCTCCTATTAAACACATTCTCTCTGCTTACTCTGAAATGGTCCAATGAGTTGGAAAAATCTCTGTCATTTTTATAAACTGTGCACTTCAGCACTCAGTGAACCAAAAGTGATAGCTATCATAATCATCCATGGAGAAAGCAATTACAGCAAAATTAGAAATATTTCTTAGCTTTTTGCCCTATTCTTTCTTTCACTTTATCATTTTCTTCCAAGTGCACACACCTGCAGCCCAGTGATTCCTTTCCAGACTTTGCAAGCCCATCCACCCCAGCCTGCAGCTCTGCCAGCTGCTCCTGCAGTGTCCCTGCTGTCTGTGCCAGGCTCTCCTCGCTGCTGTTCCTGCTTTACAACCCTCCCAGCCTTCCATCCCCGTCACTTCTGCCTGGAGACACATCCTGGCGCTCAGGGCTGAGAACTCGGGGCTCAGCCCCAGCTCCCACCCTGGGTGTTTGTGCTCTGTGCTCCTGGGATTCCCTGGCTGCTCTGTGTCACTGGGTGCCAGACTGCCCATGCTGGGGACTATTCCCAGCCGTTCATGCTCACAGACTCTTCTGGGCTCTCCTGAGATCTCTCCTGCCAAGCCATGCCATCCTCTCCTCCAGAGATAAATTCCACCTCTTTGTGATGCTGTGTGAGAATTTATTTTTCTTTTTTTTTTTTAAATCTCCTTCTACAAGGAAGGTGAGGAGCAAGCTACCATCTGTAAACTCTTCTGGAATTCTGCAGGGATTCAAAACCCACACAAAGATCCTCCCAGGGCCTTTCTGGGTGGCAGATGTTTGCAGCACAGCCTCAGGGACAGGGAGCACCTGCTCAGTGCTCTAATGGAAAAGAAAAGAGCTTTTTCCATCTGCTGAGGAGAGCAGTGTGACAGGCCAAACCTGCTCCCAGCAGCTCCTTTTCCTCCCAGTTCCTCCCAGAGTGAGCACGGGAATGGTGTTCACTGGACGTGGCTCCAAACAGGAGGGTGAACCCCCTGGAAACTGCTGGAAGGAGCAAAGGGAATAATTAAAATGGAAGTAGTAAGCAGTGACAATTAGTGAGCTGAAGTGCTACTGCCAATGAAAATGCCTTCAACCTAATTAAATTTTTGGCTCATTGAATATGACAAATACAAATGCAGTTTGGGCATCCCCTTATTAGACCAGGGTTTTAGACTAAAACCAACATGGGTTTGAATGTTGCCAGTGGGGGTGTTAATGAGGAGCTCCAATCCTTCAGGAACCATAATGGCAGTGATGGGAGCTCCCTTTGCTGCAGATGCTGAGGGTCACAGCCCTGCACAGCACTCCAGGCTGGGACTGCTCAGGAGCAGTTCAGGCACATTTTGGGAGGAGCATTAAAGGATTAAAGGCATGTAGAGCATGCTTTTGTGTGTAAAGCACAGCTGCAGAGAGGAGCTGCTCTGCTAAACCAGAAAAACGGGGACAAACTGTAGCAGGCTTAAACTGATTTTTAAAATCCTTTAGAAATCCTGCAGAAAGCTTTCTGCAGTGGGAGGGCAGCGCAGGGCAGAGGGTGTGACCAGCCCTGAGCTGCTCAGACGGGCTGTCCCTGCTGGGGTTCTCCTCAGCCCTGAATCCCCTCATGGAAATCCTGTTTTCTCCCAGAGCTGCTGATGAGAGATTGCAGGAGATGTTTTCAGAGGCTCCAAGGATTGTTGGTTGTTTGTCTCAGAACTCTCTGCCCGGCTCACAGCTCTGCCCAGCACCCAGGATGGAATCTGCCTGCTGAGGGCAGGGCTGATCTCACACAGTCTGCATTAATAAATTCTAAATGTTTATAACGACTTTCCAATACAATACAGTCTTGTTAAACTGTCCAGCCTTGTCTCCATCCAATCTAAAGTACCAGCATGTCACCCAGCAGGGATGGCACGGAGCAGAAGGAGGAAGAGGTATCCACACCCCAAATTCTCCATCTTGGCCACGTGTCCCTGATCACAAACATTCCCAAAAGTCTATTTACCTACGTTCCAACAACCTAATTTACACTTCACTAATTCTGGTGGCTTGTTCCCATTCCCTCTGTGTTGGTAATTTCCCCCAGGGGTGTGAATTCAGTGCCTGAGACACCAGGGTCTCACTCAGGGGTCTTTGGGACCCTGCCAGGGGGTTTGAGACCCCCAGGGAGGGCAGGGGAGCACCCTGGGCTCCCACAGAGGGTGAGCCCTTCCTCTGCTGCTCTGCCCTTGGCTGTCCCTGAGCCAGAGCTGCCCGTGGTGGGGCAGTTTTCTGCCACTGCAGCTCTGACACGGAGCCTCTCCTGGCTGTGCTGGGAGGGGCAGCAAGGCAGAGCTCAGGGTTCCAAACACACAGGGAAAGCCTCATCCTCCAGAGGGGCTGGTCTTTCTCAGTATAAAGATGAAGCTGTCTTTATCAGAGATGCAGAGTCATGTTTATCTCCCCCTCTGAATGTCAGGGTGCAATAAGGGGCACTGCTGGGGTCAAGAGATCATTTTCAGGATTCAGCTCCTCAGGGGGTCAAAGCTATCCCACAAAAATTTACTTCATGATTTGACATGATTGTTACTTTGTCATCCTGAATTTAAATACGAGTTCCACCGACGTCAGGGGCAGAAATGTTTGCCCAGGCTCAGGCTCCTGGAGCAGGCTGGGTTTTGTGGAGCCCAGGCTGTGCAGGCTGCTGCTCCTGTCAGCCCAGGAGGTGGCTGGCTGGGTGACTCTGACAATTCTGAAATTGCAGAGCACAGTCACAGTCACTGCTGAAGCCTCTGGCGAGGGAGCTCTGGGGCTCTGCAGAGCAGCTGGCCAGGAGGTTTTTTCCTCTTGGAAACGTGATGTTTCTACAAGGACAGTTTGAGAAAAGAGGAATTGGAGCCTGGGCTGTTTGTGACAGGCCATGTTCTCTGGATTGCCAGTAATGTTTGGGGCTTGCCTGCAGTCTTTCCAAAGAACCATTTTCCTTGGAAACCCAAACCCCTCCAGGCACAGGGCAGGGGCTGCATCCTGGCGTTAGCACGTGCTGTGCCTGTCTGACATCCCAGGGTGAGGAGAGCAAACTCATCAGAATGGCTTTTCACCATGGCTGCAGCTTTGTAGGGCTTAAAAACAGGTCTGTGACCTGTGTTTCATTGTAGTAATAATTAGTTAAATTAAGTGTAAATTAAGCTCAGGTGTAATCCTGTGTTTCAGACAAGACATTTTTAGGGAAAAAGGCAGAGCAGGAGCCAGCTCTGAGCTAGGAGGAGCTGCAGGACCAGGCTGGTCCCAGAGCAGCCAGGTCAGATCATCCTGCTGCCCCCTAACCAACTTTGCCATCATATTTGTCAGTTATTTGATATATTTTACCTGGAGACAGAACCAATCCCATAACCTGTTCAACCCAGGGCTTGCTCATGGCAAACTGGATATAAACCAAATTCCCTTCTATAGTTTTTGTTGTCTGGCTGTGAGAACAGTGCTGCTCATTTGTCCTACCTTGGGAGACAAACTGGCCCCTAGTAATAGCATGATATGTTAAAACCCCCCCCCAAAAAAAAAAACAAACAAAAAAACCCTTGCCCATTTGTAATTGTAATTTATTTTCTTTTAAAAAACCCAAATGGATCCCTCCAGACTTTCTGGTCAATTTGCTTTTGTGAGACTATTAAAGGAAACCTGTAATGGAAGTGGGTAATATTTTCTTGTCTCTTTTCCCCCCACTCTTAGCTCTATAAAGTAACTCCAGAATCTTTTAGGGAATAACCAAACACTGTGGGAAACAGGCAAGTGAACATTTGTGTTCAAGAAAGGAATAAATCCTCACTCTTGTAAGGATCAGGGCCAATTCTTTTCCTTTTAAACTGCTTTCATTTTCCACATGATTTTCTAAGCATTTAATTATTTTGGCTTCTGGCCATGGGCATCAACAAAAGCCCCTCCTGGGAAATTTGTTCTGTCACTCACTCCTGGAGCCTCATGCATTTTCAGCAGCACATTTTTTGTTTGGATTTCCAAGAAGTGTAACTGTGGCTGGGACAAACCCTGCCCTGTGCCCAGTGGGTGCCAGGGTGCCCCAGGGCTGTGCCTGCTGCTGGCCAGAGCAGCCTGCTGCAGATCTGTGCTGTTCCTGGAGGTTTCCATGGCTGTTTATCCTTCCTCAGGAGCTGTTCTAGAGGTTTCCATGGCTGTTTGTTCTCCCTTATCTCAGGGTTGCTCTGCCCAGCTCACAGCTCTGCTCGCCAGACGTGCAGGGCAGAATCTGCCTGGAGAGGCAGGACTGATCTTTTATAGTCTGAATTACCTACTGGGGATTTACAATTATTTTCCAATGCAATACAGTCTTGTTAAACAGCCCAGCTCTGACCCATCCAATCTAAAGTGCCAGCATGTCACCCAGCAGGGATGGCACGGAGCAGAAGGAGGAAGAGGATCCACACCCCAAATTCTGCATCTTGGCCACGTGTCCCTTATCACAAACATCCCCAAAAGTCTATTTATCTATGTTCCAACAACCTAATTTACACTTTGCTAATTTTGGTAGCTTGTTTCCATTCTCTCTGTGTTGGTAATTTCCCCAGGGGTGTGAATTCAGTGCCTGAGACACCAGGGTCTCACTCAGGGTCTTTGGGACCCTGCCAGGGGGGTTTGAGACCCCCAGGGAGGGCAGGGGAGCACCCTGGGCTCCCACAAGGGCTGTGCAGAGCAGGAGAGCCCAGGCAGCTCCAGTGATGGAGGTTTCACTGGGAGCAGCACAGACACACAGTGCACTGATTGAATTTGGAGGTGGAGGCACAGATGTGCAGCACAGATGTGCAGCAGCAGGGCCCAGGCAGCTCCAGTGATGCAGATCTCACTGGGAGCAGCACAGACACAGTGCAGGAGTTTAATTTGGAGATGGAAGCACAGATGTGCAGCAGGGCTGCTATCAGCAGCAGGGCCCAGGCACCTCCAGTGATGCAGATCTCACTGGGAGCAGCACAGACACACAGTGCACTGATTGAATTTGGAGGTGGAAGCACAGATGTGCAGCACAGATGTGCAGCAGCAGGGCCCAGGCAGCTCCAGTGATGCAGATCTCACTGGGAGCAGCACAGACACACTGTGCAGGAGTTTAATTTGGAGATGGAAGCACAGATGTGCAGCAGGGCTGCTATCAGCAGCAGGGCCCAGGCAGCTCCAGTGATGGAGGTTTCACTGGGGGCAGCACAGACACACTGTGCAGTAAGTGAATTTGGAGGTGGAGGCACAGATGTGCAGCACAGATGTGCAGGAACACAGCCCAGGCAGCTCCAGTGATGCAGATCTCACTGGGGGCAGCAGCAGGGGCTGTGCAGGGGCAGCTCTCCCCATCCCCACCCAATTAACAGCAGCCCTTAATTGGCTGTGCAGCACTCCTCTGCTGGCAGAGTAAACCCTCGTTTTCTCTGAGGGTTAATGGCAAAGCTCGGTGGAAAATCAGCTCTTGCCTGGGGATTGAGGAGCAGAGATGCTGCAGCAGCAGTGCCATGAGACAAACAGTCCCAGAAAATGCTGGAGAAAGGAGCTGGGGGAAAAGAATGGCAAAATCCCACTGCAAGTGCAGATTCCCTGGGGAAATCACAAACCCCTCAAATGCAGCTTGCAAGGACATTATGCTTGAATTCTTCATGTTTGTTTTTAATAACTCGCACTAAAGCAAGCAGAGGGACACGTTTTGGTTCAGTACTTAATTGTTGGGAAGTTTTTTTTTCCTTTTGTGTTTTTAGAATCTGGAAGCAGTGGAGCTGACAAGGGACTTGATCTGTGGAAAGCCTCAGCAAGGCAGGGATCCCTAAATCCCTGGTTAGGTGCTTAAATCAGAAGCCAGAGCTGCAGCCCCTGGAATTGTCTCCTCAGTATTAGAATTCCTGAGGTAGCTCCACTTCTGGTCGTGGCCTTAATTTTGTCTGCCTTGATGGGGATTTGAAGTGAGACTTGGGTTTCAGTCCCTGCTCTACTGAATATTTAATATGAATTCAGAAATATTAATAAAGCAAGGATTAGGTAGGACTCTCCTCTCTCAGGGAGTGCCTTGTGGCTGATCTGTGAGCTCACCTTGTCTCCCTGAGCCAGAGAATATTTAATTATCCAGTGTGAGGGGGACAGGCTCAGCAGGCAGGCTGAGCAGCCAGCAGGGTGGAAATGCTTTTCTGCACAAGTGGAGGTGCAGTCCCTTGGCCAAAGCCCCACTGAGGGGTGGCAGGGAAGGAGCAATTCCACCTCCCTTCCCACTCTGTGGGAAAAATCCATCTGGATTTAGTTGCTGTTGCAGCCTAGATTTATTTTTTTTTCCTGCTTTGGTTTAGCAGCCTCTTCCTGGGTTATAAATGACACCCACAGGAAAGCAATGATCTGAAGTGACTGTAAATGGCTCTTAGGCAGATCACACCATTATTTTGAAAGTGCAAACAACATTTGGGAAATGGCAAATGGCCTCTGCAGTTATTAGTTTTGTCTTTTTTTTTTTTTTCGTTAATTTGCTGTAGCTCTGCCTAGAACTCACCCAAGATTAGGTCAGCAGCTGTGTGTGTGCTGATTGAAGTGCACTGCTTGTGCCATCGGGCTGGTTGTCCCTGCAGGCAGGGCAGGGGGGAGGAGGAGGAGGAAGCACTTGTGCATTTTAGGAATTCTTGAGCTGCTGCTGGAGTCAGAGCAGAAGGAAACCCACGTGTGTCCTTTCAGGATGGAAGTTCTGCCCATTAGATCAGGACTGGCAGAGCCCAGAGCTTAATTTCCTTCAGGAGAGCACCCAGACACCTGCCCTGATGCCACCTCCTTGCTGGGGAGCAAACTGGTGTCCAGGAGGGCCCGAGGGGTTTGGGCTGTGCTGACAGATTGTGCAGAGATATTCATGGCTGAGCATACAGAGATATAAATCAATACAGGAAAAAAATCCCAGAACAGAAAAAAAGTTCCAGATGCTCCCTGTCCCAAATTTCCCTGTAAACTCCATGACACACTTTTAGTTGAGGATATAATGAAGTGTGTGCTCAGGTCACTGAAATTAATGAGACATCTTGTCTCTAAGTTTAATTAAAAGATTTCGTGGCTGAATTGTGTTGTAGAGAATTCTCATTTGCTTTGTGTTTGCTGCAATTACAGCAGCCCCTGCCAGGCAGCTCAGTGCATCTCTCAGTGCTGTTTTAACCTGGACAAGGGGGCACAGCAGGACATGAATCCCCCTGCACAGAGGTTTGGGGGCCACAGACAGCAGTGCCTGGGAATGGGGGGATTTGGGGCAATGAGGGGATTTGGGGGGAATGAGGAGGTTTGGGGGAATGAGGGGGATTTTGGGGGATTTTGGGGATTACAGCAATGCTCTGCCCATGGAATGAGGAGATTTTGGGTTTTGGGGGTCACAGACAGCAATGCTCTGCCCATGGAATGAGGAGATTTGGGAGGAATGAGGAGTTTTGGGGGAATGAGGGGTTTTGGGGGAATGAGGGGATTTTGGGTTTTAGGGGTTACAGCAATGCTCTGCCTGGGAATTAAGAGATTTTGGGGGAATGAGGAGATTTTGGGTTTTGGGGGTCACAGACAGCAATGCTCTGCCCATGGAATGGGAGGATTTGGGGGAATGAGGGGATTTTGGGAGAATGAGGGGATTTTGGATTTTGGGGGATTACAGCAATGCTGTGCCCATGGAATGAGGGAATTTTGGATTTTGGGGATTACAGCAATGCTCTGCCCATGGAATGAGGGGATTTGGGAGGAATGAGGAGTTTTGGGGGAATGAGGGGATTTTGGGAGAATGAGGGGATTTTGGATTTTGGGGGATTACAGCAATGCTGTGCCCATGGAATGAGGGGATTTTGGGGGATTTTTGGGATTACAGCAATGCTCTGCCCATGGAATGAGGGGATTTTGGGGGATTTTGGGGGTTACAGCAATGCTGTGCCCATCGAATGAGGGGATTTTGGGTTTTGGGGGTCACAGACAGCAATGCTCTGCCTGTGGAATTGTTAGTGTGGAAACACACAATCCCAGGAGGATTATCTGCATTTATTATTTACTGAGGAGCTCTGGGAATGAGGGGTGCACACCCAAATCTGGATTCCAGATGGACATGTTTTTATACCCTTTTCATTATAGAACTGTATATTAATGATTAAACCCATATTGTTCTGTTGTATACATTGATCTTATCCAAGCATGTATTCTTGTGATTCTCATCAGGACCCCCAAACATCCTTTCTCCTGATTCTTGTTGTGATTAAACAATAATTCTGTTCAATTACCAATCAATCATTATATTTAGCAATCGTATTATTTATCATGTGATGATTACACAGGTGCACGTGGCTCCCACCAACAAAGTGAAACTTCTCTGTGGAAATGTGAGTTCAGTGTCTCGTGTCCAGACCTCCTTCCCTGCTCCCTCAGTCACTGGCTCACCCTCTGTTTATCCTCTGTGACACCAATGCTCTGTTACCCCCATTTTCACAGATGAAAAAAATCATTAAAATCCTGCCCATTAAAGGAATTTCGTGGTAAAGGAGAGCCCCACCTGCTGCCTTGCTGCCAGGACATAGCTGGTAACTCCTTGGTGTGGAGAGTGGCATTTGCTGATGCTCCTGTTTGCATTTTCTCCCCCAGACTGACAGCCAAGGCTGTGGCTGTTCTCTTGCCCATCCTGGGCAGCTCGTGGATCTTTGGCATTTTGGCTGTCAATGCCCACGCTCTGGTGTTCCAGTACATATTTGCTGTTTTTAATTCACTACAAGTAAGTACCTGCTGGGAAAATGTGTGGCTACAGGAGTGCTCCTGAGATCCAGTTAAATGGACCATTAGCAATGTTTTCACATGTTTATGCTTATTGTATTTTGTTCTGTGTTCTTTCCTCTGTTTTTTAAGGCTGTGCTAAGCATAGAGTGCTGGCAATTGTCTTTGTTTGAGCAGAACTTGTGTCCCACTCCTTCGTGTTTCCAGCAGCAATAATTAAATAAATGAGAGAGCCCTGAGCTGCAGAAATGAGATGAAATTCATTCCTCCAGCCCTGTGTGCCACGGGCAGGGCCACCAGGCCAGTTCTTCAGAGCCAGCTTGAGTTCCATTTCTGGGACTGAGAAGGCAAGCAGGAGTTCATGGCAGGATGAGAAGCAGAGCAGCAGCTGTGCCCAGGGAGGAATGAGCCTGCCCAGCTCTGCCCAGCATCCCAGCGAGCTGTGCCCACAAGGGGAATTAAAAACAACCTGCAGATCCCTTCTTGTCCTGGGAACAGACAGCAGGGGACACAGAAACAGTGACACGGGCTCTTGGTGCTGAGTACCACCCCAGAAAAATAGAATTACTGTGTGAGGGAAAGGGATGAGACCGTTTCACTTTGTATCACAAAGATAGCAAAATTCTGCCATGAAGTTTCCTAGTGCTAGTACCTTGCTTTCCTAATCTGAAAAACCCTGATCTGGTGCTTCCCTCAGAGCATTTCCCTCTCCTTGGCCTTTGCAACCACAAACAAAAAGTTCTCTTCTTGTCATGAAACAAGAATTTCTGCTTATTTCCAGCCAGATTTTTCCTTTAGTACAGTAAAGTTTGTGAGCCTTTTTTTTTTATAGGAATAGTTCAGACAAGCCCCACAGCAACCAGTGCTGAAGGTCTCTCCAGTTGGGACACTCTGGTTTAGTGCACTCAGATATTTTAGAGCTCCTGATGCCTGTTCTGCACAATACTGAGATAAACACCTTATTGTGCTTGGTTTTTCACTGCCAGACCTCACCCTTCTCCCTTTTTTCCGTTTTCAGGGGTTTTTCATGTTCCTGTTTCACTGCCTTCTGAACTCAGAGGTATGTAACCAAATGCTGTTTGCAAATCTGGTGTTACCAAATCCAAAGAACAGAAGTGTGAAGCACTTGTGACTTTCTCCATTACCATTGCCTGCCATGCCACTGATTTCCTTTTAATTAACCCCTGGCTGTTGTGGCTTTTGGACTCTCAGCATTTTTGGCCATGCCTGACACTGGTTTTAATTAGCATTAGAAAGGTTTGAAGCACAGAGCAGAGGTGAGGGGAGCAGCTCAGGGGTCGGGAGAGAAGCTGGAGGGGCTGCAGTGCCAGGAGATGCTGAGATTTGGGGGCAGGACTCACTCTGGCAGTCCCAGCTGCAGCTCCACCGAGGAAAATAAATGTTATTCTCAGCGAAAGACACTTCTGGCTGTTGCTCATGCAGTCCTTGATGGGAACCCACGCTGAGCAGAAGAAATCCCAGGTGCTTTTCTTGGCAGAAGTTCGGGTTTCACAGGGGACTGAGGCATTTTCTGCTTGGGGGCTGCACTGGAGCAGCTGGGTCAGCCAGGACAGGCTGGGTGGGTGTTTGCAGCTGCTCTCAGAGGCTCACAGCAGCTCTGCCTGAAGAATGGATTTTGGGAGAGGCATTTCCTCAGGCTGCCAGGGCAGGGCTCAGAGAGACCCCGAGCTCTGCTTCTCTCCTGGGTGTCCGTGGGCAGCTCTGCCCCGACCCTGGCACCAGCAGGGAAATCACTGTTCATTAAACCTCAGAGCATTCACTGCTCTGATCTCTGCCAAAATCAGTTTGGAGAGGTCAGGCCCGACTCTGAAACTCTTGATCTTTATTGAAATCAACTAAAATTTAAGCAGGCAGGTTAAAGGTAGGGAGAAAAAATATTTATTTATTCTGTTCTCCCCCAGGCTTAGAAATCTTCAAGTTTCAAATGTTTTACATCGAATACAATTGCTGTCAATTTTTCAGAACCTCATGAGAAATGAAATTCAGAAACTTTTCAGAATTTATACCTTCAAAACCCAGTTTATACATAGCTGATGTGAGCTGTCATTTTTGGAGAGCAGGTCCTACTGGCTCCATCAGAGGCTGTGCATAACTAATATACTCCTTGGCTAAGCAGCAGGGATTCTTCTTGAGAATCTCTTTCTGAGAAGTAAAACTCGGATATTGTAAAGCAGCATCCATAGGCTGGGTGGAAAAGGGCTTTATGCCCAGAATTGCACAGGTATTATAAAGAATCAAAGGAATTATGAAGAATGGGCCAGGATGGTCTGAAATCTGTCCTTGATCTGCACACCCAGCACTGCTCAGCCACTTGCAGCCATCAGTCCTTGACAGATTTCCCCGGCTGTGCCAGCCCTGCCCTTTCTGCAGGGACTCTGCTCCATCTCAGGGACTGTGGGCCTCAGCTCTGCCCTGTGGCACCTGGGGAAATCAGGGACGGCCTGGCTGGGCACCTCCTGCTCCCGGGGCTCTGGGCTCCTCAGAGAGTGGGAAAGTGTCCTGTGGAAACTCCACAGAGGCAGAGAAGTGCAGGGCTGGGCTGCTGAGGTGAGCACAGTGACATTTGTGTGGAGGAGGGAAAAGGGGAAATGACTGCAGGCTGCAGCTGTGAAAATAAACCCAGCCGTTTCAAATAAACTCTTGCAACTGCTCTTCTGCCAAAGGTCAGAGCTGCCTTTAAGCACAAGACCAAGGTGTGGTCCCTGAGCAGCAGCTCCGCTCGCAGCGCCCACGCGAGGCCCTTCCCCTCAGACGTGGTGAGTACTGCTCCTTCCCCTGGTGCTTGCTTCCACCCCGAGTCCTGTGGGAAGAGCAGAGCAGCCCCAGGGCGTGCTTAGTGCCAGCCCAGTGCCAGGTGTGGGCAGGGGGGCCTGCAGGCGTGGGGCAGAGCGCTGCTGTGGGCAGTGCCAGGTGAGAGCCAGCACAGTGCAGGAGCCCGGGATGTGCCTCAGTGGGGCTGCTCCTCCAGCTGCAGGGGGTTCTGCTGCCAGGTGAGAGCCAGCACAGTGCAGGAGCCCGGGATGTGCCTCAGTGGGGCTGCTCCTCCAGCTGCAGGGGGTTCTGCTGCCAGCAGCATTCTGGCAGGGTCCTGCTCTGGGGCACCTCACTCCTCAGCAGCACCTGGGTGTCCTTCCCCTGCTCTCCTTAGACTATCTTGAACAGAGACATTTGTGTTTATAAAGAGCCAGCCCTCTGCAGTGGTAGGTGTTACTAAGTGATCGTGCCAATCACCTCAGATCCTGGCAATAGCTGTTTAAAAATCCTGTATGGCAAAATCTCTAGACCCTGTGACTGCACTGTAATGTGAATAGATGCTTTCAGGCTTTTATTTCATCCAGGCAAGAGTGGCTTGGCAAAACAAATAAATCAATTTTCTCTGCTGTTTTATTTTCCAGATGACTGGGAACAGGCCAGGCACGAGTCCCACCAAGCTGAACACCTGGGACAAAAGCAGCAATTCAGGGAACCGTGTGGATTTATCAGCAGTGTGACAGCAGGGGCAGCTCCTGGGGGAGCCCAGCATCCTCCGGGACTGACACCCTGCCCTCAGCTTGTCCTCACTGCTGGCAGCAGCAGAAACTGGGGCTTTGAGCTCCCTGCCTTGTGAATTCCATGTTGTTGTGTTGAGTGAACAGCCCTCGATGCTCTCCTTGAAAACTGTCACACACCCTGGCACTCCAACACCTGCAAATGACCAGCACAAAGATGCACTGGGTGGTTTTGCCAGCAGTGGTGAAAACTCGAGGTGTGCAAGAAGGGCTTGTTGCTCTCTGAATCATTCCAGCTCCCAGAACTGAGGGAAAGCAACATACCTCTGAAAAGATGATGGATTTTGATGCTCCAAAATGAAATGCTTCCCGTTGTGGTGTTGCAATGGGGCTGTCCCAGACTTGCTGTGCTCTGTCTGTTTGCACTGGCTACCTTACAGAATTACCAGAGTGAAGCTGGTTCTGAGTCCCCAGTGTGGTGTTTGATCTGAGTGCAGCAGGGCAGGAGCAGGTTCAGGGCACTGCACTGCCAGGGTGGGTGTGGAGCTCAGGCACTCACACCTGCAGGGGAGACTCTGCTGCTGCTGCTCCAGCCCCTCCTGGAGCAGCCCCAGCCCCTCTGTGCTGCTCTGTGCCTGTGCCACATCCCCACAGCCAGCACTCTGCAGCCAGTGCCTCTGCACAGCCCTGTGCCTTTGGAGCAGCACCTGTGACCATCCTCCTCCTCCTCCTGTGGGATCTGAGCTGCTGCCACGGATGGAGCTCTGCTGAGCTGGGGACAGCAGTCCCCCACACACCTGTGAGTGCTGCAGGCAGCCTGGATTGTCCCTGAGCCCCGGGGTTGGCCCTGCTCAGCACTCAGCATCCCCCCACACACCTGTGAGTGCTGCAGGCAGCCTGGATTGTCCCTGAGCCCCGGGGTTAGCCCTGCTCAGCACTCAGCAGCCCCCACAAACCTGTGAGTGCTGCAGGCAGCCTGGATTGTCCCTGAGCCCCGGGGTTGGCCCTGCTCAGCACTCAGCATCCAACACACCTGTGAGTGCTGCAGGCAGCCTGGATTGTCCCTGAGCCCCGGGGTTAGCCCTGCTCAGCACTCAGCATCCAACACACCTGTGAGTGCTGCAGGCAGCCTGGATTGTCCCTGAGCCCCGGGGTTAGCCCTGCTCAGCACTCAGCATCCTCCACAAACCTGGGTGTGCTGCAGGCAGCCTGGATTGTCCCTGAGCCCCGGGGTTAGCCCTGCTCAGCACTCAGCATCCTCCAACACACCTGTGAGTGCTGCAGGCAGCCTGGATTCCCCCTGAGCCCCGGGGTTGGCCCTGCTCAGCACTCAGCATCCAACACACCTGTGAGTGCTGCAGGCAGCCTGGATTGTCCCTGAGCCCCGGGGTTAGCCCTGCTCAGCACTCAGCATCCCCCACACACCTGGGTGTGCTGCAGGCAGCCTGGGGCTGCTCCCTGAGCCCCGGGGTTAGCCCTGCTCAGCACTCAGCATCCCCCACACACCTGTGTGTGCTGCAGGCAGCCTGGATTGTCCCTGAGCCCCGGGGTTAGCCCTGCTCAGCACTCAGCATCCCCCACACACCTGGGTGTGCTGCAGGCAGCCTGGATTGTCCCTGAGCCCCGAGGTTAGCCCTGCTCAGCACTCAGCATCCAACACACCTGTGAGTGCTGCAGGCAGCCTGGATTGTCCCTGAGCCCTGGGGTTGGCCCTGCTCAGCACTCAGCATCCCCCACAAACCTGGGTGTGCTGCAGGCAGCCTGGATTGTCCCTGAGCCCCGGGGTTGGCCCTGCTCAGCACTCAGCATCCTCCCCACAAACCTGGGTGTGCTGCAGGCAGCCTGGATTGTCCCTGAGCCCCGGGGTTAGCCCTGCTCAGCACTCAGCATCCAACACACCTGTGAGTGCTGCAGGCAGCCTGGATTGTCCCTGAGCCCCGGGGTTAGCCCTGCTCAGCACTCAGCAGCCCCCCACACACCTGGGTGTGCTGCAGGCAGCCTGGATTGTCCCTGAGCCCCGGGGTTAGCCCCTGCTCAGCACTCAGCATCCAACACACCTGTGTGTGTGCTGCAGGCAGCCTGGATTGTCCCTGAGCCCTGGGGTTAGCCCTGCTCAGCACTCAGCATCCCCCACACACCTGGGTGTGCTGCAGGCAGCCTGGATTGTCCCTGAGCCCCGGGGTTAGCCCTGCTCAGCACTCAGCATCCCCCACAAACCTGTGAGTGCTGCAGGCAGCCTGGATTGTCCCTGAGCCCTGGGGTTGGCCCTGCTCAGCACTCAGCATCCCCCACACACCTGTGTGTGCTGCAGGCAGCCTGGATTGTCCCTGAGCCCCGGGGTTAGCCCTGCTCAGCACTCAGCATCCTCCAACACACCTGTGAGTGCTGCAGGCAGCCTGGATTCCCCCTGAGCCCCGGGGTTAGCCCTGCTCAGCACTCAGCATCCTCCAACACACCTGTGAGTGCTGCAGGCAGCCTGGATTGTCCCTGAGCCCCGGGGTTGGCCCTGCTCAGCACTCAGCATCCTCCAACACACCTGTGTGTGCTGCAGGCAGCCTGGATTCCCCCTGAGCCCCGGGGTTGGCCCTGCTCAGCACTCAGCAGCCCCTGCTCCAGAGCTGCTGCCAGCTGGCTGAAGGAGGGAGAGCCCTCTGTGGTTTTCCTGCTGCCCGAGCTCTGTGGGCTCTTGCTGCCTTGGAAAGGATTTCAGAGCGAGAAAACAGCAGCAGGACACTCTACTGCTTGGTGAGGAAAAAACAATTTACTGAAGGAAACCATTGCCTTAAATGAGGCAGTTTGTGCAAAACAAAACACAGGTCATTGTTCAGAGGCAGAGGCACCTCTTCTCCCTGGCTTTCCCAGGGACCCTGCAGGTGTTTATCTCTGTTGTAATTCTTTTTGTTTTGTTTACAGTAAAAATGAGGAACCTCTAGCCTGGGCAAAAATCCTGGCTGAGGCTGAGAAAAATGGCCTGAGAAAAATACTTAGAACTTGAGAGAAAGGCCTGGCAGATTCTGCCCAGGGCCTGCAGCAGTGCCCAGGCTCTCAGAGTGTGCTGGGCCAGCTCAGCTGTGCCGAGCCCTCCCAGGCTGGCTCTGGCTCCTGCAGGCTCAGCCCAGGGTTGTTCAGCATCAGAGACTGCCCAGGGGAGGGGAGGCTCCTGTGCAGCCCCAGCTCCTGCTTGAGCCCTTTGGGAATTCGCTGTCCTGGGCTGGCTCTCCTGTGGGTTCCTTCACCTCAGCTCAGTGCTGTGTCCTCAGCAGCTCATTCCTGGTCCCAGGCACTGTGCTGCTGGTTTAGCAGAAAAGGTGTTTGCCCTCTAATGTGCAGAGTGGAGATTTTCTATTGGATAGGGCATTTATCAAAAAGGGAAATGAAAGTAAATTGATCTTTAGGCAACAGGAAATACCCATCAATTATGGCTAAATTGAGTAAGTGTTTTATCCAGAAGACATGGAGTTGAAAGTCTAGGAAAACTCAATGCATTGAATTTCTGTTTTGTCCATGTTTCCTTCCTGCACTGAAGAAACCAATCTGCTGCAGCTTGTCCCTGCTGCCTTTTCCCCTCCCCAGCCAAGAGCTGCTGGTGTGATCCCCGGACTGGAAGCCCAGAGTCCCCCCAGGCTTGCCAAGCCCAGGACACTCTGCAGAAATGGCTTTAGGTGCAGCAGAGCTGGGTTCTGCAGCTGAGCTGCACAGCCACAGCCATGGAATCTTTAATCTCACATTTCCTGTTGCCAGATAACCCCAGTCACTGACAGCCAGCCCCAGACAGCTCAGTACTGAATGTGCAGCTGCTGTTGTCTTCATCTTGGCTTTTCTGTGTGGATTTCTCCTTTTCTGCACTGCTCTGTCTCACAGCTGTGCGAATAGATGGGCTTTTCTTGGCCTGAAAATGACTTTTGTTTTTTCCCCAAAAGACCCTGTAGACAGAGCCCTTGGAATGTCCAGAGGAGATGGAGTAGAAGAGTACTGTGAAAACAGTGTTCAGAGTTTGCAATGTGTGCAGACAATGTATTTAAGCATATTTTTATCCTGGAGCATATGAGTTCTTTTGGTTTTGGTTTGTTTCTTTGGTTTGTTTTTGGATTTTTTTACACTGTGACCCCAAATACAGATTGGAACTCTCCTTGACCATTTCTGTTCAACCATTGTATTATAGCACAAAGTTCTGTGAATGAAACAGACAGCTTGTAAAAGCTTTTTTATAGATGCATTTCCCTTTGCACAGTTTTCATTCCCTGCATTTCCTCCTGTGCTCTCTTGGTCATTGTGGGGCTGCCCCAGGCAGGGCCAGGGCAGTGGCAGCACAGAGCTGGGGCAAGAAAACGATGACAGCTGTGCAGCCAGATGTTCGGCCAGGTGTTCGGCCAGGTGTTCAGCCAGGTGTGCAGCCAGCTGTTCAGCCAGGTGTGCATCCAGCTGTGCTCTGGCTTCGGCTGCTCCCCCAAAACCAAGGTGAGCACAAAGATGTGTTTGGGCTGATGCTCCTGAGCGGGCCATGGAAGTGCTCTGGGTTAGGGGGCATTGATTATCGATTATTGGCTATTGATTACTGATTATTGATTACTGATTATCGATTATTGACTATTGACTATTGACTACTGATTATTGGCTATTGATTACTGATTATCGATTATTGACTGTTGATTACTGATTATTGATTACTGATGACTGATTATCGATTATTGACCATTGACTACTGATTATTGACTATTGATTACTGATTATCGATTATTGGCTATTGATTACTGATTATTGATTACTGATGACTGATTATTGACTGTTGATTACTGATTATTGATTACTGATGACTGATTATTGATGACTGATGACTGATTACTGATTACTGGTGACTGATTATTGATGACTGATGACTGATTATTGATGACTGATGACTGACTATTGGTTACTGATTATTGATGACTGATGACTGATTATTGATGACTGATGACTGACTATTGGTTACTGATTATTGATGACTGATGACTGATTACTGATTACTGATGACTGATTGTTGATGACTGATGACTGACTATTGGTTACTGATTATTGATGACTGATTGTTGATGACTGGTGACTGATTACTGATGACCCTGTCTCCCGTTCCTGGTGAGCCAGGCTGGGTGGAGCAGTTGGATGCTGCTCATGGCCCAGGGGCTTTGAGCTCTGAGTGTCTCAGCTGCCGTGGGGCTGGGGCTGCTGCTGGTTCTGCTGAGCTGCTGCAAGGCCCCACCAAGTCCAAACGTGTCCTGTGGCCATGGAGATCCATTCCTCTGCTTTCATTCCAAGTGCTTTCCTTGGTACTGACTGCAGCAAATGTACTGAGTGAGAAATGCTCAAATGAATCTTTAAAACAATCTCTTCCTGTCCTCAGTCTCTTGAAGCTTGAAAATCCCACAGTTTATTTATGGGCTTGTATATAGCAGCTATTACAATATTTTTTTTGGACAGCATCATTTTGTCAACAGTATGAAATCTTAATTGAATGAAATGTGAGTTTTAAAAATTGGTAATGTAGCAAGAATGACTTTGCCAGTAAGTAGTAAAATAATTTAGTTTTGTTGTTTTTTCTCCCTCAAATAAATAAGAAATATTAATTTCCTAAAAGGACTTTGTTAAAATTTTTCTTTTGTCATGGATTGTAAACATAACAATGAAGGTTCCCTGTCAGTGCTTATTGCAGTTCTACATCAGAGCTTTGCTCCTGTGACAGACCTGCAGTGTGTCAGAGTGCTGAGGTGACAGCAGGGCAGCAAGATTTCTGTGTTAAACTTCAACTCATTTCTGTGTTAAACTTCATTTCTGTGTAAACTTCATACCCATTTCTGTGTTAAACTTCAACTCATTTCTGTGTTAAATTTATACTCATTTCTGTGTTAAACTTCATACCCATTTCTGTGTTAAACTTATGCCCAGAGAAGAACTGTGCTGAGTCTCAGCAGCAGAAAGAGATTCTGGGGTAGCACATCAGGGATTTGGCATCCCCAGCAGGAGGAAATTCTGGTTGTGTGGCAGGGATTTGGCATCCCCAGCAGAAGGAAATTCTGGGATTGCACAGCAGGGATTTGGCATCCCCAGCAGGAGGAAATTCTGGTTGTGGAGCAGGGATTTGGCATCCCCAGCAGGAGGAAATTCTGGGATTGCACAGCAGGGATTTGGCATCCCCAGCAGGAGGAAATTCTGGGATTGTGTGGCAGGGATTTGGCATCCCCAGCAGAAGGAAATTCTGGTTGTGCAGCAGGGACTGGGCATCCCCAGCAGGAGGAAATTCTGGGTTGCACAGCAGGGATTTGGCATCCCCAGCAGGAGGAAATTCTGGGATTGCACAGCAGGGATTTGGCATCCCCAGCAGGAGGAAATTCTGGGATTGTGCAGCAGGGATTTGGCATCCCCAGCAGGAGGAAATTCTGGGATTGTGTGGCAGGGATTTGGCATCCCCAGCAGAAGGAAAATTCTGGTTGTGCAGCAGGGGACTGGGCATCCCCAGCAGGAGGAAATTCTGGTTGTGCAGCAGGGATTTGGCATCCCCAGCAGGAGGGAATTCTGGTTGTGGAGCAGGGATTTGGCATCCCCAGCAGGAGGAAATTCTGGGATTGCACAGCAGGGATTTGGCATCCCCAGCAGGAGGAAATTCTGGGATTGTGTGGCAGGGATTTGGCATCCCCAGCAGGAGGAAATTCTGGGATTGTGTGGCAGGGATTTGGCATCCCCAGCAGGAGGAAATTCTGGGATTGTGTGGCAGGGATTTGGCATCCCCAGCAGGAGGAAATTCTGGGATTGTGCAGCAGGGATTTGGCATCCCCAGCAGGAGGAAATTCTGGGATTGTGTGGCAGGGATTTGGCATCCCCAGCAGGAGGAAATTCTCGTTGTGCAGCAGGGCAGAGCCAGGGCAGGCTCAGGCTTTGGCTCCAGGGATGGTTTCAGCCCAGCAGCTCACAGGTGATGGGTTTAGCTGAAACTTCCTCTGTGAAAACTTCATTACTCTGCACTTCTGTCTGAAGATGAGGATGTGAATCCAGAAGTGCCTCGTCTCAGCCTGCTCCTGCTCCCGAGGCTGGAGCTGGTTCTGTGGTGATGAACAGACTGCCTGCTCGGGCTGCATGGGTGTGCAGGTGTGCTGAGCTGTGGGAAAGTCACTAGAGCAATTACATGCTGAAAAATTAAAGATTGGAATTCAGATGAGAGAAGCTTTTCATCCTCTTTCAATGAGCCTTCTTCCCTCTGTATCCTTTAAAATCATGTAGCAAGGTGTACATAAAAGAAAGTTTTATTGCTATTTCGTGAAACACAGAGGTTATTAACATTTATCATTCGTGACAGAATAATAAATTACATCATTTTGGCACTGGCTTACATCATGTTTGCCTTTGGAAATGTTTTCATTATATCTGTGTTATGCTTGGCTGCCTCCATGTCACGGATAGTTATTGCTGCAGTTGCCCTTGTTCACACAATTTTCCCTCTCAGTGATCCCATATGTTCCTGGGATCCAGGGGCCACATTTCATCCTGTCAGGGATGGCTGCAGCCCTGGCAGTGCAGTGGCATCAGCATCCCCAGCAGTGAGCCAGCCCAGCCCCTCCCGGGGATCTGAGAGCTCAGAGCTGCTCCAGCCCACCCACTCTGCCAGCGGCAGCTGCAATCGTCTGTCTGGCATTATCGGTTGGAGTGGAACCAGAGCAGATGTCACAGAACCCAGGGAGTCGCCTCCTGCCTGGTCTGCTGCTTCTGCAGGATCCGTTTTTGGGCAAGGGGTTGTGTTTCCTCCACTTCCACCTCCTGCTGTCTGTCCCTACAGAGGGTGGGCTGTACAAAATGAAAGTGATTGCAAATCAAACTGGGGTGTGAGAGGCAGCTGGGCTCTGGCAGTCAAACCTGCTCCCGGGTCCTGCTCCCCTCTCCACTCTCCAAAGCTGATTTCTCCCCTTCCCTTCCCACAAATACCTCTCCAGCTTATTTAACTCCTCAGGCATTTCTCCCTTGGTCTTGCCAGAACTTCCGTCAGGTGCTGCAAATGTCCCTTTCTGCAATCTGCATTTTCCTTTTCTCCTCTCAGGACGCTGCTCTGCCTGGCCAGGGGATGAGGTTCTGGGGAAAACAGAAATTTGTGGCTGTCTGTAAATAACCTGTGCTCACAAACAGAATCCCTCCTTGGCTGAGTTTCTCTGCAGACATCCTCTCTGGGAAGGGGATCCTGAGGTGAATCAGCATCAATTAAAAAAGACAACTCTGTAAAAAAAGTCAACATAGCAGCCAGACATGAAGAAGATAAAGGGGTTGTGCTTCTGTCTTTTCTATACTCACCAAATCTGTTTTGAGACATCATAAAATACAGAAAAAGTTTTTAAAAAATCCTCACAATTTAGCAGACATTGTATTTAGTGTTCCTGGGAAAAGAGAGCACTGGTTTCTGATCCAAATTGCAGATAAGAACTGGCAGCAATGGAAATAGCATAAGAAAAGTTATTTTATATTAGGAAAGTGGCAGAAAGAGCACGTGTTTGTTATCTTGCCCAGAGCAGCCCAGCCCTCTGTCAGAAAAGGCAGCATTTACAATCAGGAAAAGCAGATAAAAGAGAAAAATAAGAAGTGAATTGTAGCTGGGGAGAAAGGAGCAATTTTCCTCCCTTCTGTCTGGAAGGCCAGGCTGGGGCAGGCAGCAGTTCCATTTCTGTGAGCACAGCTTTACCGGGGAGATAAATGTCCAGATAAATAAATCCTGTGACACAAACGGGCTGTGACAACTCAAATGTGCAGCATCATCACATGGGTTCTGTTTTCTCACAGTTACATGTACTCCTGATTAACTTGCAGCCATTTTCCCATCACCTAATTACTGCCAGCTCCGAGCCTCCCCCCGAATTTGCCCCCCTGGGGATGTTTGCTGCTGTGGAACCCTCTTCCCCAGAGTTTGGGAGAGTCAGACTGACATGCAGCTGAACAGGGATGAGTCACACCCATTGCTGTCAGCCCGTCTGGGGAGAGATTGGTGGCTCTGCTTCCCATTCAGGCAGGAATCTTTAGAAAATATTTAATCAAGAAAGAGTAATGAGCTCGGTAGAAGCTGGCCAGACAAATGAGAAAATCCCTTGACTCCTGTTAAAAGATGCTGGTTTTGAGTGGGGCCCTGCGTTTTATTGGGTTCATGCACCCCCAGCTGCCTGTGCCAGCCAAACTCTGAGCCAGGTGCAGCCTGCCACTCTTTGGAGAGTTCTGTGTGCACCTAGGCATGCATCAGTTTATGCACCTTACAATTCATGATCTGAGCTGTTTTGGCTGCCTCTCATTGTCACTGCTTTTAATTTTCTTGTCTCACTTGTCTTCCAGTCGAGCAGAGGATGGTAGAGCAGAAAAACACCCGTGTGCTGTCAGGCTGTCATCATTTGGTAGTGATTGTTTACAGGACAGGAAGCTTCAGGATTGAAAGATTGCTCCCACAGGAAGGCTGCAGGCATTTTAGATAAATATGATCATTGACATTATTCAAAGATAAAAATATTGTAATTGATAGTATGCTGCAAATGCTACAAACAACTGAATAACATCCCATTTTAGTAGATAAAGCCCCAGTTTTTAGCCTAATGGAGTCAATTTGTTGGAAGACTTCCAATCATTTCAGCAGGGTTTGTGTCAGGTCTTGTTCTGGAGCTGAAACACTGACATTTATTAACTCCTTCACAGCAGCTCCTGGTGCTCAGACTGTCTGCTGAAATCTTGTCACACATGTTCAGTTTGCCATTCCCTGTAATTTTTAGTTGTATGAGTCAAGTGATTAACTGCAGAAATACTGAAGGCTTACAAAAACGGGATGCTGCAGTAGGTGCCAGCTAGAAAACATTTAGTCACTTGTTGGGTCTGTCTCCTTGATTGGACTCATGGTGAACTAAAAATTATTGCAGCAAACCTGGCTCTGGAAAAGGAGAGCAATGGGAATAAGTCACACTTTAATGTCAGCTTTCTGTGTTCAGGTCAAACTCTCACATTTGGGCAAACCCAGGCTCAGACCCTCTCCAATCAGAGTTTGCTGAGAGTCCAGCAAATGATGTGCTACTTCTTGTTCCAATTGCTCACCTCAGGGTGTTTGTGGTTCACCAGCTGCCAGCAAGGAGTCCTGAGCAAGTCATTTCTGTTTCAGACAGCAGTTTACAGAAGATGCCATTTCACTTCAAAAAAGGAAAAATACGAGGTCTTTCTACAGAAATGCAATTTCAGAATGGAAATGTAAGGGGAAGGAAAATATTTGTGGAAATCAGGAACAGAAACTGTGTCTTCAGAGTATTTCTGTCCCACGTATGAAAACAATTCCATTCTCTGCCTCAATATTGTCTTTTCACATCTCCTGGTGTGAATCTTATTCCAAATCTGTGCCACTCTGATCCATCCTCTCTCTAATGAATACAAAAGGGGCATTTCCAGGAAAAATGGGAACATTGAGGTGAGAAATCTAATGTTTGGTAACCAGGTGTGTCTCTGAAATGCAACCTCCCCCTTACCCTGCATTCCACGATGAAGCAAAATTATGTTCCAGGGAAGATGCCCTAACTTGAAATGAAACAGCACCAGGCACACAGCAGTCAGCATCAGAGCAGCAGAGGGGATTTTCCAACCCATTAAACAAGTCCCTGAATTTAAATTCTGTTTGAAACTAAAGAAATTGGGAAAAGAAGTAAATACTCTGTGTTAGCTGCAGACACAGGTGTACCCAGAGACAGCCCAGACTTTAAAAAGCCAATGGAGGTGCCCTGCCAGCCCTGCCAAACCCCTCAGAGGAAAAGCAGAGCCCTGCAGGGAGCCAGATGTTAAAAGAACAATGTAAAATCTGTTTGCTGTCGAGGCAAAGAGCGAGCAGCCCGTTGGGGTCAGTGCCCTCCTGCCAGGCAGGACCTCAGGAGCTGGGGCTGGGCTGGGCTGGGCTGGGATGGGATGGGATGGATAATGGGATGGGATAATGGGATGGGATGGGATAATGGGATGGGATGGGATGGGATGGGATGGGATGGGATGGGATGGGATGGGATGGGATGGGATGGGATGGGATGGGATGGGATGGGGATGGGATGGGATGGGATGGGATGGGATGGGATGGGCACAGACCCAGCCTGGGCTGATCTGGGGGCTCAGACCCAGCCTGGGCTGATCTGGGGGGCTCAGACCCATCCTGGGCTGATTTGGGGCCCAGACCCATCTCCCATGTCAGACCATGCAGGAGCACAGGATCCTCCTGCACTAACACAGGGACAAAGGCATTTGGCATTTCCCTGCACTCCCACTGGGCCCTGCTCAGTGACCCCACCAGCACTCTGGTTTTTTCCCAGCCTGGGCTGACCTGGGGGCACAGACCCAGCCTGGGCTGACCTAGGGGCACAGACCCAGCCCCTATTTCAGTCAGGGAGGCACAGACCCATCTCCCATGTCAGACCATGCAGGAGCACAGGATCCTGCACCTGCACAAGAACAAAGGCATTTGGCAGTTCCCTGCACTCCCACTGGGCCCTGCTCAGTGCCCCACCAGCACTCTGGTTTTCCCCAGCCTGGGCTCAGCCCAGCTGTGCAGGCACTCTGCAATCTGCTGCTGAGCAGCTCTGGGTGAGCAGCCAGCCCCAGCTCTTCCCGTGCCATGGCACTAAGCACAGGCTCTGAACAGCTCAGTCCTGCTCCCACCAGTGTGGGCAGCAAAAGGCATCGAGCAGCTCTGACAGGCCAAACCACAGTGGCACAGACACCAAAACACCCTGAGCTCCTCAGATGCAAGTGGGACCCAGGAAAATGTCCCAGGAGTGGCTGTGGCCCAGTCACCTCCAACAAATGTTCCTGAGGATGCAGTACATGGTCACCCACATCACCAATGATGGGACTGAGATTCCTACATCAGCTAGAAGCTTCCAAAAGTGCTTCTTTTCTCCTTTCTTTAAAACCCAGTTTATAATATTGGGGAGGGGGCACCTCTAACAAAACTTATTTAAACTTTTAAGCTGTAATGTCTTTACAGTTGCAGACAGCTATTGCTTCATAGCCACAGTTCCCTTCACCAGAGATTTCAGTGCAACATTTCTTTAGTGCTTGAATTTTAGTCTCTGAAACAACAATGGTCTAAAATATTTCAGTATTCTCTTTGCATCCCTGCAAAAGGAAAAGAAATCTCACTCAAGTCAAAATGTTTTTTATTGTCCATTGATCTATATAACCAAAACCTACAGCAACTAATTTCCCAGATTAAACTAATAAATTAAGACTGCCTGACTAGAAACCTGACTATGGCGAAAAACAGGCACTAAGGGGGGAGATTCATTGAGATGAAAGGAATCTCCATTTTAGCTGCACTTTCACAGCTCCTTTGGTCAGGATTAGCTGACAGTGATCAGAGCCCAAGATAAAGATATATAATGTCTAGAAATGGCACCTCAGCTATTATTCCAGAGAACAAGCAGAGTGTGTTATTAATCTTGGGCTCTTAAACCAACTAAATTGCTGCCAGTAAATCAGTAATTATTTATGGAGCTTCTTTACAGTGACTAACTAAAGGACTGACAGCATTTATTTATTTATTTATTTAGTTATTTATTTATTATCAAGTTGCTCTGCAGAGTAAATCCAATAGTACTTTTTGCTAACACGAGGGTACATTTGCCTGGGGAGCTCGTGCTGTCACATCCTGGGGAGTCCTTGTGCCCTGCACAGGGTTTGGAGTGAGGGTCAGCCTGGCCCTGTCATGTGAATTCAGCTCCTCTGGCCCTACAGAAACCCGGGGGTCCCACCAAGAAATCTCCTGCACAGCAAAATCTGCTTTGCAGCTTTCCCTGCAGCAGCAGCATCACCTCCTCCTGTGCCCATTTCCCATCTTTATTTACTCATCCCCAGCAGCAGCCAGGACAAAAGGGAATCTGCTAATTTGACAAACTTGCCACGTGCAGGGTTAAGCCCAGAGCCCCTGAAGTGTGAAGAATGAATTGTCCATACTTCTCACAGGTTCCCAGGCTATTGATCCCCTGCAAGTCAGAGAATTAAAAATAATGTGACTTTCAGGAGGGTTCAGTATATCTATTTCTAATGTTATGGCATTAAAAACAATTTCTACACTTATTACTTTGAGCAGGTACATGTAATAAGGAAAACTCCAGATTGGCAAAGGCTGAGGGTGATAAAAAAGTGGAATTTTGGGGAGTAGATGAATTAAAAAGCCTGTAGCAAGATCCTGTAAGCAGAACCTGCAAGAATTCAGACACTCAAGAGGACCTTGTTTTACAATTCCACAGGAAATCAGCTCCTGTCAGAGCTGCCCTGCTGAAGCAGAGTGCACAGGTGTGCTGCCACTGCTCACACACCTGGGCACCCTCAGGACAGGACAGGGGCACTGCTGTCCTTCAGGAGAGTGCAGCACAAGGACTGGCCTGATCCCACGGGTGCCACCTGTGCCAAAAAATGATGATTTCTAATTGCAGAAGAACAGGCTGGAGACTATGGAGACATGCAGCAGATCAAAATCCACAGTGAAACGAATGGAGTGCCTGGAATAATATCCAAATCACCAGCAGGGAAGGCTGTTCAAGCACAGTGAACTCCTGAGAGTTCCTCTGCAGAAAGCAGAACGTCCTGGAGGCTTTGGAGATGTGGAGATGGGATTCTCCCTGTGAGCCCCAAACCTCAGGAGAGTCCCTCTAAACCCCAGTCAGAGACCCCCTGTGATCCTTCTTCTCAAAGCTGGAAGCTGATTAAAGATTCTGGAGCTGATTAAAGATTTCAGATGTGGCATGAGTGAATAAAAACCAGGGCAGAAGCAGCACGTGAGCAATTCTGCCCTGTGCAAAATCCTCCGTGTGTCTGTTAAACATTAAACATTATGTACTTTGCATTTCCATTTAAATGGAACTGCAGTCATTCTGTTTGAGGCAAACACCCATGGAAGCTGCTGGAAGAGTTTGCAGCACTTTCAAACACAAGGTAATCACAGCATCATCTGCAGAAGGGGCACGAGTTCCTGGGAAGCACAACTGATTCCTTCAGAGCCCTAATTGCTCTGCCCCTGCCTCTATTATGTCATTTTGCTCAGCATGAGCACAACCAGGTGCTGGTTTTTCCAGAACAGAAAAAAGTGAAGCTTTAGATGTGTGAAAGTGAAGGTTGGAAACACAATAAAACCAATTCCCCCAGGACCTGATGAGAGATCAGATGAGAGATGAAGAAAGGCTGAACTGTTCATGTAAAACCATTGCTGTGAGCAGTGTACAAACCCTGGGAGCTGGGATACACCTCAGGCAGAACTGACTTCAATTTACAATTCATTGCAAACTGAAAACTCAAAAGGGGTTAAAATGGGATAAAAAGTTTTTTTGGTTCAAGATGGCAAGGCCTATTTCCCCATAAAATGAAGATTCCAGCCAGGGCCATGGACTTTGGACATTTCCCACTTCACCTTTCATATCAGTGAGCCTTGTGCATTCCCTGCATGGATTCAGGAGCTCAAGGAAACAAGGAAACTTCCAGAACAGTGCACAGCATCCACACCTGCCTGTGTTCAATCTCCAGAGCAGTGCAAACATCCACACCTGCCCATGGTTCAGAGCAGTGCAAACATCCACACCTGTCCATTTCCCAGAGCAGTGCCCAGCATCCACACCTGCCCATGGTTCAGAGCAGGGGCACAACATTCACACCTGTGTTCAATCTCCAGAGCAGTGCCCAGCATCCACACCTGTCCATGATTCAGAGCAGTGCCCAGCATGCACACCTGTCCATGATTCAGAGCAGTGCAAACATCCACACCTGCCCATGGTTCAGAGCAGTGCAAACATCCACACCTGCCCATGGTTCAGAGCAGTGCCCAGCATCCACACCTGTCCATGATTCAGAGCAGTGCCCAGCATGCACACCTGCCCATGGTTCAGAGCAGTGCAAACATCCACACCTGCCCATGGTTCAGAGCAGTGCAAACATCCACACCTGCCTGTGTTCAATCTCCAGAGCAGTGCAAACATCCACACCTGCCCATGGTTCAGAGCAGTGCAAACATCCACACCTGCCTGTGTTCAATCTCCAGAGCAGTGCAAACATCCACACCTGCCCCAGCCCAGAGCAGCAGCTGCAGCCCAGGCTGGGTGGCTGGAGGCACACGCTGCTCTCTGACCCTGCACAAATCTCAGCCCTTCAGCTGCCAGGCACGAGAGGAATCTGTGCACACCCACAGCCAGCCCACACTCTGCATAAATTCACCTCAGGACTGGGGCTAAAGCCAGGGTCACAGCTAAATCCAGACAGAGCAAGAGGAACACAGGGAAATGTGTATAATTACCTCCTATTTTAATGAGCATTTCTGGCTGTAAATCTGATCAAAAGAATTACAAATACTGGGAAATATGCATAGCAGAAAACAGAGTTCTGGAATGCAAATGGTGCCATGTCCTGCCTGCTGCTGGGAGCTGCAGACAAGCTGCTGCTGTGATCCCTCAGCCTGCCTTCACCTCATAACTCAAGGACTTAGAAGCACTGAAGCATCTCACATTGGCTCAGGCTCTGCAGTTAACTCATTTAACTGACATTTTGTTTTAATTTCTTTGGTACAAGATCAGCCCCCTTTTTTCCTCTGTGCCACCTGCGAGCACAAAACATTATCTCTTCTTAATTTAAGTTATTATAACAAGCCCATTCCAGGCATAAATTCAGGCAAGGTTTCAGCTCTTTGCAGAGGGCCAGTGCAGCACTTGTGGCCAAGTTAATCCCCACTTAAACTTTGTGAAGCTTTGGGTTGGATTTAACTGAGGCACCGATTCTGCAGCAGATTCTGTTCAAGGCAGATTCACCAGGCTCTGCTGCTGCTCCAGTGAACTCTGTCTCCTGCTGTGGACCTGCTCCCAGATCACCCATTCTTGAACAGAAATCCAGCAGGGTTTATGAAAATGTTTATTCAAGCCACGTAAGGCAGAAAGATCCAAGCAAGAAATAAAATCTGGTGATGGATGAAGACTTGCAGTGTGCTTGATTGGATAAATTGCCTGAACTACTGTGATTACCAAACAAATCCACACCCAATTCCAAGTTTTCTTTGGACAAATAGCCAAGGGTAACTATAATCAACACCCTGAGTTATTCAGTGAGTTCCAGCCTGAGCTGCTCAGTGCTTTTTAAAAAGAACATTTTCACACTATCTAAACTGTATTCTTTAGTTTTCAGTCCTAAAGCTATTTTTCTTCCAAATATAATTGTCTCTGTTATGAGGGTTCCCCTCTGTCTCTCCATCTGTAATTACAGTGCAATAAAATGTATTTTATTTGATCAATACCAAGAAACACACTTTTCTATGTCCTTGCAAACAGGGAAGGAATATTATCCACAGCTGCATTACACCCAAATGAAAAGAATCAAACCCTTTCATTTTGTGTCTGACTTTTTAATAAGCCAAATCTATGTATTTCTTAGTTTAAAAACATAACTATCTGCATGTGTAGGTAGCCAATCAACCAAATGCACATTTTAACCTGAATAATCAGGAAGTGACCACAAGTCAGCAGAGTTTTTAAAGAGAGCAGAAAAGGACTTTGATGGAGGGGAGGTGAAGGACCTGGGGAAAGGCACAGGAGGGAGAGGATGCAGAGCTGGTGTGGGATGAGGGAGGGAGGAAGGGGGCCTGACCAGGGTCTGGATGGACATTTACAGCAAGCCCAATGCTCTGCAAGCCAGAACAGTGGGAAAACAAATTATACTAAACACTCAGTGTGGGATTGTGGTTAAAGAAGCAAAATTGTATTTCTGCAAGGTGCTGGCCGAGGTAAAAAGCAGTTTGTTACCTCAAAAATATGAACTTCCCCCAAGACAAATCAGCGGAGGGAAAAGAGCAATGAAAATTGATTTTCTGATGGACAGAAAGACAATGTACTTGTTTCAGATCCAGCAATTCTCCTCTGCCACCTTCAATTATCCATCATCCTCCTCCCACATTTCAAGATGAAGAGAAGCTTTTTATTTTACAGAGATTAGTTTTTATGCTCAGTCTCCATCAGGAAAGGCACCTGTAGCTCTGACAAACATCCCACTGAGCAGTGCTTTTGTTTTCTCTGCAGCACGTCCAACACAGAGGCTGCAGGGAGAGTCACGGGGAGGGTGACCCCGTTAAATGGCAAATAAAAGGAAAATAGGAGCAGCCCTGGGATCCAGCAGAGCTGCTCCTGTGAGGAAAGCACTGCTTTGGGCTCTGGGCCCTGTGAGGAAAGCACTGCTCTGGGCTCTGCTCCTGTGAGGAAAGCACTGCTCTGGGCCCTGTGAGGAAAGCACTGCTCTGGGCTCTGCTCCTGTGAGGAAAGCACTGCTCTGGGCTCTGTGAGGAAAGCACTGCTCTGGGCCCTGTGAGGAAAGCACTGCTCTGGGCTCTGTGAGGAAAGCACTGCTCTGGGCTCTGTTCCTGTGAGGAAAGCACTGCTCTGGGCTCTGTTCCTGTGAGGAAAGCACTGCTCTGGGCTCTGTGAGGAAAGCACTGCTCTGGGCTCTGCTCCTGTGAGGAAAAGCACTGCTCTGGGCTCTGTTCCTGTGAGGAAAGCACTGCTCTGGGCTCTGCTCCTGTGAGGAAAGCACTGCTCTGAGCTCTGCTCCTGTGAGGAAAGCACTGCTCTGGGCTCTGTGAGGAAAGCACTGCTCTGGGCCCTGTGAGGAAAGCACTGCTCTGGGCTCTGTGAGGAAAGCACTGCTCTGGGCTCTGTTCCTGTGAGGAAAGCACTGCTCTGGGCTCTGTTCCTGTGAGGAAAGCACTGCTCTGGGCTCTGCTCCTGTGAGGAAAGCACTGCTCTGAGCTCTGCTCCTGTGAGGAAAGCACTGCTCTGGGCTCTGTGAGGAAAGCACTGCTCTGGGCCCTGTGAGGAAAGCACTGCTCTGGGCTCTGTTCCTGTGAGGAAAGCACTGCTCTGGGCCCTGTGAGGAAAGCACTGCTCTGGGCTCTGTGAGGAAAGCACTGCTCTGGGCTCTGCTCCTGTGAGGAAAGCACTGCTTTGGGCTCTGGGCCCTGTGAGGAAAGCACTGCTCTGGGCTCTGTGAGGAAAGCACTGCTCTGGGCTCTGTGAGGAAAGCACTGCTCTGGGCTCTGCTCCCTGTGAGGAAAGCACTGCTCTGGGCTCTGTTCCTGTGAGGAAAGCACTGCTCTGGGCCCTGTGAGGAAAGCACTGCTCTGGGCTCTGTGGAGGAAAGCACTGCTCTGGGCTCTGTTCCTGTGAGGAAAGCACTGCTCTGGGCTCTGTTCCTGTGAGGAAAGCACTGCTCTGGGCTCTGCTCCTGTGAGGAAAGCACTGCTCTGAGCTCTGCTCCTGTGAGGAAAGCACTGCTCTGGGCTCTGTGAGGAAAGCACTGCTCTGGGCCCTGTGAGGAAAGCACTGCTCTGGGCTCTGTGGAGGAAAGCACTGCTCTGGGCTCTGTTCCTGTGAGGAAAGCACTGCTCTGGGCTCTGCTCCTGTGAGGAAAGCACTGCTCTGAGCTCTGCTCCTGTGAGGAAAAGCACTGCTCTGGGCTCTGTGGGAGGAAAGCACTGCTCTGGGCCCTGTGAGGAAAGCACTGCTCTGGGCTCTGTTCCTGTGAGGAAAGCACTGCTCTGGGCCCTGTGAGGAAAGCACTGCTCTGGGCTCTGTGAGGAAAGCACTGCTCTGGGCTCTGCTCCTGTGAGGGAAAGCACTGCTCTGAGCTCTGCTCCTGTGAGGAAAGCACTGCTCTGGGCTCTGTGAGGAAAGCACTGCTCTGGGCTCTGTTCCCTGTGAGGAAAGCACTGCTCTGAGCTCTGCTCCTGTGAGGAAAGCACTGCTCTGAGCTCCTGTGAGGAAAGCACTGCTCTGGGCTCTGTTCCTGTGAGGAAAGCTCTGCTCTGGGCTCTGTTCCTGTGAGGAAAGCACTGCTCTGGGCTCTGTGAGGGCAGGATGGAGCTGGTTTAATGTGTGTCTGCCTGGCCCCAAGCACAGGCTCAGTCAGTGCCCTCAGCCATCCCAAAACCTTCACCCCACAACCAGCCCAGCTGTGATCCAGCACAGACAACCCCAGCTGGGAGCAGATTGCTCTTTTCACCCTGGGCTGTGGCTTCGAAACAACGTGTGTGGGGGGCAAGGAGTGTTTCTGACTCTTTATGTTTATTTGGTAAATGTTGCTCTGCTGGGCCACAGCAAACCCTCAGTGCTGGGGGGTTTGCTGCTGCTGAGGTGTGGGCACTGCTGGAGACCTGGCCAAAAGCTGCCAGGCCTTTTTCTCAAGTTCTAAGTATTTTTCTCAGGCCATGAAACTTTCTCAGCCCCAGCTAGGATTTTTCCCAAGCTGGAGGTTCCTCCTTTACTGTAAACACGAGAGAAAGAATCATGACAGAGACAAACACCTGCAGGGTCCCTGGGAAAGCCAGGGAGAAGAGGTGTCTCTGTCTCTGACCAGTGATCTGTTTGTATTTTGTTTTGCACAAACTGCCTCATTTAAGACAATGGTTTCCTTCAATAAATTGTTTTTTCCTGCACCAAGCAGGAGAGTGTCCTGTTGCTGTTTTTTCACCACTCCTAATCCTTTTCCAGGCAACACTGAGGAGCTGAACTGGGCAAAGGGGATGTGGGGAAGGGGAGCAGGTGGTGCCCAGACCTGGCTGGGGCTCTGTCCCTCCTGAACCACTCTGCATTTCCACCTCATGAACCCCCTACAGACCCCCACATCTCTGAGGGGTCTTTGCCTGGCAGGATGAGCAGCCCATGGCTCTGGGATGTCTGTGTCAAAAAAAGCTGCAAACATGAACAGTTTAGAGCAACAAATAAACAAATATGCTAATTTGGAGACCAAAACGCAGAAACAATTATTTGCCATAAATATTTAATACCCTTAATGCTTCCAACACTTCCAACTCGTCCAACATTTGCTTGCTCTTTTTTTTTCCCCTTCAACTCTTGGCTTCTGCAAATGCTAAAAACCAGCTGTGGACCATGATTACACCAAATTGTTTTACTGAGTAAACACCGGGTCAATCCATTTTCCAAACATGCCAACAGAAATTTTTAAAATTCTTTTACAGAGTACAAGGCTGATTCTACCAATTATAACCATGACAATGATGGACCAAATGTGTCTCATATTTTCTTTACACTTTTAGCATTAGTTTGACTGAAAAAGTCTGAAAAATGCCCAAGGCAACTTCAAAGAGTCCTCTTCTGACCTTATTTTGCCAAACTTGATTAAAACCAGAAAGCAAACTTTTATTTATTTCCGTGCAGGTTTTTGTTCCTGTCGTGTTCTAACTGAAAGACAAAAGGAAGTTGGTTCCTTTGGATCATGAATCCCAACTCCCTTCACAGTGAGTGCTTCCAGGAGCAGCAGCTGTTCTGGCAGCAGATTCAGAAGGAGCCATAAATGTTTTGTGTTATTTGCATTTTAACCCCAGGTCTGCCTGGTTTGTAAGTTTAATTCTGGAGCTCCATTCCCTGCACTCTCTGTAACTGGCGCTTCCTTCCCTTCCCCACTTGTTTGCATCCCAATCCAATTCTCCTGGCTTCACCCAGGGAAAGAATGGGATTTCATCTGCAGGATGGGGAGTCTGGAGTGCCAGTCCCTGAGCACAGCAGGTGTAAATAATTCCTGAGCTCCCTGGGGAGAAATGCTGCTCGTGAAAATTGAGGTGGAAACCCTGGGGGTACCAGGAGATGTCTTTTTGAAAAGGAGATTTTTCTGGTGGGCATGCCCACCAGCAGTGTCCCCACAGTGGCAGAGGTGCAGGTGCAAGAATTGCTCCTTTGCTGATGCAATCTGGCCATAAAACTGCTTTTTATTGTAATCTAAGTAATGTCCTCTGAAAACAGCCTGGGAATTCAGATCTACTCACTGGAGCAGTAATTGGTATGCATTATAAAGGGAAAAATCCCCATTTCAAATATAATTTCAATTGTCCTCTAGCTCTGGCTTTAGAAAATTCTAACACTTACTTGCAATCTTTCCTTATTTTGAAGAACATTTCATTTTGGCTTCAGAATTATTTGCAGCCCCCATTACTCTGGTGGTCTCCCAGGTGTATTCCTAAAATGCAGTTACATTAGAAACAGCCAGGAAACTGCATTTTGCATCTTGCAGCAGAGAGAAATGGATGGAAAGTTTTCTGAGGCTCAATTGCTCATATTTTCTCATATATTTGATTCAGCTTTATAAGCATTTAATTTGGTTTTGGCCATTGTTTAATCAGTTTAATTACTATCTTCTATTATTTTCAGCCTTCTGTCCACATCTTAAACCTCTGAAGTCCAGTTGAATTCACTGTAAGCCTGTTTACCTTGGCATTTTGAGCTCTATGGTTTGTGTGACAGAAGCAGAACAATGCCTGGGATAAGGATAATTTTTCTGTAACTGGTGGGAACTGGCCCTGGGAGAGCTGGGCTCAAACCATTCCCTTCTGGCATACAAAACTTTATTTATGAATATAAGCCAAATTCCTCACCTTTACCCAATGGGGGCTGAGCTCTCTATTGCTTCTTTAGAGACCTTTAGAACAAAGCTGTCTTTTATACAAAATCCCTTTCTCACTACTTTAAGAGGATCAGGCAAAAGCAACAAATCATTTACTTCCACTTTAATGCTCCTTTAAATGGCCAGAAAGAGTTTCAGTGCAAACTACAGTCAGGTCTATTGCTGGCACCCAGCAGCATTTCATGAAAGGAGACATTTCCGAGATTAAAAATAATAATCATAAAAAGTCATCCATGGAAAAGAATCCATCTGAAGTTGTTATTCAGTGGCTGGCACAGAAAATGCATTCTCTACCTGAGATCAGCAATGAGTCATCCAAGCAACTTGAAATGAAAAGCATATCGAAGGGATATTAAAAATAAAAGAATTTAGATTCCAAAAATAAAGAAACATGATCATTCCAGGCAGGTAAATACCTCAGGAGATTACTGAGAAAGATGGGATTAATATCAATCTTATCTCCAAAGCAGAGGAGTTAAAAGTACATCTGGCAATCTACTGGTGTTATTGGTATAAAAAATCGTGCTGGATGGCAGACAAGGAATTCAAAACAGACCTCTTTCTTTTTTTTTCCTCCCTCAGGTAAAGAAGGGCTGAGAATAAACAAGAATAACTCAGAGTGTGAAAGCAGGGACTGGCAGAAAGGTAAAGCACAGAACAGGGCTCAGGTCTCCGTGACAAGCCTGCCCAGAGCTCAGCTCACACTGCCAGAGCTCAGACTGAGCACGGGGGCAGGGTCACAGCACCCGGGGCCTTGGAGCAAATATTGAATTACACGTGGGTCAAGAGACAGAGGCATCCTCAAAAACCAGCAAGGATGCCTGAGGACTCCAGGCTAAAGGAATCTGAAGTTAACTATGGAAAAAAATGTAAAAAACTGTGCCATGAGCGGTGTGCAGCCCCTCCCAGAGCCCCAGCACATGCCCTGGGGGAGGGAGCCCAGAGCCAGAGCACCCCAGCCCACTCTGAATCCCAGCCCGGGCTGGCTCAGGGCACATGGAGCTGCTGGAACCATCCTCCAGGGCAGCTAAATCTGCTTTATTTCACCAAACCTGTGGCACTTGGAGCCAGACCTGCAGCTGCTGAATCAAAACTCCAGTGCAGCTAAATCTGCTTTATTTCACCAAACCTGTGGCACTTGGAGCCAGACCTGCTGGAATCATCCTGCAGTGCAGCCAAATGTGGTTTATTTTACAAAACCTGTGGCATTTGGAGCCAGACCTGCAGCTGCTGGAACCATCCTGCAGTGCAGCCAAATGTGGTTTATTTTACCAAACCTGTGGCAGCAGCTGAGTGCTGCCGTGGCCCTGGAAGGTTCTCAGCACCCAGAGCAGCACAGGAGCTTCTGCAAAAGCAGAAAGTGGGAAAACAGAGAACAGTGACTGCCACAAAAACAGAGAACAGTGACTGCCACAAAAACCTTCTGTCCACTCACCCACACACTGGTGTGTTCCAGAGAAATCTGGTCAGGTGCAGAGATGTCATGTTAATTCCCCCTAAACCTCCAGTCAAAATCATCCAAAACTGTGATTAGTTGTATTTTAACTAATTAGCTTTGCCCTCTGAGATGCCCCTCCATGCATTAAGGTCCTGTCTGTGCACAGCACATGTATCAATCTATGACAGAGACTGGTAATTTATTGCAAATTCGGGAAAAAGGGTTGCTAACATCCTAAAATAACAATTCCTGCAGAAGGCTTCTAATCAACATCAAAATCCATGCACTTGAGGTATCCTTGAGGAATTTAATGTGCTTCTTGTACTAATGATATTTTTTTCTGTGAAGTAAAGTAATAATTTTCACATCATTTTAATGTGTTGGTGCTGTTCATTAAAGCAAAGATTAGGTTGCCAGATGATAGCATGCTATTAAGTCTAAATAAAAAAAAAGAGAGAAAAGAAATTAACTATGTTGACACTAACTAGGGATAATTAATGGCTATCTGAAGTGGATTTCCAAGTAATTGTACACAGCTTGTTGACAGCAGGGTAAGAAATTCCATAATTCCATGAGAACAAATGTGCCAAATTACCCTTGAAGCTTTGTAGAGGTTTGTACGAAATATGTAAAAACCATGTGATGGAAATCTGAACTTCCAACTCTTGTGGCTGCACCAGGATCTATCTGCATATCAAAGGAAAAATCAACAAGGGATACACCAACAGCTGCCAAAGGCTGCTAAGCACCAGGGAAAAGGAAAACCAGGAGAGATGTGCAGGGAGATCGCAGGGATGTGCCCAGCACGGGATTGCTGTACCCCAGGAGCCAGAGGTGGAAATGCAGGTGCACAGGGATGGTTCCTCCTGCAGCACTGACCCATGGCTGCCCTGCCCAGCCTGGCACACAAGTTCTCTGAGTTTCTGGGAGAATCCTTTTCTTCATACGCTCAGCATTAGGGAGGGGCTGGGGCTTTCCTTGCTGATCCTTGAAAAATGAAAACAAAACTCTTTTCCTCTCCTTCTGCAGCCCAAAGCTCCTTGCCTCTCAGGGAGAAGGAAATGCTGAAGTGATTTGAAAGGGAGACATTTTAATAGAGAAAGAGACACTTCTGCCTTTCTTTCAGCAGCAATTGTTCACATCCAGCTGATTGTTGCAGCTCTGGCTCCAAGAGGATGGGCTATTACTAAATGATTTCTACTGGAGCACTTTAAAAATGAATACTTATTATACATTAAGCTGAACAAGAAGGGCAGGCCTGTACCTTAGCACCACAGGGGGTCTGAGATCCCTTCCCACCCTCCCACATATTTATCTGCTTCAAGAATTAAACTCTGCTCTAAACCACTTCAATTTGGCACAGCCAGGGTGACAAATCCCCTTCTCCCCACAACTTTTTTGCTTTTTGCTGTGAGTGCTTGGGGATGGTGACAGGCAGGCACAATTCCAAGCAGAATTGCCTTTGGAAAAATCATTTTCCTCCCAATACAATAAGTCATAACATCACACAGAAAACTTGCCCTCCCTTGGAGAGACCAAGAACACCTCAGGAGAAATAAGTTCAGATGCAGGGTCTGCACAATGGAAACAGGTTCAGCAGATCTCAAAATATGGCAAATTTAGGGGAAAAAAACCTACTTTGTACCTGTGACACATTATAAATTTAGAAATTTTTATTTTTTCTCTTTAACCAGTGTTGATTACTTTTAATTACTTTTCTCAACAATGAAAAATAGAAGTTCCAATCAATTCAAACCTTTGCTATCTGGAAGATTATATCAGCTAATGTGGCAGTGAGCTCTGGCTCTTGAGAGGAGGATGCTCTCAGCAGGATCCTGTTATAGTTCAGGGTAATTAATGTTTTCCTGTTACTGCTGCACCGTGGACCAGAACAGGCTTAATTAAAACCTTCTGCTGTGGATGCAAAGCTGGATTTTTATGTAAGAAGTGGATGAACCACAAGTATTTTTTCATGTCCGTTTTCATTGCTAATTTCTGGTGTGTAAATTGCATAAAAGTCTATCTTCCTTTCAAGTACAGCTCAAGATCTGTGTTTGAAATACAATTATGAGATAAATGCAAAAAAATGCCAGATTTCCATAGTGGGCCTTGAATCAGAGCTTGCAAGGACTGTATGACTTTGTGATCACCCCTGTAAAATGAACACAAAAAATGTTAAAAATACAGTCACTTCAGAGAGTGACATCTCAGGTAAACCACTAAAAACTTTAATCTTTTCATCTTCCCAAGAATCACCTTCTCAACTCCTGAATTCCCTCTGTGACTTTCTAAAAAACTTGATTATTCAACCAGTTTCTGGTCTTTGTGAGTGCAAAATTTGAATTTGCTTTGATTTGAGGTTCAATCCTTCCTGGAGTGGGACCAGAAAGGCAGGATGTGCATAAATGCCATTATAATGTACAGCACAAAAGTAGAAAAGAGCCAAAAGAGCCAAAAGTGCCTCAGCCCTTCTCTGCAGCTTTGCACTGATTGAGCCCTCAGTGGTTCTCTTTAATTGATGAAACTTCCAGGTGTGCCTTGTTTCTCCCCTCACAAACCTGTGAGGAGCTGCAAGACCTTTCTGCCCCTAAAACACATTTTTTAGCACCGTGAGGACTCAAACAAATTATTGTTTTGCTCTTTTTGGGGAGCTGAGGCAGCCAGGGCAGGCAGGAGCTCCCTGGGCCAGCTGGGCCAGCACTGGCCCTGGCCAGGGAATTCTGCAGGAATTCTGCAGAAACCCCCAGGGAGCCCCAAAAGTGCCAGAGACAACCACAGCCACTGTGTGAGTGCCAGAGCTGGACTCCAGACAAGCTGGAACCTGCCACTGAGCAGCTGGAAATAGCAAAAACTATTTTTCAGATGAATGAGACAAGATTAATGCTTATCTGAACACTGGGAAGGAAATAGCATTGTTTGTTTTCTAGCTTGGTCTGTCCTGTTACAGAATTTGTATTTTCTCATGCTTTGATGCTCGTGGTTTTCTCCAAGAGCATAAAAGTCTGCTGCAGGAATTGGGGCAAGAGGCTGAGAAAAGACAGTATTGGAGAGAAGAGCATCTGGGCTGTTTTCCTACACACCATGCAGAAGCAGAGGCCAGCTTTGGATGCTTTGATCCTGAAAGGTCAGGGTTTTAACTCGAAGTTCTCTTTGTCTGTGGAATAAATAGCAGATGCTGTGCACAGTGCTTGCAGGATCCCAGAGATCACACCCAGAGCAGGAGCACAAAGGGAATTTAGCAGGATGTCACTCCTACTGTGCCAAACCAAACCCAAGATCACATTTAAATGGAGAGGAACAACCAGAATGGGTTCTGATTTCCAGGAAGCTCTGGGTTCCTTCCCCCTCATGTTTTTGGACAAAAGTCACCCCCAGGTTATTCTTGTGCTGCTGCATGCACTGCTGGGGAGGAGCCCACTCCAAGCAGGATTCCTCTGGACAATCAGCTACAAACCACCTCAGTAACAAAGCTCCTGCACCCTGAAAGTTTGCACTGCATTGTCCTTTATTCCCACAGAGTCAATAGCTCTGATGTGCCACAAGAGGAAAGTGAAGTGCCCATCAGAGAAATGTCAATGCCAACACCATGGGATGCTGTTGCTGCTGTAGCTGTCAGGGGACTCAAACTCTCCTCCCAAACAAAGACAATCCCTGCACCAGGAGCATGGAAATGCTCAGCAGCCACCCCCAGCCCGGGATTTTCAGCCTTTTTTTTTTTTTTTTTTTATATTTTTCTAAATGCAGCACCACACAGGATGAGGAATGTGCACAGCTGCTAAAACAGCATGGACTTTATTCCAGCCTGTCTCACACCAATTGGCTAAAGCAGCTCAAGAGACAATGTTTGCCTGAGTTAAGAGGTCCTTGAAGCACTCTGGGGAGCAGGAGGGAGCTCCCCTCTCCTCTGCTGTGAGGAGCAGGCACTGGCACCAGCCTGAGACCATACAGCTCTTTAAGGTCTGTGCAGACTCAAAATAAGTTTCTTGTGTGAGGCTGTAAAGATGAAAAAAAAAGATGATGTGGATGGGCAATTCATGTGTTGAGCAGAAGTGAGCAGATGTAAGAGATGTAAGTGACAGGAGAGGACAATACAGAGACAGAAAATTGCTGAAAATTACCATAGCAACAGCAGCACAGCAATTATGTGAAACACCACAGACAGAAAGATTACTTGTTTTCACCTGGAATCTCATAGCTCATGGCAGATCCTCTGTGGCCCTGGGTAGTTCTCACAGTGTGTGAGTCCTTCCCTTTCCCATAACAGTTCAGTCAGAGAAATGCTTGGGTTGGAAGAACCCAAAAATCATCTCCTTCCAGCCCCTGCTGCAGGCAGGGAACCTCCCCCCAGCCCATAACATCCCCCAGGGAATAAAAATAGCATGCCTAAATATTATTTTCTGGACTGACATTAGGGGCAAGTTATGGCCACATAAGCCAGCAATGACTTAAAATCATTGTGGAACACAATTTGCTGCAGTAAAGCCAAGTGGGTTTATGTTGGAGCTATGGAACAGTTTAATAAAATGATTTCTGCAACAGCAAAGGCCTGAACTTATCTTCAAAAGTTATTTAACTGGAAAGGTAAATGGCCACGTGGGTTCCAACACATCAGCAGAACTGCTGATGGCTCTCTGAGCATGGAGAAGGATCCTGTGGGATGCCATAAATCAGGAGATCTCCAGCCAGAGCAGGGCCAGAGGCCCTGGAGGAGAGGTGCTCCCCACCGGGGACTGAAACGGGGAGGGAAAGGTTCCTGTGGACACCAGCAGCAGCTGAGTGCAGAGAGGGAGAAGCAGCGCAGCCTCCTGCCCCTCTGAACCCACCCTGGTGCAGCCAGCCCTGCTGCAGCTGCCCCACAGCCCCTGCTGCTTCCCTGGCCCGGGGACACTCCAGCCGTGAGCAACAGCCGAGCTCTGCATTCACCTTCGGTGGAAAATACTGCAGCTAACCTGTCCAAAACATTGAAACCCTTATTACCCACTTCCACCACTCTTTCCACATTTTGTTCTGTATTTTTTGCCAAAACAGAACCTGTTATATAAGTTTTTATGCCTCATTTCACAGTTCCTTCAAATACATTTCTATTAATTGATTTTTCGCTGTCCTCCAAATTTAGCTCCTGCCTTTTTTTTTTCCCCCCACACAAAACTTTTTGCAGTCTGCTGGTTTTGAATTAGCCCTCATTTAACATTTCCAGGTGATGCATGTGGCTGGCAGCACTGTGCATTCTGGAGGGATTTCAGAGCAGGAAAGGTGCAGCCTGCAGGGCAGGCTCTGCTCTGCTGCCCTGCAGCTCCCACCCAGCCCCAGAGGATTCCCAGAGGATTCCCAGAGGATTCCACCTGCAGCACCCAGTCCCAGCCCTTTGGGGCAAGCTCCAAGTGCTCCAAGAAAAGGACATTAATTGCAATTAACCTGGGTGGACACAGCTGAGGCAAAGAGTCACCAACAAGATTCTGTTTGGAGTTCAGGTGATGGGACTGCAGAAATTGGGAAATCACACAAACTTATATATTGTAAATATATATGATTATACTTAAACCTTCCCAAAATTATTTGTGATCATTCCCATAACATCACTGAAATTCCTCACAAATAAGTCAGTGTTTCTACTGGGTGTCACCATTCATTGTCATCTCTGCCTGGACATTTTTCTCTTACAGCCCAGCCCTGTGTTCCCTCTGAAAAACTCCAAGTTTATCACTGCAACTCTGCTGCCTTTTCAGGCCTCTATTTCCTGGGATATTTCATGTGTTTGATGGCACATTTATATAACACAAGATTTAATAAAGGACTGTCCATCCAAGAAGACCAGGTTTTTCAATACATGTGATAAAAGAACATTCACCAGATAAAAAGAACCCTCAGCATAAAGCAAACCAACCAACAAAAAGACAAGCCAAAACAAAGGCCAAAAGCAAACAAATGAACCAAACAAAAACCAAACAAAAGCCCAAACAAAGCAAAAAAACAAAACAAAAAAACCAAAAAACAAAAAAAACCCAAACCAAAACAAAAAAATAAAACAACCAAACGAAGCCCTCCAAACCAAACCAAAGAATCCCAAAAGACCATCAAACAAACAACAATTCCTTTAACAAATGAGCTCTGATGAAGTGCAGCCAGCTGGGACACTGCCCTGCTGGCACCCACTGAGCAGAAAACACCAGAGCTGGGACAGCAAATGAGCCTGAGCAGTTGGGGAGTTTTGCTCTGGGGGTTTTGGGGTTTTTTTGTTGTTTTTTTTGTTTTGGTTTTTTTTGTTTATTTTTTGTTTTTTGGTTTTTTGTTTGTGGGGTTTTTTGTTTGTTTGTTTTTGTTTGTTTTTTGAGAAGTCAGCTCCATTTCAATGATTGCTTCCTCCAAATCTAGAAATGCCACAGAGCCCTCAGGGTCTGTGGCCAGCCCAGAGCTCAGGCCAAGCACCCAGCCCAGGGGTGGCACCTGAGCAGGTGACACCGAGGACAGTGGAGGACCTGACTGGAAGCAGCTTGGTGGCAGTGGGAAGACAGTTGGCTACATGGATAAGAAATCACTTAATGCTTAAAAAATCGTGGCATTCACAAGTACTTGATGGGTCTTGCTGAGGTTATCTCTTTATTAATGGATTTTTTTTACAGTAATTACCAGAATTTGTACCAAGTATCAAAAAATGAAACTAATACACAGAACTGGTCACCAGATGTCACTGTCTTGTCATTCCAACATGGCCAAAAGGACACAAATCATCAGCAGAAAAGAAAATCTTACGTACGAGCAAGAGGTGGGAGAATGTGGAACATGAAGAAATAGTCTCCTTGTTGCTCAGCAGAACTGGAAGAGCACAAGAAAATTTGGATTTGGTGATAGAATACCAGGATAAAATGCAGAGAAGTCCCCCTGCTTCCTGTTTAAATAAATTCTGAGTGAGAATGGCAGCATCAAGAGCACTTTGCAGTCAGGCATTACAATTTAAAGCAGCTCAGGGCTGTCAGTGCTGGTCCTGTCAGGATTCCTGTGGGTGCCTGGTGCAATGCTCACTGACATTAACGAGCAGCTGCAAGCCCAGCTCCTGTGAGGACAGCCTGTGCTTCTGTAAAAGGTGCTGCTGGTTACTGCAATTCAGATTGACTCAGAGTAAGACTTTAAAAATACCAACAAGTAGCTTAGACTGTATTAATTTGAGTTCCCTTTCCTGAAGAAAGTGTTCTGCCTTGTAGCTGTTACAGAAACACATGCAATTACTGCTTCTTTTCATGACAATTTTCCTTCCATTAGAGCTCTGGAAAACCCATCAATGTTTGTCAAATGAAAAAGGCTAAAGTGATAGAGAAAAGTGTATTGAGCAATTGTATAAATTGTGAGGGAAGAAAACCTACCCAGCTTTCCTGATTAAAATTTTACAGTCAGATCTCAATTTCAATCAAGTTCCAAGCCCAGCATTACCAGCATTGTTCAATAATATAACAAGTGACAGCTCCTGTCCCAAAGAGATCAGCTTATTAATATCATCTGATTTATGAGCTGCAGTAATTATATTATGCAGGGAACTTGCCCCTAATGATGCCAAGAGCTGTGCATTGATCTCTGAAATGGAATCTGTGCTGGTATTTAGTTACACATTCCCTGATGAATGCATTTGCAATCTATGGATGTTCACAGAGTAGGACCAAAAGTAATTTAAAAACCTCTTTTTTTTGTACAAAAAGCAAAAGGATATGTTTGCCTATTTATTTGTTTGTTTATTTATACAAACCTGCTGGGTGTGAAGTCCTTGTTTCCTGTGGGACCAGGAGCAGCCTGGGGTCCTTGGAGCCCCTGCAGGCTGGGATGCAGCACAGCTGGAAACAGCTGGAAACAGCTGGGCTGGGTGGGGCAGGGGCTGAGCTGAGGGGCAGGGTGTGATGGCAGAAATGCCACATTGCTCTGTCACCCGGGTCCTGAGGAGAACTGCACTGTCTGCATTCCCAAAAACTCCCACTTCAAATAAAATAAAAAAATAAAAACAAAAAAAAAAAAGGAAAATAAAGCACAGCAGGCTCGGTGGGGCACCAGAGCTAAAAGCACTTCCAAAGAACAGGGGCTAAAATGTCACAATATTATCTTTAACACCATTGAACATTCTAAGGATTCGATCAACATACTCCTGGAAATTGCATAATTAAAACTCAGAATAAAATAGTGTAATTGCTGTTTTATGGCCATCATTACATGATGAGTAGTTTTATGGCAATCTCAGCTAAATCTGGATTTGGGTAATTTTATAAAGTTGTTGGTTTCCATAGTACCATTCATGATTTTGATTCAGAATTATTCAAAACAAAGAGGAATTCTGTCAAATTCAAAGATGTTTTTTGTGGTTTCCTCTTTTTAGAAGATTTGAGAGGGATTTTCCTTTTGAAACTCTTCAATAAAAGCTTAAAAACTCAGACACTGTTCAGAGACATGTTTTGGAGGCATAAACAGCCAGCTTCGAGCTGATTAATAGAAATGTTCAGCACAAAGTGATTCTTAATGAAGATGATAAGCCCCAGAAAAGAGCCATTTATGGGTAATATATAACTTAAACCAGCAGCTCAGCCACAGAGCTGCTGCCTCCCACACACCACCCTCCCCTGTGCCTCTCAAGATCTGGAGCATGAAAGGCACAGCCTGAGGAAGAGAAAGGAAAGGAAAGAAAAGCAGAAAGAAATAAATCTTTGTGTGTATCTGTTGTGCCTCTCAAATATTGGTTCAGTTCTGTCATTCCCCTGCAGCTCAGCCCTTCTTTCTCCCACTCCCCTCTCAGCCCACAAATAATTTGGTTTTCTGATTGATTACTTATTAATTGATTGATTAATGTGCCGAGTTCAGCAGCAGAGAACAGCACCGAGGTAAGGCAAAACAAAAGCACCGTGCTTCACACCTGAGCTCCTGACCAGCTGCAGAGGCTCCTCTCCACTCTGAGATTATGGAAAGATTTAAAATAAAGCCCCCCCCACACACACTCCACTTTAATCCAAACGGGTTGCAGTTCAGCTGTGAATGGATCTGTGAATTTAATGTTCTGATTATATTTTCATGTTCCTTTTCTGGACTGTGAATAGTGTCTTAATTGATGCTAAAACAATCTGCTGGAACCATTCACTCATCTCTCTTTTCAGGTTCATAAACATTTGCTCCTCCTCTAGATTTGATATTCTGGTTTTTGTTTTCTTTCCTGCCTGCACAGGAGGTGAAACAAAGGCTTTTGCAGAGCAAGCAGCACGAGATTCCTTCAGGAAAGTCATAATTCAGTGTGTGTGTGTGACTCTTCACACGTGAGCACACTGGGGAGCCTCACAAACCCTCCTGCCTCCCCTGGCTTCACTTTGGGAGCAGAGGCACTGCACAGAGTGGGAGCCAGAAAGGACATTAGTGAATTCATCTCAGAGAAGTGTGCTGCTAAAGAACATGCAGCCTAATTAATGTAGGTGCCGTGGCGAGGACATGCTGACACCGTTGAAGTTAATGATCCAGCTGCATTATCATTTCCAGCACTGTAATGTTGGGAAAACCCAGGAAACTTGTTTGCTGCAATCTGGCACAGCATTTTCACTGGGCATCTTCCAGAGACAGCTGATCAGCCTTTCAGCACTCCACTAAGGACCACTGTGTGAACTTATCACGGAATTTGGGACATTAGATTAGCTTTACCCGTCAAACAAACTCTAGCATCCTGTTTGATGAGTCAGGGGTCTCACCCCCTCAGTGGGGTGGGGAGGCCTGGCCCATCTCCACACCTCCACCCTCTAAAATGCACATTATATTATTGTATTTGTGCATAGAAACAATATTGAATGCACAGCACCGTGAGGAAAGAGCCCTGAACTGCCAGACTGCCCTGGACCATGGAGGAGCCAGCTGCCTTCTCCTCACCCATGAATATTTGGGGCTGGAGCAGCAGGCAGGGCTGTGAGGATGGGCAGGGGATGAATATTCGGGCTGGAGCAGCTGGAGGATGGGCACAGTGATGAATATTCGGGGCTGGAGCAGCTGGAGGATGGGCACAGTGATGAATATTCGGGCTGGAGCAGCTGGCAGGGCTGTGAGGATGGGCAGAATGGTGAATATTCGGGCTGGAGCAGCTGGAGGATTGGCACAGTGATGAATATTCGGGCTGGAGCAGCTGGCAGGGCTGTGAAGATGGGCACAGTGATGAATATTCGGGCTGGAGCAGCCCGGAGGATGGGCACAGTGATGAATATTCGGGGCTGGAGCAGCTGGAGGATGGGCAGAATGGTGAATATTCGGGCTGGAGCAGCTGGAGGATTGGCACAGTGATGAATATTCGGGCTGGAGCAGCTGGCAGGGCTGTGAGGAGGGCACAGTGATGAATATTCGGGCTGGAGCAGCTGGCAGGGCTGTGAGGAGGGCACAGTGATGAATATTCGGGCTGGAGCAGCCCGGAGGATGGGCAGAATGGTGAATATTCGGGCTGGAGCAGCTGGAGGATGGGCAGGGGATGAATATTCGGGCTGGAGCAGCTGGAGGATGGGCAGGGGATGAATATTCGGGCTGGAGCAGCTGGAGGATGGGCAGGGGATGAATATTCGGGCTGGAGCAGCTGGCAGGGCTGTGGGGATGGGCACAGGGATGAATATTCGGGCTGGAGCAGCTGGAGGATGGGCAGGGGATGAATATTCGGGCTGGAGCAGCTGGCAGGGCTGTGGGGATGGGCACAGGGATGAATATTCGGGCTGGAGCAGCTGGAGGATGGGCAGGGGATGAATATTCGGGCTGGAGCAGCTGGCAGGGCTGTGGGGATGGGCACAGGGATGAATATTCGGGCTGGAGCAGCTGGCAGGGCTGTGAGGATGGGCACAGGGATGAATATTCGGGCTGGAGCAGCTGGCAGGGCTGTGGGGATGGGCACAGGGATGAATATTCGGGCTGGAGCAGCTGGAGGATGGGCACAGTGATAAATATTCGGGATGGAGCAGCAGGCAGGGATGTGAGGATGGGCTCAGTGAGAATATTCGGGCTGGAGCAGCTGGAGGATGGGCAGGGCTCAGGGACAGGCTGCTCTGGCTCTTCTGGAACAGAACCCGTCCTGCCTGCTGGGCAGACGGAGGAGACGCCCTTCAAATTTTACCAAGGAGCTCTTTCTGCAATAATAGCTTGTCATTTCTGCTAATTGCGTTTCGCCTGGCGCTGCTCTTCAGACAAGGTGTGAGGTGTGGAGCACGGGCGCTCCTCACCCTCCCGCCTGGGTGCACGGCAGTGAAGGAGCTTCTGCACAGTCAGAAATCTCGTCAGCAGCGCACCAAGGAGATGAATAGAGGAGCAGGGCGCTGGAAACCGCAGGGCAGCCGCTGGCGGGTTTGGGTCGCTCACCAGGATGGTTTTGCTGCGATTCCCGGGGCAGAAGGAGGGGCAGAGCACCGATTGAAGCCGAGCACCGATTGAAGCCGAGCAGGGTGCTGGCGGCGGCTGCTCCCACCAGGACCCACTGCCGGCAGCCCGCAGCGCACCCACCACCAAAGCGCCCTTCCCACGGGAAACGCGGCTCGGGAGCCCCGGGCCGGCCGCAGCGCTGCCCGCCGTCCTTCCCTGCCCCGGACTCACTTGGCGGCTTTGGGATTTGCCCCCGAAAGGAACGCGCGGCTGCTTAGGGAGGGTGAGCACGGCGAGCACAGCGGCCAGGCTGCCAAAGCCCCAGAGCGGATCTCTGAAACACAGACTGCAGTGCCCCAGGCAGACAGACACACAGACACACAGACAGACAGACACACCTTTTCCTCTCACAGCCCTTTCTGTGACCAGACAATTACTTTGAAGATTATACTCTAGGGAGAGATTTTCTAGAGATCCCTCTAAATTCCAAACAAAGGTACAGATTCTAAAAAAGTGCTCAGCGTTGGAAAAATACCAAGTACGGGATAAGACACTACAATAAAATCCCATTTTATGAGAGAATGGAATTGTTAAACTGGTTTGTTTATTTTTTTTCTTTCTTGTAACTTATGTTTTTCCTGACAGTGCACCTCTGTCAAACAAAACCAGATTTATTTGCGTGTGACCTCCTTGGACAGCCCTTCTTTCTGTCAGAAATGGGGGAATCAAGAGCACACCTCATCCAGTCCAGCCTTTCAACACAGGGCAGCTGGTTTCAGAAAGCACCTTCAGAGAAACATGTTGGCCTAAATTTCAATTATTCTGCTACGAAGGAATGAAATTACTCGCCCAGAGGAATTTTAAGCTGCCCCAAGCCAGGGTCTCCATAATTTCAGCTCTGTGGGTTCCATGAGAGGCGTTTGAGTCCTGCCCAAACTCTGAGTTCAGAGTTACCCACAGAAACCCAGCTGAGGCTCCTACTGAAATGGCATCCCAATTCTTAGGCACCAAACCATCTGAAGGCCACTGAGAACTCTTCCCAGTGAAATGAACCGAGTATTCTGGAGACCAGAAAGTTCTTGGAGCAATTTGAATCCCGCAGTGAGAGTTACAGAATGCTAGCTCTGTTCTGGAGCTGATCACAGCCTTGATGCTGCTCATGCAGTGATGCACAAAGGACCTTTGGCTGGCGGCACAGCAGCTAATCTGAGACACCAGCACATCATGCTGCTTCTCCAAGGATGTTTTAAACTGACCCTCAATTGGCTCTTCCCCTCTCTTGACAGCTAATGTCACTGCAGGCCTGGCAGTGTCACCGTGCAAAGCTCCAGCACTCAGAGCTCTGCAGGAGCATTCCCATGGCAACCCTCGCTGGTGCCTGCATCCCTCCTGCACAATGAGCTTCATATGGGATGTGGAGCCATCTGTCCAGCTCCTCAATTAGCATAGCCAGCGACTGAAACTCCAGCAATTACTGAAATCACTCTGCAATCAGGGAACGAATCCACAGCACAAAAGCAGGACAAAGCAAACCTCAAAGCCACATTCAAGCAGAGCTGGTAGGAGAGAAAAGAGAGGGAGAGCCACTCCATCCAGAATGAAATGCAATTAGAACTTCATCTGGCCCACAGTACCGGCCTGGATCCTCACTTGGGCTGGGATCCTGCTCTCATTGCTGTGAATGGTGCAAGGGGACAGAAAGCCGAGCTCAGCACTTGTGTCCTCTGTAAATAAACTGAGAAACGCCTCGGGACCAGGGCAGAGCAGCCTCGGGCTGGGCCAGGAGAGGGAAAATGCCCTTTAGCTTCGGGCTGGGGGTAAACTCGTGCAGGCATCCGGGTATTTAAAATCCTGGTAGGTAGTTTATCCCTGGGACAGTTTGGGCACAGGGGCCAGTTCCTGCCTGGCACAGGAGTCAGTTTATCTTTGGGCACAGGGGTCAGTTTGGGCACAGGGGTCAGTTTATCTTTGGGCACAGGGGTCAGTTTGGGCACAGGGGCCAGTTTGGGCACAGGAGTCAGTTTATCCCTGGGACAGGGGTCAGTTTGGGCACAGGGGTCAGTCCCTCCCTGGCACAGGGCCAGTCCCTCCTCTCCCCCTTGCCCTGCCCCTGCTCCCACTCCTGCTCCCCAGAGGCAGGGCTGGTGACAATCTGCTGCCCGGGTTCCCCAGGCTGGCTGTCACTCAGGTGTTTCCCTGTTCATAGCTGCTACTCCCCTGCCTTACATGGAGGAAATCCAGTTTCTCCTGGGAGGGACGAGGGGATTTGGGCAGCACAAAGTTCCCTGGTGCTCCCTGAAGGCTCCTGTTGCTCCTCTCTCCTGTTTGTGCTCGAGACTATTAAGTCTGCTCATTATTACAAAAGACATTTCTCTAGCTAGAGCCATTCACAGCACAACGTTAATTTTCTCCCCATTTTGTATGAATGTATTGATTTGACCACAGCTACAGCCCATGATGTGTTTTGCTGCTATTACATTCAAGTACTTGAAATAATATTGCCATGTAAAACAGAGCTATTAACTGCAGCCCAGCATCTCCCAGCCAGTGGTGTGTGAGAGAAAAGCAGGAACTATCCCAAAGGGAGAGCTCAAAACACGTAAATATGGTTTAGTCATTCAAATAATTATCATTGTTTTCAATAACATTGAAATGCAACACCCAGATCATGAAGTTAATTCTCTGTGCCCACTCATGCATTGGGTTTTTAGTTATTGTAAGCCCCAGCCATTACAAGATCTTTGTGCAGCTGAACAATAAATGAGCCATACGTGCCAGACTGACCTTTTGTCACATTCCATTTATGAACCCAAGCCTTAAAACATCTATATCCACAATCCATTTAATGTTGATGTAAGACTGTCCACCTTCTTGCAAGCAGAGAGATATCCCATCTTTGACTCCTGTGTACCATCAGTACTGGGACTCTGCTATTAAAAATAAAACTGTTCACCAGCCATTGCAGATCCTGCAGAAGGGACTTGGCAGGAGCCACTCTTCATTTTTGCTGTCTGAAATGGCAGAATTGCAGAGCCTCGAGCTGCTGCCAGCAGGGCCAGCACACGTGTCTGTCTGGGACCGTTTGTGGCAGAGCTGGGAGAGGTCTGGGCTCCCCTGGTGCTCCCTGGGGCATCCCCAGGGACCAGCTCACGTCCCTCCCTCCAGCTCTGCCCCTGCTGAGCCACAGCTGATGAATAATTAATGCCCTGACTTGCATCCAGTTATATTTATTTTTGCAGCTGGCACTAGTTGGGAGTTTTTTTAATAACCAATCCATGATTTAAATTTTATTTTCCCCTGCATTTTCACTGTGACAATCACACAACCCACAACTGCAACTGAACTGAAAACAACAAACTGTTAATCCTGTGGAGGTCCATAACAACTCAGGGCCTAAACCTTGGGTTTATTTATCAGCAGATTGTTATTAAATCAGACAAACATATGCACACATTAAACACTCCAGTGGCCCAGCAGAGCCCCAGGAGCTAAACCACAAACCAGCACATGCAGGAGCTTTAGAACTCATTACCAAATTGTCCACAGGGTACCAGAGGGCAGAGCTCTATTTGAGTCCTCAGTAATTCTGCATTTCTAACTAGCTCGTGTGGTACCATGAAATTGTAGAAATACTTATTTTGGTCGGTGTTACTTCACATTATAAATTCTGCTGTTAAAAATTTTTAAGACTGTTTTTAATTCTGTAGTATTTTTGTACAGTTTTGTGACTTAAGATGAAGCCTATTGTTATTTATTGTTATTTTACAGAACGTTTTGTGAAAATATAAACATTAATTTTTAAAGAAGTGAAAGCAAAGGTAAAAAATTTTCACGATCTTTAAAATTATTCATTTTCAATTTTTTATATTAATCCAGTTTTATGATTTGCAAACCGTAACAATAAACCAGAACTCTTGGGGTTGGGTTTCTACCCAGCAGGGCAGGTGACAGTGCCAGGAGCACCTGGGCTTGCAGACACAACCAGGGCTGAGCTCATGCTGAGCCAGGGGCTCGTCCACGCTGAGTTTCACTGCCCCAGCTGATCCAGAGGCAGCCCCGAGCAGGAGATCTCTCCAGTGTGAATGCAATTCGCTGGGTGGATGAGCAGGCACTGGAGCTCGTTCAGCCCCTGGCTGTGCCCTGCGTGTCCTCATGCAGCACTTCTCTCCTGCAGACAGTCCTGCTCCCACCTAAATTCACAGAGTTCCATGCCAAGAGCTGTGCTGAAACCACACAAGCCTTTTAGGTGATCAAAGACAAAATAATTGTTTAAACAACAACATTAATAATAACATTGGTATTTATAGTCTTTGCAGTTGTGTGGAAGTTATGCCATTGGAAGGGTCATTTCCTCTCACTCAATATATAAATATTCAGACTTTTTTTTTTTTTTTGAGGCTAAAAAGACAACTGGCATTCACACAGAAGTCACAGAGCATTTTGTATTGCTGGCAAATTCAGCAGAGAATCTTTCTGTTGCTTTGCATTCACTTTCCAACCAATCTAGATCAGATCTCCACCACAAAAAATATCCAGTTGCCCCTGCCTTGTGCTCACCCATTTGTGTCTCAGCTGGGATCACTGTAACAACATCTGCAGGATCTGAATGACCTCAGTTTGGAGTCCCAGCTCCCAAAAGGAGCCACATCCCTGCCCTGTCCTCCAGTTTTGGGGTGAGCAGAGCCCCATCCCTGCCCTGCCCCAGTTTTGGGGTGAGCAGAGCCCCATCCCTGCCCTGCCCCAGTTTTGGGGTGAGCTGAGCCCCTTCCCTGCCTTTGTCCCAGTTTTGGGGTGAGCTGAGCCCCATCCCTGCCCTGCCCCAGTTTTGGGGTGAGCTGAGCCCCTTCCCTGCCCTGCCCCAGTTTTGGGGTGAGCTGAGCCCCATCCTGGCCCTTGTCCCATTTTTGGGGTGAGCTGAGCCCCATCCTGGTCATTGCCCCAGTTTTGGGGAGAGCTGATCCCCATCCCTGCCCTGCCCCAGTTTTGGGGTGAGCACAGCCCCATCCCTGCCCTGCCCCAGTTTTGGGGCTCTCCACATCATCCCCCAATTTTCTGTCAGTTTGGCACTGATCTGGTTTTCACCAGAAATCCCATCATTGATCACAGAGGCCTCTTTGAATCTGAATTTTCTGAACATATCTATGTTCCCACGAGGAACTAAAACCTCCCAAAGCATCCTTCCAAAGGGAGCAAGGCTGCAAGAAACACTGCAGAGGTGCAGCAAGGAGTAAATTAAATTAAATTAAATTAACAGGATGGTGTGGGCTCACTTAAGTGATATGAGGCACTGCCATAAATCAGCACAAGCTGATTGAAGGAAAATCATGAGGATGAATCCTGGACTGAGTTTAACATCTGTGTTTTGCACACAGCCCCTGCAGCAAATGGCAGAAAACCCAACAATGGGGACTAAACAACAAAATAACACAAGTTTAAAAACTCAGAAACGATGTCCGAGGCCATTGAGAGTGATTAATTAAATATTGTCATGAAATGACACTTAAAAAACAACAAAAAAAATCAATATTAGTAAACTAACATTGTCAAGCTCAGGAAAAAAAGCCTGTGCAGCAAAGTGTCAGTTCTCAAATATTTCTCCCTGGCTTCCCTGTAAATTGTTATTTTAAAAGCCCTGCTGGCCTTTATTCTCCAGCTTCTCTGTGGCTGTTAAGACAAGAAATAACTCCCTCTTTAAGAACTTCAATAAATAATTGAACCAGATACCAGGATTTCTTCCAGAAGCCCCAAAATTGGGCTATTTCCATCCGAGCATTGCTGCCAAAACTGAGAAAGGTTATTGGGGCACTTGGAGGGTGCAGGGCCATTGGAAGTGGATTTTTTTCCTCTAATTAATCTTCCTCTGCAGTCAAAAAGCAGAGACAGAGACTGCCATCCCACATTTTCATCTGTTCTCTGAAGTCAGTTCTCTCTCTGGTGGCAGCTTTTCCCCAGATTCTGACTGCAAAGGGGAATGCATTTACATCAATGTATTAGCACTAGAAATTGAAATATTAGAAAATATATTAATGAAATAAGGTAGAAAAATCAGTCTGGAAATGCCAGCAAGTCACACAATCTGTCATTCTTCCAAGAGAAGTCTGAACCCTGTATTTCTTGACAGAAGCTTTTCAAAGAATTAGTTAGAATGATTAAAATTCCTCTTTCTTCCTAAACCTTGTGGTCCCATACTTCTCTTTAACTGACAAGCTGAGACAGCTAAAGCAGCTAATACAATTTAATTGACTTAGGGTTGGCAATTCTCCAAAATAATGAAGAAAAGCTTGGAAAAAACCATTCTTTTTCCCTTTTCCTTGATTACAAACCCAGGACCAAATTCAACGAGGATTTATTATATGTACACAAGGAAATTTGGGTTTCCCATTATCTTAAAAGCACTGGTGAAATTGAATATGTTAATTCCTCAAAACAACTGTAAAAATCCCAGTCCAAGGGAGTGAGAGTTGCCTGTCCATGGAAGGAGCCATTCATTACAACAAAATTGATTGTGCATTAACTTAATCCACACACTCACTCGGGCTGGGACCTGTTGAGCACCTGCCAGGTGAGAGGGATGAACATCAAAGAGGTTTTTGAGTGTCACAGCAGAGCTGGGATAGCCAGCTCTGCATCACCATGGAGAGCAGCCCAGGGAAAAGGGGGAAAAAGGGAGAAAGGGAAAAAGGGAAAAGGGGAAAAAAAGGGGGGGAAAGGGGAAAAAGGGGGGGAAAGGGGGGAAAATGGGGAAAAGGGGGAAATGGGGAAAAGGGGGAAAAAAGGGAAAAAAGGGAAAAAAGGGAAATAAGGGAAAAAAGGGAAAAAAGGGGGAAAAAAGGGGAAAAAGGGAAAAAAGGGAAAAAAGGGAAAAAAGGGAAAAAAGGGAAAAAAGGGGGAAAAAAGGGAAAAAAGGGAAAAAAGGGAAAAAAGGGAAAAAAGGGAAAAAGGGAAAAAAGGGAAAATCATTGAGTCCTGTGTCAGGCAGCTCAGTGCAGCTCTGGCAGAGGAGGGGGAGAAGCTGCTCAGGGAGAGTTTAGCCAGGAAAGCAAGCTGGAAATGCACAGTGGAGGATCAATCACTCCTCAGTGTATTGCAAAAATTGCTGTTGAATACTGAACCCTTAAACATTCCATCCCCAGCATTTCCTACAGGAAGGTGAGTCTCAGCTCCTGATCCCTCGTGGTGTGCTTGGATCCAATCTTATGAGATCAGGGCACTCTGGTTTTCAAACCTTTCTTTTTAATTTAGCACATATGGTCCTTTCTGTAGAGTTTTTCTGTAATGTCATGAAATCGTGCATTGCACTGGTTTTAGGAGCAACATGCATTAAGCATAAAGATAAAATAACTGGAATGTCAATCATTATTTAGCTGCTTTTCCCCTTTGCCCAAGTCTTAAACCCAATGCACAAATTTGCATTGGCAATGCAATAGCAAAAGAAGTGAAATAGTTTTAATAAATTATTCTGAAAGATATTAGATAGAGGTCAATTCCCAATTCTTTTGAACTCCATCACAGAACTCTCATTTAATTTTCTGGGAATAGAATTTGGCCCCAATCGCTTATAAAATGGGATTAAACTTTTGGCTTTCTTCCCAGAACCTGAAATGAAAGTACACCAGGAAAATCTGCAGAATCATAAAACAGAGTTCCTAAAGGAGGGGAAGCCTTACATGTAGTTTTATGAAACAGATTTTTAGTTCCTTAGATTGCCACCTCCGACATGAGCCAGCTTATCCTGTTATTCATAAATTGATTAAAATGCCTGAAGTCAGAAGCAATTTCTTGAACTTGCCTTGAATCACTGGGCTTTCCACATTTAAATATTTTTCAGCATGCATTTGAAATTGAAGAGTATGAGCAGCTATCATTTCTGTACGACCATAATAAAGGTCAAACCTTTATTAGGCTGAAAGTGGCATTAATACTTTCTGAATTCTTATTAGAGGAGGCCCATCGTGGTATCATTTTCTTGGAGAGCAGCAGGTCAGCTGTCAAATCTATCCCCAAGTCTGTCTGTGCTTTCCTACTGGCAAGCCAGGACCAAGGAGAAAGGAGAGAGTTCAAGGAAACACACTTCTCTCAAGCACCAACTTGACAGTTTTAATTAAAGACACACATTCAAGCCTATGGAAATCCATCACCTGGAAATCCTGGAGTTGATTCTTCATTCTACACTGGCTCAAAGAAATTGAATTTCAATATAGGACTGCACATGCCATTTGTGTGCTTACATAACTACCAGCTAAAGAGATTATTTAACCCAAAACATGTGGACGATTAGATTCCAGCTGGGGCTGGCTTCTCACCCAAGAGAATTAGAGAATCTCCCTCATGCCAAGGGCTGGGACAAGGACCAGGAACTGAGACAAGGACCAAGGGCTGGGACAAAAAAGGACAAAGGGCTGAGACAAGGACCAAGAACTGAGACAAGAACTAAGAGCCGGGACAAGGACCAAGAATGGAGACAAGACAAGGACCAGGAACTGAGACAAGGACCAAGAACTGGGACAAAGACCAAGGGCTGGGACAAAAAAGGACAAAGGGCTGGGACAAGGACCAAGGGCTGGGACAAACAAGGACCAAGAGCTGGGACAAGGATTAAGAGCTGGGACAAGGATTAAGAGCTGGAACAAGGACCAGGAGCTGGGACAAGCACCATGTGCTGCCCCTTCCAGGAGACACAGATGCCCCAACCCTCCCCTGGCAGGCAGCCACCTCAATGCGTCATATTTGGTTAAGGGATTAGCATATATACTTCTAGAAAAGTATTTTCAATGTGATAAATGCAATAAATTGAAAGATGTAGTGAAAAGAAAGATGCATTTTACCTAATGTAGTCATGCTCCTGGTTTTAAATGTCAGGGAGAGCTTCCCGAGTTACTTGTGTTTTATGTGTTTGTGTGTGTTGGCTTAAGAAGAACATAAAATTGCACAAGTGGAAAATATTTCATTTTAACTGCAGAGGAAGTCAAGCAGGGGAAGAAAAAGACTATGGAGGAAGTTAGTCCTGTGTTACTTGTCATTAGGAAGCAACTGCATATTTCTTTTAAACCAGGCTAAGAGGCAGAAAAGCTTACAGGATAACAATCCATTATTAAGAGAAAAAGAGTGGGGGAGGGAGGGAGAAAGGAGGCATCAAAATCTCTAAGAATCAAAGAATGGAAATACAGGGTAGCCAGGGAAAATCAAGAGTAATTTCCATAAACTTTTGCAGTTTTACACTCGGGATAATTCAGCGATTGTCTGTGCCACGGGCATGGAAGTTTAAAAACACGACAGCAATGAAAACAGTCAACACTCACAGCAAAGCAAAGTGATGTGGCTCAAACAGGCCTCTCTTCTATCCAGTGTGATAAACAGGATTTTCTGCAGTCCCTGCCCAGGGGAGCTGAGCTCTGCGGGAACAGCTCTGATTTTCACTGCAGAGGCACAGGGAGCCCTCCTGCCTGGGCAAAGCTCCTTCCTCCCAGGTCCCACGCCCAAACCCAAATCCAGCAGGTTTTGCAGCTCAGATTCCACCATGAATACACTCGTTTTTAGTAGCAAGCATTCCGAATTTCTTTATATAATTTCACAAATTATGCAATGACGATTCACTGTGAATATTCATGGCCTTGCAGCACCCAGACTCCAAAGTGCTGGCAGTGATAAATCTTACAGAGGACTCCCAAAAGTTGTGCTAAAATGAGAGATTAAGTGAATTTTGGTTGAGAAGGGAGGAGGAAATAACATTTTGCCATTGGTAAAAACAGCCTCCCCAAAATAGCACAACTGAGATTAGATAAACCCTTTAAAGTGGTCATAGTCATGATTCAAGAACACAAGCTGAATACATGATGATTTAAATTATAGGGATGAAGAAAAGTTTTAATGAGATGAATGAAAGTTCTGAAGATGATAATTTTTTAAAGTATGAACACGAAGGAAAGTTTTTGACCTGAATAATGTCTCATTCTGTTTTGAAATACTTTTGTCAGGGATTCAGCTTCCACAGGAAGAGTAAAACTGATTAGAGACTAATAATATGTCACAATTAAAGAGGGAGAATAGACAATTCCTGCAGCAATATTAGCTGCAGCAGCATCTCCTTCCCTGAAGCACTCTGTTAATACTCACACATAGGCTGAGGGGTACAGGTAATTCTTTTTTCAGGTGTTAGGTGGGGCAGGTTTGGCATCCTCCAGGTTTTACCCAGTCCTGTGTGGCCACTGAAACCTTCTGCATGTAGTGCATGTTCATGTCATGTGTTTAGGAAGAGCATTTCCTGGGTGTAGCTGCTTCCTAAAGGATTGTGGGAGACTCATCACGTATTCAAAAATCCATTATTAACTTCATATTAGCATTTTGAGTCTCTGAGGAAGAAGATGTTGTTGCAGGTTACCCACAAAGAATCTGCTTTCAGTAATGAGGAGCAGAGCCCTGACATCTGTCAACTGAGTAAATTCCACTGTTTTGTAAATATTGATCAAACAATCATGGCTAATGATACAACTCTAAGTGAATTAGACAAATGTTCCCACACGGCCATCAATTTAATTCCCAGACTAAATTAGCTTCTTTTGTAAAGCAAAACCTTTTTAAGGAAGATAAATTGTGCAGTGACATCAACGTCCATTTCAATTAGGGCTTTTTCCTGGTGGAGGCTGCTCTGCACAACCCACCTGTGCTGTAAGAAAATGCAGCGGGACCACAGGACACCAACCTGGAACACTCATTTCCCATTTCTCTCACAGAGAGAAATGACACACAGCAGTTATTCCTCCTCCCAGCTGAGCTGAAATCACCATTCCCGGGTGATTCCTAAATCCTGAATGCGCTGGTTTAATTAAACCCACGCCAGCACACGCGTGTGCCAGGAGTGCCCGGAGGTGAGAGCTGCCCCCGGGTGAGGACGGGGAGCCAGGATGCACCGGAGGGGCAGGCAGCACTGACACCCGCTAATTATCCCGCAGGTAATTAGCGCACCAGCCTGCGGGAGAGCTCCAGCAGGGCAGGGGGAGCACACCGGGCCCACCTGCAGAGGTCACAGGGAGCATCTCTCGGCCCCTGGAGCTGCTCAGGGAAGGGGAGCGCTCCCAGCGCCGTCCAGGGCCGCGGAAAGCCTGCTGGGGAGTATGGAACGCCTCCCTTTGCTGCGTTTCAGTCTTTACTGGCGGCAGCTCGTTCGCTTCGGGAGACTAGAAACGCTCCTTAAAACGAATCTCAACCACACGGTCATTTATTCGCAAGCGGTTTGTTTCAAAATGTTTCAGTTAAAATAAACTGAGGGTTTTTGTAAACATCATTACGATTCAATCTCAATTTTGCCACAAAATGACCTTTAACTTTCTCTCCCTGCACTCTCTAGTAGCTTTCGGTGGCTGGAAAGAAAGACCTGAGCAGGTAGTTATTCAAAATTATGAGTACTTTTGCCCCCACAAGAAGGACAGCTGCTGTTTAAGTGATCTTGTCCCTCACGGGGAAAGGAAAATCTTTAGCACAGTTCCGTGCAGCCCGGCTCGCCCCCAGGCAGAAGAGCCCGGCGTGAGCCTCCAAGCGCTGCTGCTCCATCACGCGGAAGCAAACAGCGAAAGGGAAGAGGTTCCAGAGGCAATCTGGCGCTGCATTTGGAGGTTTGTAAAGATCTTTCTGCAAGAGAGGGTCAGTTCTTAGGATATTCAACAGAAGTGCTTAAACGCCTCCGAATCCCCCGCTCGGTGCTCGCTCCGACAATTCACTTCAAGAACGGTGATGTTATCAGAACAATGAAACGAGTCACATTTCGTCTGTGAGAGAATTTGAGTGTTTCTTTTTCTCTGACTGCTTCGTGCCTTTCTCTACATTTGACCCCTTTGAAGGGAGGGGAGAGCCCCGACAGACCCCGGGTGGGGAGGGTCCGCAAGGGTCCTGCTCCGCCCGCCAGCCCAGCCCGGAGCCGGCGTGTGCCGAGCCCCTGCCAGGGATGGGCAGGGTAAATTATGGTCATTTTTAACTTCACAATCACCCCGGCCCCTGCCAGGGATGGACACTGTAAATTGTGGTCACTTCTAACAGAATCACCCCAGAGCCGGCGTGTGCCAGAGCCCCGGCCCCTCCCAGGGATGGACACTGTACACTATGGTCATTTTTAACAGAATCACCCCGGGGCCAGCCTGTGCCGGGAGCCCCGAGCCCTCCCAGGGATGGGCAGGGTAAATTATGGTCACTTCTAACACCGCAATCAGGCACCCCCGGCAGAGAGCAGGACTTTGCTCAGCAGTAAATCTGTTCCCTGTCCTGTCCTGCCTGAGGACAGCACACACCCCTCAGACCCCACACACACCTCAGACCCCTCAGACCCCACAGACTCCACAGATCCCACAGACCCCACAGACCCCACAGACCCCCACAGACCCCACAGATCCCACAGACCCCTCAGACCCCTCAGACCCCACAGATCCCACAGACCCCTGCAGACCCCTCAGACCCCACAGACTCCACACAGACCCCCACAGACCCCACAGACCCCACAGACCCCACAGACCCCACAGACCCTCAGACCCCACAGACCCCACAGACCCCGCAGACCCCACAGACCCCACAGATCCTCAGACCCCCACAGACCCCCACAGACCCCTCAGACACCTCAGACCCTGCAGACCCCGCAGACCCCTCAGACCCCACAGATCCACAGATCCCACAGATCCCACAGACCCCACAGACCCCCACAGACCCCACAGACCCCACACACACCTCAGACCCCTCAGACCCCACAGACCCCTCAGACCCCACAGACTCCACAGATCCCACAGATCCCACAGACCCCACAGACCCCACAGACCCCACAGATCCCACAGACCCCTCAGACCCCTCAGACCCCCACAGATCCCACAGACCCCCACAGATCCCCTCAGACCCCACAGACCCCGCAGAGACCCCTCAGACCCCACAGATCCACAGATCCCACAGATCCCACAGACCCCACAGACCCCACAGACCCCACAGACCCCACACACACCTCAGACCCCTCAGACCCCACAGACCCCTCAGACCCCCACAGACCCCACAGACCCCCACACACACCTCAGACCCCTCAGACCCCACAGACCCCTCAGACCCCCACAGACTCCACAGATCCCACAGATCCCACAGACCCCCACAGACCCCACAGACCCCACAGATCCCACAGATCCCACAGACCCCACAGATCCCACAGACCCTCAGACCCTCAGACCCCACAGATCCCACAGACCCCGCAGACCCCCTCAGACCCCTCAGACACCTCAGACCCCGCAGACCCCACAGACCCCTCAGACCCCACAGACCCCTCAGACCCCACAGACACCCCAGACCCCCACAGACCCTCAGACCCCTCAGACCCCTCAGACCCCACAGACCCCCACAGACCCCTCAGACCCCACAGACCCTCAGACCCCACAGACCCCACCCCTGCTCCCCTCCTGGCCGCCGCGAGGCACCTGAACCAGCCTGCGTGAGAAGGATCCACCACAGGTTCTAAGGCATGACTGTGAGTTATTGATGGGCACCCCAGAAAATGGAACACCTCCTCCATGACTCATTCCAAAATTCACTCTCATTCGGAGCTCAAATGGAAGGCAATGAATGGAAATGAATTGTACAAACTCATGGAAGCATTTCCTCACAATAAACATGTTCCTGTGAGTCACTGAAATGAAAGTGTTTCCAGGAAGGGATGATCGTTCTGTGAGCAGTTTTTTGGGAAGCAGGTGCTGATGTGAAGGCTGGTGTGTGATCACACCCATCCAGACCACGGGGAACAGGATGGAACAGCTGCTTCTCCAGGGTGCCAATCTCAGCAGCAATTATCCAAATGAAAACCCTGCCCTATGTCACTTTTGGAAGGTTTGCTTTCCATTTCTCCAGGCATCAGTGCAGAACCCCCCTCCCTCACTGCCTGCCCACACAGGTCACCCCAAACACAAACCCCAAATAATCACCGTGGATTCCTGACCAGCCAAAGATTTAAGGCAACACTGATGAAGTTTTTCTTTAATATAATGTAGGAATTAATATTCAGGCAATAATTTCCTTTCTTTTCAATGTTTTATACCTCCAGTGTACTGAAGAGCTTGGGTTGTGTGCCCTTGTTTATGTCTCTAAAAGAGCAGGCAGCGCTGATCTCCAATTGAACATTTAATCTGAGCGAGGGACTGTGCAATGGCTGGAGAAGGGAAGGGGTACAGGCACATGTTCTCTTTGCATGGCTGCTCTGGGCTCGTTTCTGGCTTCCTGTTCTCTGAACTGGGTCACTCCGACTCCTTAATTGTCTTCTGAGGTCTGACCCATTTTTCTGAGTAGTCCTCCAAGACCTCTCAGAAAAGGGATGAAAGCAGCCCAAATTACTGCTGTGGGGCTTTTAGGCTGCCTGAATAGTCAGAGCAGCTAAGTGAATAATCAGGAAAGCTGGACCCAGCCTGGCAGGGAGAGGGCAGAGTTCTCACTCTGTCCAGCCCAGCACGGAAAAGGGGCAAAGCCCCCACATTTTGCATTTTACTGTGTGTAAATAGAGCTAGGAGCCCCAAAGTCTTCTTTTGATGAGAAGTTGCCATAATGCTTTCATCGCTCAGAGTACAAAGAATCCAGGAGAAAGAGCAGCCTGGCCCAGCTTTGATCAAAAACAAACACACACACTAATACTCTTAATTCTGGAAATTCACTGCTGCAGTTAATACACTTAGTTTCTGTTTAATCTCATCAGTGAATAGTAGCCTAAAAAGAAAATTTAAAAGGGACAATTTTCTTTGATTAAGTGAATTATCAAAAGTAAATCAGAATAATTGAAGAAATTTAAAAGGCAAAATAACATCACTAGTTTGTTAGCATGGGGAATACTTTACAGTGTCCTCTCCTGGGTCCTGTTGCACTTATTATGGATTAGCTGCTTATTGGATAAATTCTATGTCTAAGTTTATCCAAATTTTCTCTCATCCACAAATTCATCATTAAAGCAAATGATGTACCTTATAGGAAGTGTTTTGTAGGGTTTTTTTTACCACTAACTTCATTGAACAGCGAGACATCATTTCTGAGTTCTTTTACCGAGCTGACACGGGCAAACATCCCTTTCTAAATTCCACAGTGATATTTGCAAGAAAACATATCTGCTCTTTCAGAAATGAAACCTCATGTCCTGAGACAGCTGGGTAGATGGAGATGTAAACAAGGAATCTAATTTCACTGAGAAATAGAAAAAACCAATTCAATACCAGGGAAAGGTCTCTGTTTGTGGGAAAAGGCAATGCTGGTTTGAGATATGCAAAATGATAGAGTCATAAATTCTCAGGGCTTTATCTTTAAAATATTGAGCCTGGGAGATTCAAGACCCAATTCAGGTCTCTTCCTTTTTTATTTTCTTTTCTAAGAAAGCTACATCTCCTGCCACAATTTCAGTTTACTGGTATTTGTCTCACTGTCATAAAACAAATTTTCCACATGCTCTTTCCCCTTTTTTACGAGCAAACATTTTGTTGTTTCAGTAGCAGGTTCAAGTCTGGTGGAAATTCAAATAACATCAGCTGGATGACTCAACAGCAGCAGATGAAGTAGGAATCTTTTCCAGACACTCCTTTCCCCAGAGACAGGGTAATGAGCAAGAGCCTTTTCTGGCTGCAGACATTTCAGTATCTGATTGAATTTGGGAAAATGTAGATGGTTGCACACATGCAATGCCTCACAATAGGTAAGCTGAAACAAAACTGCAATCCTTGTTCACTGCAATTACCTTTCCCCACTTGTCTCTCAGCCTTCAAAGGCTCATTCTAGAAATCGGAACCATTTTAATTACTTTTTTTTTTTTCTGGAATCAAGAGTTTAAACTGCGCGACTGCTCGGGGCTGGTTTAGCAGGAGCCGCAATTCCAGCAAGGCTTGAGTGCTAATTAGCATTTGCAATTAAACCCGCGGCCACACCCTGGTTGGTGCCACGCCCGGGTGATGCCCGGAGCCGCTTTTATTTCATTCAGGAACGCGTCCAGGCTTTGTGGCTGTGGCTGGCAGAGGAGAAAACACCAACCCCAACACGCGAAACTCCCTCCGTTAACAACCGCAGCACTGGTGGAAGTGCAGCCTCTCCTGGACTGAGACAAGGAGCCAGGTCACAGCCTCAGAGCTGGCCTTAATTACTGCGATGGATCAAATTAAAACTCGTGTCAAACACCTGCAGCTCCTGAACCTGACCCAAACACCTGCAGCTCCCAAACACCTGCAGCTCCCCAAACTGACCCAAACACCTGCAGCTCCCAAACCTGACCCAAACACCTGCAGCTCCAAACTGACCCAAACACCTGCAGCTCCCTCAAACACCTGCAGCTCCAAACTGACCCGAACACCTGCAGCTCCCAAACCTGACCCAAACACCTGCAGCTCCAAACTGACCCAAACACCTGCAGCTCCCCAAACTGACCCAAACACCTGCAGCTCCCAAACCCGACCCAAACACCTGCAGCTCCCAAAACACCTGCAGCCCCCAAACACCTGCAGCTCCCAAACACCTGCAGCTCCCAAACACCTGCAGCTCCCAAACTGACCCAAACACCTGCAGCTCCCAAACCCAAAACACCTGCAGCTCCCAAACCTGACCCAAACACCTGCAGCTCCCAAACTGACCCAAACACCTGCAGCTCCCAAACTGACCCAAACACCTGCAGCTCCCAAACACCTGCAGCTCCCCAAACACCTGCAGCTCCCAAACACCTGCAGCTCCCAAACACCTGCAGCTCCCAAACCTGACCCAAAACACCTGCAGCTCCCAAACCCAAACACCTGCAGCTCCTAAAGTAAACCCAAACACCTGCAGCTCCCAAACTGACCCAAACACCTGCAGCTCCCAAACTGACCCAAACACCTGCAGCTCCCAAACACCTGCAGCTCCCTAAACTGACCCAAACACCTGCAGCTCCCAAACTGACCCAAACACCTGCAGCTCCCCAAACCCAAACACCTGCAGCTCCCAAACACCTGCAGCTCCCAAACCCGACCCAAACACCTGCAGCTCCCAAACTGACCCAAACACCTGCAGCTCCAAACTGACCCAAACACCTGCAGCTCCCAAACTGACCCAAACACCTGCAGCTCCCAAAACCCAAACACCTGCAGCTCCAAACCCGACCCAAACACCTGCAGCTCCAAACTGACCCAAACACCTGCAGCTCCCAAACCCAAACACCTGCAGCTCCAAACTGACCCAAACACCTGCAGCTCCCAAACCCGACCCAAACACCTGCAGCTCCCAAAACGCAAACACCTGCAGCTCCCAAACCGGACCCAAACACCTGCAGCTCCCAAACACCTGCAGCTCCCAAACCCAAACACCTGCAGCTCCAAACTGACCCAAACACCTGCAGCTCCCAAACCTGACCCAAACACCTGCAGCTCCCAAACCCAAACACCTGCAGCTCCCAAACCTGACTCAAACACCTGCAGCTCCCAAACTGACCCAAACACCTGCAGCTCCCAAACACCTGCAGCTCCAAACTGACCCAAACACCTGCAGCTCCCAAACCTGACCCAAACACCTGCAGCTCCAAACTCGACCCAAACACCTGCAGCTCCAAACTGACCCAAACACCTGCAGCTCCCAAACTGACCCAAACACCTGCAGCTCCCAAACTGACCCAAACACCTGCAGCTCCCAAACTGACCCAAACACCTGCAGCTCCCAAACTGACCCAAACACCTGCAGCTCCAAACTGACCCAAACACCTGCAGCTCCTGAACCTGACCCAAACACCTGCAGCTCCCAAACCTGACCCAAACACCTGCAGCTCCAAACTGACCCAAAACACCTGCAGCTCCAAACTGACCCAAACACCTGCAGCTCCCAAACCCGACCCAAACACCTGCAGCTCCAAACCCGACCCAAACACCTGCAGCCCCCAAACACCTGCAGCTCCAAACTGACCCAAACACCTGCAGCTCCCAAACTGACCCAAACACCTGCAGCTCCCAAACTGACCCAAACACCTGCAGCTCCCTAAACCCAAACACCTGCAGCTCCCAAACACCTGCAGCTCCCAAACTGACCCAAACACCTGCAGCTCCCAAACTGACCCAAACACCTGCAGCTCCCAAACTGACCCAAACACCTGCAGCTCCCAAACTGACCCAAACACCTGCAGCTCCCAAACCCAAACACCTGCAGCTCCCAAACACCTGCAGCTCCCAAACTGACCCAAACACCTGCAGCTCCAAACTGACCCAAACACCTGCAGCTCCCAAACCCAAACACCTGCAGCTCCCAAACTGACCCAAACACCTGCAGCTCCCAAACTCACCCAAACACCTGCAGCTCCCAAACTGACCCAAACACCTGCAGCTCCCAAACTCACCCAAACACCTGCAGCTCCCAAACTCACCCAAACACCTGCAGCTCCCAAACACCTGCAGCTCCCAAACTGACCCAAACACCTGCAGCTCCCAAACCTGACCCAAACACCTGCAGCTCCCAAACTGACCCAAACACCTGCAGCTCCAAACCCGACCCAAGGAACCCGAGCAGCCAGCAGGTCGTGGTGCTGATGTATCTGTGAGTGCTCTGCCCAGACAGAGCTGTAATTCCGGTCTCTCAAACAGATGACTGGAAATATTTTCACAACCAGCTGTATAAAAGCACAGAGTGATTGATACGAACAATGTGAGTTTTTCAAAAGCATGAGGAAAATTGCTGGGAAGTTGTGCTGTGATAGCAAAAATAAACTCCATCAACTGGTGTTTTGAATAATGAAGAAATTCAGTTTTGGCTTGGAGTTCAGCATTTAAATAAATGTCAAGGAGGAAGAAAGGGTGGGAAGAAAAGGTGACTTTTGAAGTCAAAGAAAGTCTGGACTGTCTTGCATTTACTTGATCTTTGTCTACAGTTGAAAGCATGTGCAAGACACTTTAACATCTCTTCACTTCTTCAGTAGAAAACCAAAAAAAATCCCAAATACAATACCAAGTAACTGGGGATTTTATCTGAATCCTTTTCCTGTGAATCTGTTAAAAAAGAAAAAGAAAAAACCTCATGGGATGAAGCAGAATGGCAGATCTCACCCTCAGTGAGGCAGACCAGAAAGAAAAGCCCAGAAGTGCCTCATACAAAATTCATCTGGGTTAAGCATCATGGGTCTGCATAAGGGCCAGTCAAGGAGGAGAATTTAGAGCAGGACAAAAATAAAAAGTAAAAATGTCTCCTGACAAGTCAGTGTAGCAGAGCTGTCCAGGCTTGTGAGACATTTGTTCAACATGGATAGCGAGCAAGCACAGAGCCGTGGGGAATATCCAGAGACACTCCACAGCTGTGTCTGAGCCTGGAGCTGTCAGAGCCACTTCCCAGCCCTGCAGCCACGGGATCACCTGCTGCTTTTGTGGTGAATTGTATCCCATTGCCCTCCTGCAGCAGCCACATTGCTCAGCCTCTAAGAAATGCCAGAAATGCCACCACAGCCACTAAGAAAAGTTCAGGATCAAATGACAGATCAGTTTATGGCAACATCTGTTTTGGGAGGAGCTGGGGCAGTGATGGAAGGGAAAAATAAGAGAGCTGCAGCACACACTGCAATAAATTTCTGCTTGCAGGCACGATTGATTGGGAGCATCTGCAAATGTGGGCACAGTCCAAGGTGATTTTACACATAAACACCAACTCCAAGCGACTTGAAAATTTAATGCAATGTACAATGGGGCACAGATACCTAATAAAGGTAGCAGGAATGAAAGGGATTTGTAGGAATGTGAGTATCTCTCTGGTTCAGAAAGTGCACTAATCACCACTGGGGTAAGGTGAGAGAAAGGAGACCTCGATGTGAGCCTGCAAACAAAGCATTTCCCACCCGACAGTGAAGTGTTGCAGCACTGTCTCAAAAATACAAGAAAAATACATCTCAGGACTCTCATTTATGCACCTTGTGTTATGGGCAGAAAAAAAATCAATGCTAATTGCATATGTTTTCAAAAATACTCTAAATTACTCTATTAAAATAAAGAGATGCCTCAGGAAACAGCTCCTGTCATGCATATTAATGGAGTGAGAGAGCTCCTCTGAGTTCACTGTCTCCTGTTGCTGTTTCCTTGTGAAATCTCTGCAGTGGCTGTTGGCACAAGCTGGTCATGGGCACCTGTCCTACTCCAAAAGTAAAAAGAAGAGTAAAAACACACATCAAAATTAATCTCTAATGAAAACCAGAGCAGTGCCACTGAGCCTTGCCAGCATTCCTGAAAGCAGAAGGAGTGAGGCAGCTTCTGAAGCACGACCTGGTGGCAGAACAGAGGAAACCCAGATGAGGAGGGCTCTTGCCAAGAGCTCTGTTCCAGGATTTTCCAAGAGAGCAGCATCCAGGAGAGCACAGCAGCTCTGAGGAAGGGAAATCAGCAGCATTAATGACAGCTGCAGGTTCTTCAATAGAGGAGACAATTCAGTGTCACCTGGGATTTGAGTCAGAAGCTCAAGGGAAGAAGGCAGAGACTCACAGGTGAGCCCAGCCCAAGTCTTTGGAGCAGCTCCGTGTCCTGGGCAGCCACAGCCTCATCATTTATAACACATTGACTGGCTGCTCGGCACTGCTGCCCACGGGAGGCACGAAATGCTCCCCCTTGAGTTAATCCAGGTGGTGAAGTCATTGTCCCTCTCTCCGTGGGGATCCCAGGCGTGACTCAGGAATCCCCAAGGTGTGGAAAACCAGCAGCAGCTGGTGACCAGACCTTGCAGTGCCTGCTGAGCACTGCACAGCTGGACATTGTGTGAATAGCCAGAGCCCTTCGCCTCCTCTGCTCGCAGCAAGAGCTCTCAGCTCCCATTTCCTCATCACACAACTGAAATCAATTTCTCCTGACCTCAGGAACCAGTCACTGAAACTCCCTCTGAGCCTCAGGATCTCCTCCCACTTCTCTCCTTATTGAGAAGACACAGGAAAATCAACAGCTCTGTACAAGAGTTAAAACCTAGATATTTAGATATAAATCTAAATTCTTTATCTAACTATCTTTGCAACTCTAGGACTCACTTAAAATGAGATCTAGGACACAAGACTCTTACATGAGCCTCTCCTCCCTCTCATTTCCCATGGAAGCAAGTATTGCCTTCAATTGTGTGAGCATGTCAGCAAAGATTACACAACTGTGAAGTGCTAGGGATAATAAAAGTCATTTTACAAACTGATTTTTGCTGACATCCAACAAAGATATAACAAATATATGTTAGAGATGCTCCAGCCCCAAGTTTGTGCTCAGAATGGGCTGTTGTAAATGGTGCTCCTTTAGCCATTCTGGGGAGATCAATTAAATTCAGTAGAAGAGAAGCAGGCAGTGTAAAAGCCGTGTTCATAAATGGCATAAAGCTGCACTTTTCAGGACCAAGGCTTGACAAGTCTTTATGTCTGCCTTGCCTCTCTTTCTCAGCACAAAGAACATTTTCTTCTGTAAATTTCTGTAATCCCCCGAGAGTGAGAATTAACTTCTCCAGCCCATCATTAACAGAAGCATTTTGAAGCACTAGAAAGATTCCATTTGTTTCAGTCTGTGCTTTAACGTTCCCCCAAAACAGGAGTCGTTCCCAAAGGTGCAATCACAAGGATTTCATGAGAACACAGCCACAAAATCTCAGCTACAGAGGAGACACCAACCTCAGGAGTGCCCACACCTGAGAATCTTCACTAGTGCTTACTGGGCAAAGGCAAGAAACACCCAAATTCCTCCACGAATATTTGCCCAAGGGGTCTGCTCCATGTTTCATGTCAGTGGAATTCCTAACGAGCAGCCAGCAGTGGTGAGGCAGCCCTGGGTGGCAGCTCCAGCGAGTGCCTGGCACAAACTCTGTTGTCTGAGCCTTGTGTGCAGCTCCATGTGCCAGGCACTGGCTGGAGCTCAGAAAAGCTGCCAGGGTCACCCAGCAGCTCAGCCTGGCTGCGGTGGGCTCTGGGCTCCCTTCCCCAGGGGCTGCTCGGCCGCGGGCAGTGGGCGCCAGGGATGAGCACAAGCTGCGAGTACAACAGGAATGAAACAGGAATAGACACAGGCAGTGAATGAAACAGGAATAAACACAGAAATAGACACAAGCAGTGAATGAAACAGGAATAAAACAAGAATAGACACAGGAATAGACACAGGAATAGACACAGGAATACACATAAGCAGTGAATAAACCAGGAATAAATACAGGAATAGACACAGGAATGAACACAAGCACTGAACACAACAGGAATAAAACAGGAATAAACACAGGAATAGACACAAGCAGTGAATAGAAACAGGCATAAACAGGAATAAACACAGGAATAGACAGAAGCAGTGAATGAAACAGGAATAAACAAGAATAGACACAGGAATAGACACAGGAATAGACACAAGCAGTGAATAGAACAGGAATAAACACTGGAATGAACACAAGCACTGAATACAGCAGGAATAAAACAGGAATAAACACAGGAATAGACACAATCAGCGAATAAAACAGGAATAAACACAGGAAAAGACACAAGAAGTGAATAAAACAGGAATAGACACAGGAATGGACAGAAGCAGTGAATAAACCAGGAACAGACACAGGAAGAGACACAGGAATGAACACAAGCAGTGAATAAAACAGGAATAAAACAGGAATAGACACAGGAACAGACACAAGCAGTGAATAAACCAGGAATAGACAGAAGCAGCGAATAAAGCAGGAATAAAACAGGAATGAACACAGGAATACACACAAAGCAGCAGTAATAAAACAGGAATAAAACAGGAATAGACACTGGAATGAACACAAGCAGTGAATAAAGCAGGAATAAAACAGGAAGAGACACAGGAATGGACAGAAGCAGTGAATAAACACAGGAATGAACACAGGAATAGACACAAGAAGTGAATAAAACAGGAATAGACACAGGACCAGACAGAAGCAGTGAATAAACCAGGAACAGACAGAAGCAGTGAATAGAACAGGAATAAAACAGGAATAAACACAGGAATAGACACAGGAATAGACACAGGAATAGACACAAGCAGTGAATAAAACAGGAACAGACACAGGACCAGACAGAAGCAGTGAATAAACCAGGACCAGACCAAGCAGTGAATAGAACAGGAATAAACACAGGAATAAACACAGGACCAGACAGAAGCAGTGAATAAACACAGGAATGAACACAGGAATAGACACAAGAAGTGAATAAAACAGGAATAAACACAGGACCAGACACAAGCAGTGAATAAACCAGGACCAGCCCAAGCAGAGGCTGCAGCCCAGGGCTGGGCTGGGCTCCCTGCAGGGGCTGTGCAGCCCCAGGCTGGCCCCATCCCCTCCAGCTCACCCTGGAGAGCAGCAGGAGCTGGGAACAAATCGTCTGCCCTCAATGGGGAGCTGTGTCAATTAAAATCAACCTCATAATGAGAGAAACCCAGATAAAATGTGTCATCCCATTTCCCTTGAAATATAAAGATTGAAAAGGAGAAATAACGAGACAAATTATAAAGATAAGGCAGCCTGTGAGTGGAGGGAAGCAATGGAAATTAAATACCTGCTCTAAAAGGGCATGCTAAGGCATACTGGAAAGCAAACAGGTGCTTGGGGAACATGGAAGCTGTGTGGTTAGAAAGGAGCAAAATATTTTAACTTGTATCAAAAAAATGCTAATGATCCCAATGACATTGAGAAATTAGAGCAGTGGAAGGAGCACAGCACAGCAATTTTAAATGTAAATTCCCTGCAAATGGAAGAAAACCCTGCAAAGGCAATCAGAGAGCAAAATCTGAATTACAAAAGCCGTAGATGAGAACCTCAAATGTACAAATCCCCATGTAACTAAAGAACTGTGAGTAGCAGAGATTTGGGGATAGTTCTCTCCTCCCATCCTTCCTGCAGGGATGGAGCCCTGGAATCCTGCAGCCTGCCCTGTTCTCTCTCTTTTTTCCCACTTGGTAACTGTGAGAAGCAAGGCTTAGAATCCATTATTCACATCTGAGAGTGCATAAATGACATTTATCACTATTCTCTAAACTGGCCAGGAAACCCAGGGTTAGGTGTGTCAAACTGGACACGTCCATTCATACATGCCTGTGGATCTGTAAAATGTCTGTGGACAGGTAAACTGGCTATATAAACATTTGGAGCAAAAATACCATTTCTGATTCCTTTAATTCTCCTCCCCACTTTTTTTACCTTTCTACCCATAATCTGTCTTTTTCTGAAGAAAGGCAATTTATTCTTCAATGTGAGGCAATTAACAGAATTATATCAAAAGTGGGTGGCAAAGATCTTGAGTAACTGCTAAGAAGTGAACCAGAACCAGGTTACTACAGGAGAAAAGTACTTGTCACTTAGATCCTGGGCTGGAATGAAGAAGGTTTAATGCAATCCTCTGCAGATATAAAGAATGACCTTTGGACAATCACTGTGTTTGAAGTCCCCTTTATGAAATGGGGATGCCAATAATTCTGAGTCTCTTACTCTGGGGCTGTCTTGTCTGATTAATTGTAGGAACACTGAGTGGAAGGTGCCTCGTTCTTTGTAAATGGAGCCCCGAGCATTTCCTCTTTCTCCAAAAAGTTAAAGAATATCATTGTTAAAGAATATCACTGTTAAAGAATATCACTGTTAAAGAACATACTGTTAAAGAATATACTGTTAAAGAATATCATAGTTAAAGAATATACTGTTAAAGAATATCATTGTTAAAGAACATACTGTATAAAGAATATACTGTTAAAGAATATAATTGTTAAAGAATATCATTGTTAAAGAATATCTATCATTGTTAAAGAATATCATTGTTAAAGAATATACTGTTAAAGAGTATCATAGAAAAGGACTTGCATACTGCAAGTCACCAGCACACAAAGAGGAAAAATCACGCAAAATTAGAGTTAACAAATAAATCTAAAGGACAAAATTGTAAAGACAGATTTTATTCCCAAACCACATCCTGAAAAATGTTTGGAAGAGGCAGGCTGCCTTGCTGTATTTCATGGCAGAGGAAGTTACTGGGGCATGGATTCGGTTCTAACTCATGAGGAGAAGGAAAGGAAGAATTTGAAAGTAGAAAGAAATTTGGGAAGGGAATCAAGAAATGTCTGAGTTGTCTATAGCATGAGAATAGTGAAATTCAGCAGATTCACAGAGGCAGTAGGTTGGATCTTTTGGGAAGACATTCCAAGGAAAAAAGAAGTGCAGAAGAGCTGGCAGATACTGAAACAGACCCCATTAAAAGCACAAAGGCAAAGGAGTGTACCACGGAGGGAAACCGCTTGGCATGGCTCTCCAAAGAACTCACACATCTAAAAAGAACAGAGCATAAAGGAGAAATGGAAAGATATTATAGAGCTAGACAGGTGCACAGCCAGAAAAACAAAGGTTAAAAGGGAGTTATTGCTGGCAAGGAGTATCAGAGATAACGGGGAAAAAGTTCTCTCAGCAGCATGAGATAGAAATGTAGAGATTATCTGAAGGAACTGTGAGCAAATGTGAGGCAGCAAAGGCTGAAGGAGCCGAGTTATTTACTGCCCCAGCTTCCCACAAAGCCCCGGTGGTTTTTGTGCTCATTTCAGCAGAAAAGCAGCCTGAAGGCCAGACCAGGCACAGCTCACATTTCAGATGCACAGACTGCCTGAAGGAATCTATCCTGGAGCTGTTAAGGAACTGGTCAGAGCAATATTAGGGCCAGCAATAATTATGTGTGAAGACTTAAGACAGCAGACTTCAAGGGAGCTCGAAGTGCCAAGTGCTCGCTGTATCCCGCTGCTGCTCCACGTTTATAACATCGGATTCCTGCCCTTGCTTTGCCCTCTGTCGTGCTCAGGAGGGTGCTTGGCAATGGCCATCGTTCAGTCCCCACGTGCTGACAATTCAGAAATTCTGTGGTGCGTGGGTTCCTTCAAAATGTTGTCCGAGGGAGCAATTGCTGGTACAAGCAGCACGGCGTCTCTGTCAGCTCCACAGGCGCTTGGGGGGAGCAGCACCACCAGCAAGTTGTGCAGCTGCACGGAGTGATACCAGCTGAGCCTTTTCTCCCCTTCATTACCTGCGCTCTAATGGCTGGGCAGCTCCCAGGGAATGAACTCTAACTGCAGCTCGAGCTGCGCTCCAGCCGCAGCTACAGAAACCCGCCAGCACAGCGAGCTGATCACACCCTGTGCGCCTTGGGAGGGGTTCCACAGCTCAGCAGGGACAGAAACCACGGCCGGGATCCCGGGCAGGGTCTGTGTCCAAACCCTCAGCCCCGGACACAGCGCCCAGGGAGTGCTGAACAGCCCCTCGGAGCTGAAAACTGCAAGAAAGGAAATTTCACCGAGAATATTTTATTGTTTCCTTCCCCTGCTTGTCTGCCGTGTTTGTACTTCTGTCTGCAAACCTTCAGCACCTTGGAAGAGTTTATAGACACCAGTGCAATGTAATGTGTACTTGGTGTTTATTGCTGGAAATGGAACATCAATTAGATGCATTATTACCTAGATTTATTGGGAAAAATCCACTCTGTGTGAGTATCTGAAGATATTAATGGCCCCATGTTGTCCCACTGTGTGGGGAGAGGTGAGGGGTTGCCCTCAGGCTTTTTGAAGACACTCAGTATTTTATTACAACTCAGCACTCTTCCTCTGGAAAAAAAATGGAAAAAATGGTTTAACAGCACAGTTCCCTTTGCAAGCTGACACCAAGATACTCTTAATAAAGATAGTAGTTTATTCCCTTGACTTCTGCCTGTGGCATTTACTCGATAAAACACTACATAATGAAGTCAAAAGATCAATATGTGACCCTATGAATTTACAGCCAAGGCACCCCCAATATTTGTATATATGGTCCTGGACATAATTTACTCCATGCACTTGCACTGCAGCTTGGAAGGGAATGCATCAATAATTAGAATTCTATGCAAATGCCCCACTGCAGAGGCACAGCAAGCAGCAGCCCTGAGGCAGGTGAGGGGGTTTGGGTGCTGCATTTTGGCACCTCCAGCAGGCACCTGCAGCCACACCTGCCCTGGAGTCCGGGAAATGCTGCCCTGCACGACCCCACACCTGCAAATGCATTTCAGCTGCAGCTTCCATTCTCAATACATCTCTGGGCTGGAAATCAGCTCTGAACAGAGCTTAAGCTCTCAGAGGCTGGGCAGCCCCAGGATGAACTCAGAATCTATCTGTAAAATTCCTTGTGGCTTCTGAGAAGATCAGATGCTGCCTTGGGCCCTGAGGCCAGTGCTGCACAAACCAGCAGCTTTCTGCTCATCATGCATTTGCACATTGCAGCCGGGGAATGCAGAGGAGAGTGCACCCAGAAGTGAAGGTGATTTACAGAGCCCTGGGCTCAGAGACACAATTTATGCACCGTGTCCTACACAGCCCAGCCCAGGGGCTCTGCATAACACTTTGATGAGGATTTCATTTACTTCCTGTAGTGGTATATAGTCTGTCATGTCAGAATTTAAGTGCATTAAACAGCAACACCATAAAACTTCTCATTTTCATTCATAAGTCAGAAGTAATTCCAGCAAGGGGAAGAAGAAAAAAAAAGATATTTCACATCAGAAACGGATTCTCATCTTCTGAGACAATTTTTTTTTCTGTTGAAAGTCCTAAGAGTGATATGCCATGTCCCCCTCTGATCCTTCAGCTGGAGACACTGATGGGTGGCAAGGCAGCAATATATATATATATATATATATATATATAAATAATATCTGGCCATGTGTGTGTGTCCTGTCCTCAAACCCTGTGACACAAAAAATCAACATATGGCCAGTCAGGTGTCACCACCTCTGCAGTGACCAGGGAAGTTTTACAAAGAGTTTGTTTGTCCAACATTCTCCAGTTCCTGCAAATGCAAGAATCCTCTGTGAAGTTCAAACCATAATTAATGAATTCAGCAGAGGATGAAAGCCCAGTTATCACATTCCATTAATGCAAGTTTTTGAAATGCAGCTGCTAATCAAATACCAGCAAATTTGTTGTAAAATTACTTGCAGGTCACTTGATTCTGTAACTGAGGCAATTTAAATAGCACTCAAAAAATTTCTGGCTACACTGGAAAAGTGTCTTTGCTATTGAAATGTTTTTTAAAGACACAAACAAACTGTACAACTCTTTTAGAGGGAGAGCTAAAAGGATGATTTCAGGCATCAGCCACATGTAGTTGATTTTCTAAGTAAATGATGGATCTTGGAAAGGGGAAAGCTGAAAACATCAAATTAATTTTTTAGAGAATTTTTCCAACTCAGAACAACATTTATAGTGGCCTCAGAGCCCTTCTAGTCCCACTGAACTGTCCTTCAGTTAATATTAAAGGCTGTGGCAGGTAATAACCACGAGGGAAATCTTTTATTGAATAGCTAAAAAAAGAACCAAATACCGGAGCACTAGAGATTTTCTGGACTTGCACAGGAGAGGCAGCTGAGGAGATGGAAATTCTACAGGTATTTACATTTTTTTCTGGAGTCCCAGCTCCATTAATTTTAACATTTTGCAATTTATGTTTCTGTTCCTTGTGTCGGTGATTGGTGTCGTCTCCTGACCGAGGGATTTCCCTCTGACCACAAGCAGCTCCCATTAAAACCAGGCTGTTAAATGAGGTGTGGTTGGTGTGGGGCGGTGCTGGGCTCCCGGCACGGCAGGGCAGCCCCATCACTGCCCCTCCTTCCCTCCCTGCCTGCAGAGCACAAACACAGCCCCAGTAATTAAATATTTCACTGGGGAGCATTCTGCTGCCAGGGGGAGAAGGGCCCAGAGCAGAGCAGAGAGCCCAGGGGGGTTTGCTGGCAGCAGCAGGAACTGGGAAAGGAAAGGAAAGGAAAAGGAGGAATCCAGGGAGCCCCAGCTCCTGGCATTGCAAAATAATTATGGATCCTATCCCAGTCAAACTTCCACCCACAACACAAGCATAGGTCTAATCTCTCCTTGCTCTTTGGAGTTTCTGCAAATGGGATACTTTTCTTCACACTGCAAAGCTGTTAAATGCTGTGACTGCACAAAAAAATGACATTCCTGTATTTGGAGAAACTAAGACATCTGTGTGGATATTTAGGTAAATAAGGTTTTTTAACACATATTCATTTTTAAAGATGTGCCATTTTGCACCACGACAAAACATTTTAAATTAGTCTATAATCCAAGGGCGCAGATGAACACCTTGGAAACATCTAAAGAGGACAGAGAGCTGCAGGGATGGATGTACAGAGGGTGAAAATTAATAGAGCCTAACCTTCTAATCAATCCGAAGATTTTAATTTCCACCACTACCAGCAGAATTTGTCTATTTAATTGCATAAATGTTGCCAAGTGTCATATTTTATATTTCTCCAGCCATTATGAATATTCATCCAGAAGTGATGATTGCAGATAGGTTGTCAATAGAGCAGACAGACAGTCTGAAACTCTGAATAACCAGCACGAGGATCATTATCGACCCCTGTACCCACCCAAGGTATATAATGGCCGCTTCTCTTCAAATTAACAAAACCTAATCAGGATACATTCCAATTACCTTGGGAGACTGCAGCCTGAGGGAGCAGAATGAAGGGATTGGTCTACAAGAGAAGTCTGGTCTTGCAGAGAGCACTGGACTGAAGCAGAGGGAACCTGGAGCAGAAGGGGGAGTGGCACAGGTGCCAAGCACAGAGCTGGCTGAGCCTGAGGGCTTCGGGAGCTCTGCCTTGTTTCCTCCTTCACTGGGCTCTTCAAGGAGATTGGAATCAGAATTAATTCAGTGCTTTGGCCACGCAATACGAGGGAAATTGCAATCTGTCTCACTGTCACTCAGCATTCCCATTGTTTCACTATGAAAAGGCCACTGTTACAGGGACATTTAATTCCTCCTAATAATTCATGAGAAACAACAGTTTAGGGTTTTTCCTTCTCTTGTGCTTTTTGCTCAGTGGTGACAGTAAATGAAAGATCCAGGACTGATAAACGTCTGGCACCTGCTGAGGATGTTTGAGGACCAGGAATCACACATGCAGACATTCACCTTCCTGTGCAGGATCCCCCCAAACCCATCACCTGCCCCTGCAGGATCCCCCCAAACCCATCACCTTCCCCTGCAGGATCCCCCCAAACCCATCACCTTCCCCTGCAGGATCCCCCCAAACCCATCACCTGCCCCTGCAGGATCCCCCCAAACCCATCACCTTCCCCTGCAGGATCCCCCCAAACCCATCACCTTCCTGTGCAGGATCCCCCCAAACCCATCACCTCCCCTGCAGGATCCCCCCAAACCCATCACCTTCCCCTGTTCAGGATCACCCCCAAACCCATCACCTGCCCCTGCAGGATCCCCCCAAACCCATCACCTTCCCCCTGCAGGATCACCCCCAAACCCATCACCTTCCCGTGCAGGATCCCCCAAACCCATCACCTTCCCCTGCAGGATCCCCCAAACCCATCACCTTCCTGTGCAGGATCCCCCCAAACCCATCACCTGCCCCTGCAGGATCCCCCCCAAACCCATCACCTTCCTGTTCAGGATCCCCCAAACCCATCACCTTCCAGTGCAGGATCACCCCAAACCCATCACCTTCCTGTGCAGGATCCCCCCAAACCCATCACCTTCCTGTTCAGGGATCCCCCCCAAACCCATCACCTGCCCCCTACAGGATCCCCCCAAACCCATCACCTGCCCCTGTGCAGGATCACCCCCAAACCCATCACCTTCCCGGTGCAGGATCACCCCAAACCCATCACCTTCCTGTGCAGGATCCCCCCAAACCCATCACCTTCCCCCTGCAGGATCCCCCCAAACCCATCACCTTCCCTGTTCAGGATCACCCCCAAACCCATCACCTGCCCCCTGCAGGGATCACCCCCAAACCCATCACCTGCCCCTGCAGGATCCCCCCAAACCCATCACCTTCCCCCTGCAGGATCACCCCAAACCCATCACCTGCCCCCTGCAGGATCACCCCCAAACCCATCACCTGCCCCTGCAGGATCCCCCAAACCCATCACCTTCCCGGTGCAGGATCCCCCCAAACCCATCACCTTCCCCCTGCAGGATCCCCCCCAAACCCATCACCTTCCCTGTGCAGGATCCCCCCAAACCCATCACCTTCCAGTGCAGGGATCCCCCCAAACCCATCACCTTCCTGTGCAGGATCCCCCAAACCCATCACCTGCCCCTGCAGGATCACCCCCAAACCCATCACCTGCCCCCTGCAGGATCCCCCAAACCCATCACCTTCCTGTGCAGGATCCCCCAAACCCATCACCTTCCTGTGCAGGATCCCCCAAACCCATCACCTTCCCTGTGCAGGATCCCCCCAAACCCATCACCTTCCAGTGCAGGATCCCCCCAAACCCATCACCTTCCTGTGCAGGATCACCCCCAAACCCATCACCTGCCCCTGTAGGATCACCCCCAAACCCATCACCTTCCTGTGCAGGATCCCCCCAAACCCATCACCTTCCTGTGCAGGATCCCCCCAAACCCATCACCTTCCCAGTGCAGGATCCCCCCAAACCCATCACCTTCCCCTGCAGGATCCCCCCAAACCCATCACCTTCCCCTGCAGGATCCCCCCCCCCAAACCCATCACCTTCCCTGTGCAGGATCCCCCAAACCCATCACCTTCCCTGTGCAGGATCCCCCAAACCCATCACCTTCCCCTGCAGGATCCCCCCAAACCCATCACCTTCCAGTGCAGGATCCCCCAAACCCATCACCTTCCCTGTACAGGATCCCCCCCAAACCCATCACCTTCCTGTTCCAGGATCCCCCCAAACCCATCACCTCCCCAGTGCAGGTAATTCCACAGGAGTTCCATTCCAAGCCCTGTAATTCACCCCCTCCCTCCACAGAGTCTTTAGACTCTGGTGGAGCTCTGTTAGAAAAGGAACCTTTCCCTGACCCCAGCCAGACATTGATTTTTGTCATCCCATTATAATGAAAGTGGAAATTAACATTTTTTTTAGCAGAGGAAGAAAGTTTTTTAATTAACCTGGGCTCCCTGTGCAGCAGCTGAATGGAGAGCACGGCAGGTGCACAGCAGAGCCTCTGTGCACAGTGTGATCTTTCCCCTAATGGGCACATGTGTATATTTGCATTTTCAGATTTCTTTAATTTATGATTCTGTTTCACATTTGGTCAAAGTTGGCTCTACTTTTTTAGCAATTAAACCCTTCCATGGGCAGCCCCCAGTTAAAGGTAAAGCTCCTGTCTGGTATAAATCACCACAAGTCTGCTGGCTTGAATGGGGCAGAGCTGATTTACACCTGCCCAGGACCTGCCAGCAAACCTCTGAAATATAAAATATGTCTTTTTTCCTTTCCTCTTTTCTTTAAGCCACTCCATTTTTATTACCCTTTGAAAGGAACTCTGGAGTGTTTACTTGTCAGGAGGATAAAATATCTGCTGCTGAAGTTCATTCCCTCAAGTTTCCCAGGGATTGCCAGTGTTTCAGGGGTCACTGCTCCCCCCACTGCAGCCCCAGGTCCAGGACAGAGACGTCAGGGGATGCTCAGAGGGGCAGAGAGCTCCAAGCACGGGGCAGAGCCAGCCCAGGAGCTGCTGGTGTTCTCAAGGAGGACATTCCTGTAAACATCTCCCAGAATTTATTTCCAGTATTTAAAGATCTGAGTGTTTATGGCTATATCATGAAATTAGGGAATGAATGGAATTTTTTAAGTTCTGTCTTCCTTGTGAAACAGAAAAGTGGAAATAATTTTAAAATAGTTCTATTCAGAGTCAAGCTGCTCTGACAGGCTCCTTAAAAAGCATGTTCTCCACATATGTGATAATCTAGAAGTGAATGCAGCACACCCCCTGTTTGCAGTTATTCTGCTTCCCTGAGAGACAGCTTCCTTCACCATTAACTCCCTGGGTGCTGAGCTTGTCTGGCAGCCTGAAGAGGAGAGGTTGAGTGTCTGCAAAGCTGCACTCATAACATGCTGCTTGTTTGATATTTTTAGAGATCCTCTCAACACTTCACAGTTGTCAAGCTTCTTGATCTTTTTATAGTTTGATTTACATGAATGTGTTTCTTTCCTCTAAATAAACATCCATGCAATTCAAGGCTTAGTTGATTTCCAGCCTGTTGCAAACACAGTGAGAAAAGGCTAAAGATGAGAAATTATAGGGATAAGTATATTACATTGACAGAAAGAAAGACTGTGTTTATCTGAGAAAATATATTTTGGCAATTTCTGTACCACCTCAGTCAGGAAACAGTCTATAATCATAATGCCACCAAACAAGTTTAAAGTCCAAATACTGCATTACTTCTAAAAACACAAGAAGAATAAATACTCCAGTGTTATTAATTTAGAGCAGGCTGCTAACAGTTTAAATCATCTCAAAATCCATCACTTTCTGTAGAATCCACATTGTGGTCTCTGTTTTCCTTTGTAACCCATGCCCTGCAGAAATTCACAGCAGGTTTGTGAGAGCTGTGACACCAGGGCAAAATTTCCATCCTGCAGAAATCCTCAGTTTCAAAACTGCAGCGAGGAGGGGAAGGGGTGAAATTGCTTTTTGTTCGGGATCAGAACCAAATTTCAGCAGTCAGAAAACTTCCAAAGGTGGGAATGAAAAGGAAAACAAGTAGAAGGATGGAAACAGAGTTTCTCAATATTTCTGGCACGGCAAGGAGAATCCAGAGTCAGCCTGGGGAGGTGAAGCCTCTGGAGCCAAATAATCCAGAGCAACAGGTAGAAAGAATGGAAAGAATGGCCCAAGGGAAAGCCTGGCCCAGAAATGGGGGCTGGAAGGATTTATTCCAGCAGACCTGGCCTGCCAGAGCTAACAGAATGCCTCAATTCCATTGGAGAAGGATCCTGCAATGAAAACTCTGCTCTTTAAAAAGCTTCAGGCAGCTCTGGGCACTCCAGCTCCACACATCTCCTCTGCTGCCGTGGCTTCCATCCAGCAGCATTTGCATCGTGTCCCATTCTGTTTATATTGCATATTCTGCCATAACGCTGTCTGGAGCTGTGTTCCAGTCTGGGTTTCTGTCCCCTAGGCTGGTGGGAGGTGCAGAATTGCAGAATTGAGCGTGCAGTGGGTGTGAGGACAGCCAAAGCCCTGCTGGTCCGGCTCCAGCGTGACTCCCCAGCGTGTCTGAGCCCTTGGCTCTCAGCTCCACGTGAGGACAGCTCGCTGGTGCCCACCATGAGATGGAAACGTGTTTCGTGATGGATTGAATTTATTTTGGGTGCTCAGAGCTCAGTGTGTAACAGGGCTGTCTTTTGTGCACCTTAATGCAGCGAAGGCAGGCTGCTCAGACTGCATTTGAATTCAGTATCATTCATTTCTGGCTTTGTGAACAAGCATGCAGAAGACTTGAACAGTGAAACACCACGTCTAAGCCGTAGGCAAAAACAGATTTAGTGCAAGCATTCCAAAGGACCAGGGCCACGTGCACGAAGCAATTAAAGCTACATGATTTTAAGTGTAGAGAGATGAGCTGCCCGGAGAGCCCTGGTGAGCAAGGCGAGGTGCAGGAGCTGCAGCGGTTCTGTGCAGTGGCTCTGTGCAGTGGCTCTGTGCAGTGGCTCTGTGCAGTGGCTCTGTGCAGCGGCTCTGTGCAGTGGCTCTGTGCAGTGGCTCTGTGCAGTGGCTCTGTGCAGTGGCTCTGTGCAGTGGCTCTGTGCAGTGGCTCTGTGCAGTGGCTCTGTGCAGTGGCTCTGTGCAGTGGCTCTGTGCAGTGGCTCTGTGCAGTGGCTCTGTGCAGTGGCTCTCTGTGCAGTGGCTCTGTGCAGTGGCTCTGTGCAGTGGCTCTGTGCAGTGGCTCTGTGCAGCGGTTCTGTGCAGTGGTTCTGTGCAGGGGCTCTGTGCAGTGGCTCTGTGCAGTGGCTCTGTGCAGCGGTTCTGTGCAGTGGTTCTGTGCAGTGCTCTGTGCAGTGGCTCTGTGCAGTGGCTCTGTGCAGCGGTTCGCAGTGGCTCTGTGCAGCGGCTCTGTGCAGTGGCTCTGTGCAGTGGCTCTGTGCAGTGGTTCCTGTGCAGCGGTTCTGTGCAGTGGCTCTGTGCAGTGGCTCTGTGCAGTGGCTCTGTGCAGGCAGTGGCTCTGTGCAGCGGCTCTGTGCAGTGGCTCTGTGCAGTGGCTCTGTGCAGTGGCTCTGTGCAGTGGTTCTGTGCAGTGGCTCTGTGCAGTGGCTCTGTGCAGCGGCTCTGTGCAGGCAGTGGCTCCAGCAGCTCCTGTGCCAGCAGGGTTCTGTGCAGTGGTTCTGTGCAGTGGCTCTGTGCAGTGGCTCTGTGCAGTGGCTCTGTGCAGTGGCAGTGGCTCTGTGCAGTGGCTCTGTGCAGTGGCTCTGTGCAGTGGCTCTGTGCAGTGGCTCTGTGCAGTGGTTCTGTGCAGTGGCTCTGTGCAGTGGCTCTGTGCAGCGGCTCTGTGCAGGCAGTGGCTCTGTGCAGTGGCTCTGTGCAGCGGTTCTGTGCAGTGGTTCTGTGCAGCGGTTCTGTGCAGCGGCTCTGTGCAGTGGCTCTGTGCAGTGACTCTGTGCAGTGGCTCTGTGCAGTGGTTCTGTGCAGTGGCTCTGTGCAGCGGCTCTGTGCAGTGGCTCTGTGCAGTGGCTCTGTGCAGTGGTTCTGTGCAGTGGTTCTGTGCAGTGGCTCCTGTGCAGTGGCTCTGTGCAGTGGCTCTGTGCAGTGGCTCTGTGCAGTGGCTCTGTGCAGCGGCTCTGTGCAGTGGCTCTGTGCAGTGGCTCTGTGCAGTGGTTCTGTGCAGTGGTTCTGTGCAGCTAGGTTCTGTGCAGTGGCTCTGTGCAGTGGCTCTGTGCAGTGGCTCTGTGCAGTGGCTCTGTGCAGTGGTTCTGTGCAGTGGCTCTGTGCAGTGGCTCTGCAGTGCTCTGCAGTGGCTCTGTGCAGTGGCTCTGCAGTGCTCAGCAGTGGCTCTGTGCAGTGGCTCTGTGCAGCGGTTCTGTGCAGTGGTTCTGTGCAGCGGTTCTGTGCAGCGGTTCTGTGCAGTGGCTCTGTGCAGCGGTTCTGTGCAGTGGCTCCATGCAGTGGCTCTGTGCAGGCAGTGGCTCTGTGCAGTGGCTCTGTGCAGCGGTTCTGTGCAGTGGCTCCAGTGCAGCGGTTCTGTGCAGTGGCTCTGTGCAGTGGCTCTGTGCAGTGGCTCCAGCAGCGGTTCTGTGCAGTGGTTCTGTGCAGCTGCTCTGTGCAGTGGCTCTGTGCAGCTGGGTTCTGTGCAGCGGTTCTGTGCAGTGGCTCTGTGCAGTGGCTCTGTGCAGCGGCTCTGTGCAGTGACTCTGTGCAGTGGCTCTGTGCAGTGGCTCTGTGCAGTGGCTCTGTGCAGCGGTTCGCAGTGGCTCTGTGCAGTGGCTCTGTGCAGTGGCTCCGTGCAGCGGCTCTGTGCAGTGGCTCTGTTCAGTGGCTCTGTGCAGTGGTTCTGTGCAGCGGCTCTGTGCAGCGGTTCTGTGCAGTGGCTCTGTGCAGTGGCTCTGTGCAGTGGTTCTGTGCAGTGGCTCTGTGCAGTGGCTCTGTGCAGTGGCTCTGTGCAGCGGTTCTGTGCAGTGGTTCCTGTGCAGCGGTTCTGTGCAGTGGCTCTGTGCAGTGGCTCTGTGCAGTGCTCTGTGCAGTGGCTCTGTGCAGCGGCTCTGTGCAGTGGCTCTGTGCAGTGGCTCTGTGCAGTGGCTCTGTGCAGTGGCTCTGTGCAGCGGCTCTGTGCAGTGGCTCTGTGCAGTGGCTCTGTGCAGTGCTCTGTGCAGTGGCTCTGTGCAGTGGCTCTGTGCAGTGGTTCTGTGCATGGTTCTGTGCAGGTTCTGTGCAGTGGCTCTGTGCAGCGGCTCTGTGCAGTGGCTCTGTGCAGCGGTTCTGTGCAGTGGCTCTGTGCAGTGGCTCTGTGCCTGTGCAGTGGCTCTGTGCAGTGGTCTGTGCAGTGCTCTGTGCAGTGGCTCTGTGCAGCGGCTCTGTGCAGTGCTCTGTGCAGTGCTCTGTGCAGTGGCTCTGTGCAGTGGCTCTGTGCAGCGGCTCTGTGCAGTGCTCTGTGCAGTGCTCTGTGCAGTGGCTCTGTGCAGTGCTCTGTGCAGTGGCTCTGTGCAGTGGCTCTGTGCAGTGGCTCTGTGCAGCGGTTCTGTGCAGTGGCTCTGTGCAGTGGCTCTGTGCAGTGGCTCTGTGCAGCGGCTCTGTGCAGTGCTCTGTGCAGTGCTCTGTGCAGTGGCTCTGTGCAGTGGCTCTGTGCAGCGGCTCTGTGCAGTGCTCTGTGCAGTGCTCTGTGCAGTGGTTCTGTGCAGCGGTTCTGTGCAGTGGCTCTGTGCAGCGGCTCTGTGCAGTGGCTCTGTGCAGCGGTTCTGTGCAGTGGCTCTGTGCAGTGGCTCTGTGCAGTGGCTCCCTGTGCAGCGGCTCTGTGCAGTGGCTCTGTGCAGCGGTTCTGTGCAGTGGCTCTGTGCAGTGGCTCTGTGCAGTGGTTCTGTGCAGCGGCTCTGTGCAGTGGCTCTGTGCAGTGGCTCTGTGCAGCGGTTCTGCGCAGTGGCTCTGTGCAGTGGTTCTGTGCAGTGGCTCTGTGCAGCGGCTCTGTGCAGTGGCTCTGTGCAGCGGCTCTGTGCAGTGGCTCTGTGCAGCGAAGTTCTGTGCAGTGGCTCTGTGCAGCGGCTCTGTGCAGTGGCTCTGTGCAGTGGCTCTGTGCAGTGGTTCTGTGCAGTGGCTCTGTGCAGTGGCTCTGTGCAGTGGCTCTGTGCAGCGGTTCTGTGCAGTGGCTCTGTGCAGTGGTTCTGTGCAGTGGCTCTGTGCAGTGGCTCTGTGCAGTGGCTCTGTGCAGTGGCTCTGTGCAGTGGTTCTGTGCAGTGGCTCTGTGCAGTGGCTCTGTGCAGTGGCTCTGTGCAGTGGCTCTGTGCAGCGGTTCTGTGCAGTGGCTCTGTGCAGTGCTCTGTGCAGTAGCTCTGTGCAGTGGCTCTGTGCAGCGGTTCTGTGCAGCGGTTCTGTGCAGTGGCTCTGTGCAGTGGCTCTGTGCAGCGGTTCTGTGCAGCGGCTCTGTGCAGTGGCTCTGTGCAGTGGCTCTGTGCAGTGGCTCTGTGCAGTGGTTCTGTGCAGTGGCTCTGTGCAGTGGCTCTGTGCAGTGGCTCTGTGCAGTGCTCTGTGCAGCGGCTCTGTGCAGTGGCTCTGTGCAGTGCTCTGTGCAGTGGCTCTGTGCAGCGGGTTCTGTGCAGTGGCTCTGTGCAGTGGCTCTGTGCAGTGGCTCTGTGCAGCGGTTCTGTGCAGTGGCTCTGTGCAGTGGCTCTGTGCAGTGGTTCCGTGCAGTGGTTCTGTGCAGTGGCTCTGTGCAGTGCTCTGTGCAGCGGTTCTGTGCAGGCAGGAGGCAGCGCACGCCGCTGTGACACCGAGCTTTGCCGTGCTCCATCATCGCTGAATTTGTGCTGCTGTGCTTCGTCCCGAGTACCTGGCGCGGGGACGGGCTCTGCTGCGGCGTGCTGCTCTCAGGGCTGCCTGCGCACGGCGCCTTTGCCCGCTGCTCCCCTGAGAAGTGTTCTGACATCTTTCCCTGTCCAAAACCAGTGACAGCCAAACCAGCAATTCCACCGGGAGCTGCAGAGCTGCCTCCGAAACCGGCTGGTTTGGACTTTCTGCACCACCAATTGTCGCCGAGGTTATTGATTGTTTTGGTGTTTCAAGCTGCTTGAGAGCTGAGTATTTTAAGTGTATTTTAAAGTTAACATTGTTTGCAAATAGAGAGAGGAGAAAATTAGCAAAGTACTGAGAGGCAGAGTACCAGAGTACCAGAGAAATGCATCGTCCAGCAGCACAGGCAGATCAATGCAATTACTCAGCTGATGCACTGAGTGTATTTGTCTTGAGCCATGTAATTTTAATGTTAAATTAAACCACAACGAAAATACATTCTTTCTAAGAACATTGAATTTCCTTTGTCACAGCAAATAAGGTCACAAATGTATTTATTACCTCTGGTTCTTTCTTCCATGGTGAGAGCAGACATTTCTATTAAAGAATGGCTCTTCTCACCAGTAACAGAATCAATGGGTTTCTGTTACACTGGGACAATTAATTCATCTTTTTCTGCAGAAATAGTCCCAATTCTATTAATTTTTACATCTTAAAAGTTCAGAGTTGATTGTGCAAATTGCTTATTTATATATATAAGATTTCTCTGTTTATAGGTACATATTTTCCTCTCTATGTTTTTGTATAAATAGAATTTAATAAATTCAGGGACTGAAGAAGCAATTGCTTCCTGATGAAAAAAAATAAAAGAGCTATAAGTAAGGAAAGATACATGTAAAAAAAAAATATATATATATAGATTGCAAAACAGGCCTCTTCCAGACAATACAGAAGAAAAAGAACAAGGATGTATACAGCATGTTCAGTTAGAAAATCAGGATTTTCAGTGGCACTGAAGCATGAGCTGAAAGGGGGATCAGAAACATCACAGACTCTGTGCAGTCCTGCACCTGCTCTGACCAGGCACCATCTCCCCACGAGTCTCAAACGTGACTTTCCCAGATTGCTCAGCTCAGTGTGAATCTGCCCAGTTTCATCCTCTGTGCCTGGAAACCACGGGGATGGGGAGTTTGCCCGTTCAGTCCCTGTCACATCACTAATGCTGCAGTGAGTCCTGGACCGTTTTTCCTGTGCTGGTTCTGTTCTGATCCCTCTTTTGGTGTTGCATATAAAACCTTTAACAGGCTGCTGCTTCTGACAGATCAATTTAAGTCTCCTTTTGGACTGACATCTCATTTAAACAGCCTTGTTGAGACACCTGGCTGTGCCCTGGGAACTGTTCCTGGCATTTAAATCAGATTTCAGGCTGATTTAAGTTCTCTTCCAGGTATTTGCATCCTGAGCAGTGACTCTTCATTTCCCTGGGGGACTCATTGCCATCCTTTACCCCCAGTGAGCTCAGCCCTTCCCGTAGATCAAGAATGTCCTTTCTGCTTGCAATCCCTATTTACCCAACTGCCTTGCACTAATTTCCCCACAAATCATCCCTGCCTGCCTGGGAGGTAGAGCTGCAATGACTCTCCTGTGTTTGACTTCAGGCAAAGCCACTGAAGGAAACAGGACTCGGCTTGAGGAGCTGCAAACCCCAATTCTGATTTCCAGAGAGCTCCCAGCAATTATTGTCCCACACCTCACTCTGATTAGGCCTTGAGCTGATTGTCTGAAACGTGACTTTGGGAAAAAAAAATTAAATTTATAGGTGTTTGTGATACTGGTAAATCCTCCTGAAATATCTGTGATGGACATTTGTTTGAATTCTCGAGCCTACAATCAAATAAATAACTGCACAAATGACCAGAGGCAAATAAATCATCCCAGCAATAAATAAATTCTCGTTCATCCAACGTGAGAAGCATTTTTGTTCCGAAAATGAAGGAATTGTTGTTCTAGAAGTTTCCTCTTCAGGTAATGCTTGCCTCTGTCAAATGCTTGTGAAGGACAAATTACTGATTATTATGTATGATTTTTAATTTCCCAGCGAAAAATTACATGTTGTATCTCATTTCCTAAAGGTAGAGGTGAGAATGAGTTGATTAATGCCAAGCAGTCTGGAAATGTTTTGTTTGTTGTTTTCCTGAACACTCTAATCAGTGTTAGCTACAAACACACATGTGATTCATGTTAGGAAACAATTCCTGCAAGTTTAGACAGAGTTCCTGGCAAAGATAGATGGAATGTCATTAGACAAAAAAATTAAGTCATTTTTTCTGAACACTTGATGCATCCAAACAGAATTTTAAATATTAATTTTGGACTAGCTTGTCATTGTTTTTTTTACCTCCTAACTATTGGCACTGAGCTAAATTAATATGATATGCAACATCTTTTCTATGAAACCTTGTGCTCAACACCTCTCTCACATTGACTGTGACTTGTAAACCAGAATTTATTGGAAAGGAAAAGTATTCCAATGCACATCATGAAAAAAAGCACAGAGAGTTACTTCCCACAGGTAAACAAAAGAATTTTGAATTTTTCTAAAAAGTAAGGAAAAGGAGACAATTTTTTACAGTCGTACAGGGAGAATATTCACTGTTACAGCAATGATGGATAGGAACAACCTCCTGTGCTCAGCTGAGGTTCCAAGCCGAGTTCTAGCACACACTAATTAGCAATTAATCACTTGGATTGTGCAGGAGCAATTTACAGGCAGTCAGCAGTATCGATTCTCATTCATTGTTTTAAAAGATATTTTAAAACATTGTTTTAAAAGATGTTTTATCAGCCAAGGGATTAACTCGGCAGCCACGGGCATTTGTGACTCCACTGCCCCTCTCCACATCACATCACACTAATTACCAAAAATGCAACCAATCTGAACAACACTCTTGAAACAAACTCTTCCACTCCCATTAGAAAATCCATCCCATAAATGAAGTTTCAGAAACGACCAGTGATCTTATTCTTTATCAAGTTCTGACTAATGTTCATATGGAAAATGGCATTCAGTCATAATGCTGAAAACTCAGTGGAAGCTTTGTCCCAAGCCATGAAAAGAATTTCTGCCTTACCCCAACTCAAAAATCACAAATTACTGTAGAGACTGAGAGAAATTAAATTCAGAACTGGATTTTGGGTAGCAGTGGTACAGATGAGCACAGAGGGGCACAGCCCAGAGGAATCCCCAGAGCTCCCCTCCTGCTCCTGAATTAACCCACTGCAGCATCTCCAAATTCCCTGTGCCTGGAGAGGTGAAACTCGGAGCTGAGGCACTGAGGGCCAGGGGTGCCTGCTGCACCTCGAGGCCAGTGTTCCACAGCCACTCCCTCCCCAGCAGCAGGACATTTGGGAACTTTTGGAATTTGCAGCCAAGTGCCCAATTCCTGCTGAGCAGTGTCCCAGTGCCCACTCCACAATTTCTGTAATTTCTTAAAAAAACCCTTGTGCCTTGCTTCTCCATCCATTGCTAGAAATAACTGAGGTTTCTTTAACAGCATGAGAGTGATGTTTCACTGAAGATCTTCAGAAAAACAGATATCAGCAGAAACTGCAGTCACAAGGTCAGAACAATTTAGAAATTGTTTCAATTATATTTCCTAAGGCTACGGGGTTTCTTTTGTGATGTTGTCCTAATAACCTTTAAAGAAATGACACGTTTGAAAAAAAAAGAAAAAAAAGAAATGGCTTGAGGAGAGGAACAGTGGCCACAGATTTATGTAATATTTATGGATCTAGTTCTCAAAATAGAGGAACTGGAAAAATTAATACATTCTCTGCCTGAGGTTTTTCATCAGCAATAATACATCAGGTTTAATAATACTATCCCAACACCACAATAAAATTCAATTCCTGTTTGCAACAGGTTTTTTTGGCAGCTTTGGATGAAAACCTCCCTCATGGGCAAAAGCATTCTGCAGCACCTGAAGCCCTTGGTAGGGACAGGAGCAGAATCTCTGGGAACGTTTCCCTTTAAGCAGAGGAAGGTTTGAGTGTCAGCTGCCTGTTCCACAAGGGAAAAGAGGGAAAGCCGTGTTCCCCAGCTCCATCTTGGCCTCACTCCCCGGAATTCCTGGCTGCATCCTGAGCAGAGCTGGGGTCAGTGCTCACATTTCCAGCAGGATGCCCAGACCCATCACCCACACAGCAGGGCACTGCTCACAGATAAAAGCTGGGCTGCAATCCCATTTCCCTCTGAAGGGTCTGAGGCAGGGAAAATCTCTGGCCAGGGATAGGGAGCTCAGCACCGAGGAGTGCTGACAAAACTGACAGTTTGACTTTGGGCAGCCAAAAGAGAGAGGCTCTTCATCATCTGTCAGAGTGTCTGAGGCTTCCAGCACCAAGCACAGGAGAGACAGGCAGAAATATTTCATCCTTGTTTTACACATGCATTTCCTTTCAGCTGGAAGAAATGGAGAGAGCCACCCCCTCCAGTAATGGATATTTTTCTATCCAATATACATCAGTGTAAATGATAGCTGGAGTCAAGCTGCTGAAGCAGAAAAGAATTCAGGCATGGAAATGGAAAGTTTTGCCTCTATCAAAGACATTGGGCAGCCTCACCTGAAAACAAATGTGTATCTACACAGAGGGGAAAGTCATGCCAAGATCTGGCTTATATTTCTTGAGCATCATTTCCAGTTGGATTATTTCACTGTTCTTAATGATCCTCTAAAGGATTTAAAGTGCAGTATTATTATTGCCCTTGTGTCCCTAAAAACCACAAATCTGCAGCATTGGGGTTTTTTAAAAAGCATTGTTTTTACCACCTAACAGCAAAATGCAGCTCTGTCCTTTCTTGTAGAGGGAGAAGAGCCGTGTTACTTTTGTAATTCAGGTTATTAAGTGATTTCTTCTTTCTTCTCCATTTGCAGAAGTGTCAAAAATGAGCTCCAAGGTCACAGCCTGCTGTGACAGCGCCAGCTCAGCTGCCATCAGATGTTCCCACTCAGAGCAGCAGCAATTCCACCTCTGGATTATCTCTCACATCAGCATCAGGTGTCCTCACCTCTCTGTGCCTCAATTTTGTCACCTGCAAAACTGAGGCAAATGACACTGATGGCTGCCAATTCTGAGCTGCTCAGAACAGCTTGTCAATTGTATTTTTAGATCACAGAAGTCCCAGCACATCCAAAGACACCGGGGGTAAAATCCTTTCGACTTCAATGGGAATTGTTCAGGCCTGATGAAACCAGGATGATGCACAAAAGCCTCTTGTCTGCTGGAACTGACAGGGACTCTGCATCTGCTCAGATTTCACCTAGAGAGGAAATAACTTTGATTTTAGTGAAGTATTTTAACCTTGGTAAGAATGTGCTGGGTCTAGCATTAAGTGGAAACCGTTTCACAACCAGAACTATTAGCAGTTCACACTTAGAACCATTCTCCAGTGTTGGAAGTCTCTTAAATCACAGCAGGAAAAAAGGACATTTTGTGCTAACATAAAGTTAATTTGGTGTTGACTGATATGTGAATATTATTGCAGAGGTTGATTTTCATTTCCTGCTCCCTGGACACGTGCTGTGTCCCAGCTCTGGCTCAGGGGCAGCAGGACCCCAGGAGAGCTCTGCAAAGTGACAGAGTGAAGCAGTTCATGTCCTGCAGACAAAGTCAGCACCAGCAGAACTGTCTCACACTGCACTGATTAATGTTTGATCTGCCCTGTTTGTGATCAGCAAAACCTCTCTTCTCTGTGCATCTTGAACCTCACTTTCCTTGCCTTTCACCACCTTCCCAGCAAGACAGAAACGACATTTTAATAGAATTTTATACTCATTAAATTAAAATGTCCAAGGTAACATTTAATGAGGCACAATCCTGCTCGTCACACTCCCTTGATCTCGATTATAATCTCAGTTTTTTTAAATGCCCATCACTTTTCTAGAAACTCTCCTGAGGCTGGGGTGTACCAGGACACGAGGCAAACAAACGAGCAAAGGAGCCCCTCAGGGGGCTTGGGCTGGTGTAATGTTCTGGGAGAGGCAGTGCCACCCTGCTCGGGAGGAAATCAGGCTTTGGCACCAGCACTCGTGTCGCCAAACCTCCCTTCTTTCTCAGTATTTATTCACTTTTTTGGCCACTGGGAGAGTCTTCAGAGACAGATATCTCATTTTTGTGAGACTAGCTCTACATGCAGCTGGAAGAAGAAAACCCTGGGATCCACTCTGCAGTTCACTTCATCCCAGCTGCTGAATTTTTCATTTCAAGCAATTCAGAAAAAAGAAAAGTGGAATGTTGTTTAGGATTAAAAAAAAACAGAAAACAGCTCACAAATTGCTTCATACATGTAACACAAGTCTTGGAATTAGAAGTGATGCAAAATGTCCAAATAAATTTCTCAAACATTTGGAATTTATTTCACCCCAGAAATCAAGCCACATTATCAAGGAGCATCCAAACCAGTGAGAAGGAAATGTGTAGTTCTAACAAATTATAGGAACATTTTTAAATTAAATATCCTGTTTTCCTACTATATAGACACATTCCAAGAGTCTTTCAAAGCAATGTATGCAATACTGAAATAGTTTTAAACAGTGTGTCACTTCAGCTTAAAAGGATTTAAATTTATTTCCTTAATCTCTTAATGCAGGCCTGTGTATTCCTTTTTTTAATCTAAATTCATTTCAGTAAATTATGTGATAATAGCTATTTCCAAATCCTTTTCTGAGCCAACAGATGTTCTTAAAACATGGAAAACAACAAGAGACAGCAGGTGAAAGGAAAAGAATGTTATTCTGAAGGAGGTAGGCATTCTGAAATGAACATTTTCAGAAGCCCAAGCCTGCAGAGCAGACAACACAAGAGGCAATTGAGAGCATCTGTGAAATTGCAAACAGAAACGAGATGGTTGACAGTAAAAGAAAAAGAAAAAAAAAGACAGGCATAAACCAAAAAATCATCAGTGTTTTAAATTTAAGAATAGCTGAAGAAGACTGTTTAAAAACCCCCAAAATCTTATTTGCAGTATAATTTTGGGAAGACAATGGCTCTGCCAAGAAACAATAGAAAAAAACCAAACCAGACCATTTCAGTGTGACAAGCAGCTGAAGGCCTGGGAAAGCAGATTCTGTGTCTGGAGAGCCCCAGCAGGGAGCAGGGGAGGTTCCATGCCCGGGATGACACTTCCATGGCGGGACCCTCAGCCCCACAGCCTCTCCCACTTGGGGCCCACGGAATTCTGCTCTTCCTGCCCCCAAAGCTTGGCGGGGCCTGGAGCATCCTCGGGCACCACCTGCTCAGCAGCAGCCCTGCCACGTGCCCTGCCCAGGCTGCAGCCTCCATCCAGGGCTGGAAAAGCTCAGCAGATCGTTTCCCTCGTTCTGCCTCAGAAAAAAGTGAGGAAGTGATGCAGAGGTTGATTTGCAATAATCATTTTGTGTTGAGCCCACGCTTTTCCCCTTTGAGAATGAGAACTATTATGTTTAAATCAGCACACTGAGATTATGGTTAGGTGTATGTGCATGATTCACAAACCACTGAAAAATACTAATCTGCCCTGGTTATTATGGAAACACTCTATAATTATGCACACATTTAGTTACATTGGTTAAGATAGAGAGCTGAAACTTGCTCTAACCCAGATCTTCCTGATGTTCATCCTCTGCAGCTTGTATGTGATGAACATTTATCCATTTTCAATCAACCATCAACCAGTGCAATTATTTTTTGCATGGTTATTAATGATACAGCATAATGAAATAATTTATTCCCAAGCAGATGATAATATGCTGATGCTCTCTGTTAAAGAGCACAGCTGCCTCAGGATTTGAAGCTGTTATTGGTGCTGACCCCCATGCACTACACACATATTGCTGTCACAGGCTCAGTTATGGGATTTGGGGGTTGTGTCTGCTCAGGATGGATGGGACAGTAAATAACATTTTTCCCCCCAGGTTTATATATTTAGCAGCTGGAGCATGACTGTGCCAATGATTGCTACCTCAGGACTAAGCACTGTGGAATATCGAGATTTTCACCTGTTTGGAGAGAGGAGGAAGCACTGAATGCTTCATGAGCAATCAGTGGAGGTGGTTAAGGGAAAAGGTGACTTTCTGAACAGCAGCTGTGTCTGTAGCCTGCATGGGTTGGTGTCACTGCCTGGGCTTTGCAGGGCTCCTGTCACCCCACAAACGGAGACTGGTGGTGGCTGTCAGCCTGTCTGCTCTGTGGTTCGGTGCCTTTCTGCTTGTTGTGTAAAAAGGTGACATTCATCAGCCCCCTGTTAATTGGTTCAAATCACCTGTGGCTGTTAATTGCAGCGTGCCCCAGCCCTGCCATCTCAGTGGCTCCTGTCAATGAATTCCATGCAGGCAGTGCCTGGCCGTGCAGCTCAGGCCTCAGGAAAACCCAGGGCACTGGAACACTTACAAAAGGCCAAAACGCTCAAAATACCTTCTGTGCTTCAGAAAAAGAGAAAACAAGATACTGCCAGTGTCCTGCATTTCTCAAAGCTGAGTGTCTCCAAAAGAGTTTGTACTTGCACATTGTAATCCTCTGTCCACTGTCTCTAACCAGAAAGCAAAATCAGTGCCAATTTATGAACTACCCAAATAGAAAAGACAATTAAGTGAAATATTTGGCCTCTCCAACAGAGGATTTACAAACACTCTGGAGCTCCTGTCCCATGCAGTGATCTAACAGATGCCCAAATCTGAGAAGCCAATGATATAATTCAGTAGAATGCATAAAATTGAAGTCTTTAAGAGCTACAGGGATGAGTAGGACTCAGGGAAGTTTCACATTAAATGACTGTAAACAGATCATTATAAAAAGTCAAATTCCTGTAGAGGCAGGAGCAAGGTGACAGTAATCAAAGGAAAACTGGCAAGAGCCTTTCTGCCAGCAGGTAAGCAGCTTTACCTGTCTGCTCCATTCTTAATTAGTTAAAAATATTTACACACAGCCTTGCTGACATGCTCACAAGGATTTAAAATACTGTTAGCAGTGGTTTCCTTTGCCTTTGGCTGTTCCCATGTTACTCAGTCTAATTTATTTCATAGGGTGAATTTTTTAAGCTCTGCTTACTGAGTTATAAAGTGGTCATGGCATTTTGGATGTTTGTGATGAGTTTGAGATATTGTTCTCCTCTTCCCACACAGCTTTTTAATAAAATGCTGCCAGTTTGATGACCTTCCCCTGTTCAAGGTTAATGGTTTGCTGCCTACAAATTATTTTTCATGATACAACTTGGGTTATGAGCTCCAAAATAGTCTTCTGTTTGCTCTCCCTTCAATTTGTTTTAGGCTCAGAGAAAAGTAGATTGCACAATAGCAAAAAGGGACAGAGGAATGAAAAGAGATAATGTTGGCTTTAGAAACTCGTCTTTTTGTTCTATAAGAACAAAATTACTGCAGAGGGGTGACACTGGGGAGCAAGGGCTGTCATGTTATGCAGAAAAGCTGAAAGCTCTGAGACTGCATTCACCCCTGCCCTGCCTCCTTTTCCTTGCATACAGAGCCTCAGCCAGAGACATTTCAGAGACAATAATTAGTGACATTGCATAATTGCAAAGGTTTATAAAGATGTTAATATCAGACAATTTATAGTAGGCAGGATTTGTTATCATCGTGGAACATCTGCTATTTGGGAGTCAAAGCGTGATAAACCATGTCCCAGCATTTCTTAATCCTGTCACAGTTTAAGAAGTTACAAAGAGATTAAATTAGATTTGATCTTGGGAGGCAGCAGAAATGTTTGCCTGCCCTGGAGAGCAGCAGGTGCTCAGCAGCACCTGGCAGTGCTCAGACCCTTCCCTAACTCATCACAAAACCCTTCACCAGCTGCCCTGGGAGGCTGAGGGAGTTCTGTAAGGCACCACTGCAAGATTCCAGTGGCACATTATACCTCAATAACCAAAAAATACTCGTTTGCTTTCAAGGCCTGGGAACCACTTGAGTATCTGCACTGTCAGATGTAACTCTGCCACTTCAGCTGCAATTTCAGCCATTAAAAGGTGAGAGAGTCTCTCCTTCTCCCCGACTTTTGTTTTCTGGAGATCATTTAGTTTGCATGAAGCCATTTAGAAAGGAACAGGCACTCATGCAGGAATGAAGCAGTGCTTTCTTGGCATATTTGTGGGACCTTTGCACACAGAAATTGTGTAATTTCTTTAATGTTGAATAAAGCACCTACTCCACTTCTTTTATTTTGAAGGCTTTTTGAGTGAAAACTGGCAGCATCCTGCAGAATTACACCCTGAAATTACTCTTACCACTTCATAAACAGGATAACAGAGGCCAGATTTTTGCTTAAAGTTAAGTAATAGCAGTTCTATTACCATTCACAAGCTGCTGAAATTATGTCAACTTACTCTAACAGGCAGTAAGGCCAAACTTCTTTTGCCTAAGTTGTTGGAAAAGGGTAGAAAATTGTTTAACTCTTTCACAAATGCACTCTCCATGCATCTCTCACACAGTTAATTACTTTAGCAGTTCATTAGACTGTGCATCAGAGCACTATGTTAAATTCACTTTTATTTTCCATTCTAAAAACTGAGTTAGTCAATAGCTGTGATGTACTGCTTTGTCTACAGAGACCATTATTGAAATCTTTACTTGCAGCCACTTGTGCAGTGCCTTCAAGCTATTTCAGTCAATTTTAGTCAACACTTAGAGATATTTTTTTAAATTCATACCCTTTTAAAGGAAAAAAAAACCATATTTTATGAGTTTCCAGGGGATTGCTATTCCTCTCTCTTAACACCCTTTTTCTTATTCACATATAATTTTCTTCTTTTTGCTAGTACACTGTGATTGTACTTTTAAAACAACAAAATCACACCCCATGCCACCCCCATATGTCATTTGGAAGAAAATGCCTGACTGCAGCATCTTAACCCTGTCAAATACAAACTCAGCTCCTGGAATGCTTTGCTGAAGTACTTGATTTGCTTTTTGTAAGTTTTGTTTGCTCGATTTCTGAAGCTCCTTGCAGCAACAAAATCCAGGGCTCCTCTATCACTGGCCTGGGATATTGGTCTGGTTTTTGGTCCAAGGCCTGTGGGAGCACACCAGGCTTAGAGCAAAACCCTGACAAACCAGCACAGGTTTGAGAAACTGTCAAAAAGCAAAGCTGGAGCATCCTCAGGTGTCTGAACAGTGACAAACTGCCCAGGTCCCAGGCTGGGCTCAGCTCCCAGTGCCAGCCTGTGAAGCTCCTGACACGGTTTGGGACAGGGCAGTGCCAAGCTGTCCCCTCTAAGATGTGCCAGAGGTGATAAATCTGACAGTGGTACCCTAAAATATCAGTTATGAAGCAGATGATGTTAGAAGATTCAGAGCTGTAGAGCTGGGTGCTGCAGCAGAGGAAATCAAACTATCAGTCCTTTCACCACTGTGCAAGAGTGATTTTAGTTAGAACCCTAAGCCTTTCATTATCTAAATTAAAGTATACTGTGTTTATTGAATTTGGAGATTAGCTTGCTGTTACTCAGTGTAGTCTTACTTTGATGTCTCAGGATTAATATTCATGAGGTTTCAGACTATTAACTACACATGTACAACATCTAACAAGAAATGTATCTTACAGAGTTCAATTATTGTACAGTGCTGTTAGTTCTGATTTTATCTTCCATTTTTCTGTGGATTCCCGTGGAGTTTTCATAAAATCAATGTTTTAAGGTTGGTTGTGGCAGGTTTATTTTCTCACTAAGATCTGGCTAAAACTTGGACTTTCAAATGCAAAGGATATCTTTGAATTTCTTCCTCCTTTTTACTAGTTTTATATAAGTGAAAACTTTCAACAGCTTTCAACTGGAACATCTGAACTCTCAGCAGAGCTGGAAATCAGCAGAAAATGTTCATCCTCAATCAGCTCAGCCCAGAATGTGGCACAACACTCTGCACTGCTCAACACTGGCCCTTGTCCCTCTCCAAGTAATCTCAGAGACACAAAACCTTGGAAACTCTGGGCCCACAGCAGCCAGAAACACAAAAGCTCCGAGCTGCTGCTGTTTTGGAATTCCAGGTAAGACTCAAACCCCAAAGTCGTGGAGCACTTTGCCCCGGGGCTGCTGGGCAGGAGCCCTTCCCACCTGAGCCTCTGGCCAGGTGCTGCTTGAAAGTTCCCAAATCTCCCCCTGAGAGGGGAGAGTCACAAATGCACAGCAAGGCAAGGCAGGGACAGCAGGAAATGTCAGAATTTGCACTGCAAACGGGATGAGCCCTGCCTGCAGGAGCGAAGCCCAGGTGGGAGCTCTGAGCTGCTGTGCTGGGGCCAGGCTGTGCCTGCCCATCCCCTCCAGCCTGCTGGGCATCCCAGCCAGGCAGCCCCAAACCTCTCAGCATTCCTGTTACTGAACAGAGAATATGTGTCCAGTTACTCTCTGTGTAATAGAGATTTGCTTCTCCGACAGGAGCTGTTGTGCAATAATATAACTTGCTAAAATACAATTTCTAATGACATTAGACTAGTTTCTCCTGAAAACTAGATATTTCAGACCTTACTGTATAAGTCCTAATTCCCACTCAATTCTCTGGATTTAGAAAAGTTTAGAATTAACATTTTGACATTATTTAAAGCAAGGAAACCTGCAACAATGCAGAACAGCTGAAATATGTATTGAGAACACTGGAGCCCAGTAGCATCATCTTCAATTAAATAAAATTTAAATCATTAGCTTCTTAATTTGCTGCTTGCCCCATTAACCATGGGGGGAGTTGTAGGTTTCCTCTTACCAGCTGACTCAGGGAAAATAAATTCTCTGGTGCAGTAGATTTATTTGCATTATGAAGAACTGGAGTTTAAATTCTTGGCTTTCACTTAGCAGCACAGGCTTCAAAAGGGCTCAGACTAATGTGGATACCACACATAAAGCGAGATTTTAATGCTCATTCATGGCTGATTTTTCTGTCTGACAATAGAGAGAGTAACTGGAATTGCATTTTGGACTTTTGCACTTGTAACCCCTAAAACTGTCCCAGTTCTCTCTCAGTAAGTTTCAGGGCACACAAGAGAAACTGGAAAGAGCATTGAGAAGTGCCTGGTCGCTGCCAGCAGGCAATTCATGCTGTAACAGAACCAAGGGAGTTTCTCAGATTATCTCAGGGAAGTGCAGAATGATTTCAAGTATCTGCATTTATGTGATCAGCGTGTGTTGGTGTGAGCTGACAGCAGGTGTGTGCTTCACACACCCCACTCACCCCTTTTCATGGGTCAGAACTTGTGGGCCCCTCAAAATTTCTCTTTCTCAAGAAATTAACAGTTTTACATTTTTTTCCCTGTTACTCAGTAAATTTCTTTGTACCCTGCAGTAACTTGAAAGGAATCCAACACGGATATTAACACGGACAAAAAAAGAAACAAAGACAAAATCTGATCAGGTTTGAATTAGTTTATGCAAAGTCCTTTCCTGCATCTTCCCACATTTGCATTTTAGATGAAATGTGTTTTCATGTGGTCACTACAGACAGAACAAGTCTAAATCCCTGTCCCTGTTGGACTTTGAGCAGCTCAGCCCCATGGAATCACTAACATCTCCTTTAAGAGGCTGGAGGCAACCCACCACAAACAAAAGCTTGTACCTGAACCAAAAATTGGTCTGTGTGAATAATTCAGCCATCCTTTGTTAAATTCCTAACTAGGGCTCATACTGTTCTTTAATTGTGCTCATTTCTAAGAACCACCCAAACCCAAGGGAAGTGCAGGCTCTCCCACCCAGCTGCTACCTTAGCACCTCCTGCCGAGTAGAGGATGGACAGGTCAGAAAAGCTGAATTACAGAAAGGAGCAGGTCGTTAGATCTGGAAACAGCTTGACTTCGAGCACAGTCATGAGATCCAGTAAAATACAAGAGAAGACAATATAGAAGAAAAAAAATTTGTTCCAGAGACCAAAGGTGAAACTTTCTGAAAAGTGCTACTGTGGGTCACAGAGCTGGGCTGTGGAAAGGTGGCAGATCATCTAACTCTGCTCTTCCCCATTCTTAAGGAGCACTAGAAAGAATATTTTTAAATGCACTGAATATTTTTAATTTATTAAATTAACTGCATCAGTAGCGTCTGTGTAAAAGATATGAAGTCATTAGGTTGTAAGTGGTAATAAAAATAAAAAAATAATAAAAACAAAGTCTGCAGAGACAATGCACTGTTCAGTGCAGCTGTGCAGCTCAGGGCACTGCCTTTGCTGGTGCTGGAACCTCCCCACCCTCAGCCTGCTGGGCCCAGACACTTCCAGTGTATCAGCCCTGCACAGTCTGAGTTCTCTGACTGACAGCTGTTCTTCTTCTGGGGGAATTACCTTGAGAGAGTTGCACAGACACTAGTAATAATAACAGCAAAAATAACAATATAAAACCCTTGAGTCTTTGCAACTCTTTGTGAGAAAATACGAATTTTTCAATCTGAGGGGTATTCAATGTGTTCAATTCTGAATGCATTGCAATGGATAAAAGGTTTCCTTTGTGGTGGTGGATTCCTTAACTAGGAGGGCATTCTACTAATCCAGTTAACTAGTGCAGCAATCTACTGAGCATTTTATTTAGCATCAGTGCAGGGCAACATTTCCCATAAGGGGAAGGAGCTGAGAGATGCAGCAGTGCTGCAGAGGGAGCAGTGGCAGCAGCAGCAGCTCTGGGAGGAGCCCTGCGGGGCTCTGGCCCAGCTCCCTGCTCTGATTCCAGCCTGGGGAGCCGGGCCCACCCTCCACCCCCTGCCTGGCACTGCTCTCTCTCATTGGCACGGTTAAAATGCAGATGCAGCGTCGTGGGCCAGAGATTTTTAACATTAGGAAGAATCTGAGATCTGTAAGATGCAGCCCAGATTACCTTCTAGTGCTTTTCCTCATTGAGACATGAAGATATATCAAAATACAGCAGTGCCTGAACCAATCACCCTCCTGCACAAATGCAGGGGCTCAGAGGGAACCAAATCACATCCATTTGACATTTTGGGCACAAAGCAAGCTGTTCTGGTCAGCCTGACATTTCAATAAAGCAATTCAGAGCAGTTTCATTTCCTAATTTACAGAAAGAGTAATGAAATCTGCATTGTTCCCAGTCATCATCTACATTAAAAAGCATTCTACAGCTGACTCTGGGTTCAGAAGGATGTTATAATTAATGGCTTCCTGCTGGCTGCATTTTCAGCTGCTGCCATTTGCATGGAGTTGGAGCTCCTTCCAGACGTTGGCAAATGACAAATTTCCCCCACCCGTTTTCTCACAGTATTGCTATTTCTTTATTTTCAATGGAAAAACTCAGGAAACAGTATGCAGACACAAACAAGAGAAAAAAAAGAAAATAGGAATTAGAAATCACCTTAGGGTCCTTTGAACTGAAGTATGTTTTAACAGGCATGATTCTCAATACAGAATTCAAGTTGCTAAGTTCCAATGTGCAATGATAAATACTAGACGACATTCCCTGCACTTTACCTGATGGAGAACAATGAATGGATTGAAAAAGATCTAGTCTAAGTTCAGTTTTATGTTTTGTTGGGAACACTAGGTGTGACTAAAATTCATGATTATTCTGACAGCAGGGATCCAAAGATTGAGAGATGCTGCTACAATAGCTGCAGTAGAAGATGCTACAAAGGGAAAAAAACCCCAAAAACAAAATAAACCATAGCCCTAAGACTTGGAAAAACAGGCATTTATTTCTTGCCAGCTTTTATACCTGATATCTGCCACTGCTTTAAAAATAGCTATTTGTATTAGACAGGACTACAAAAGCTATTTTAAAGGGAAGCCCACAAGATAATAACTGTGGAACTGACCTGCCCTGCATTTATGAAATGTCAGCAGTGGAAGATTAACTGCTGATGTGGGACAGATCTACAGCCTGGAACACAACGTGCACATGGAGAAGGGATGTGGTGGAGCAAAGCCTCGTGCCTGCTGTGGGTGCCCCAGAGGGGCTGAGCATCAGAATTGTGGCTGAGCATCAGAATTGTGGCTGAGCATCAGAATTACTCTGAGTGCACCGTGCACAGTCCCAGCTCCTGCCCAGCTGGGACGGGGCTGGTTTCAAACCCGAGTTTGAAGGGTGCAGCAGAAAGGATTCCCCTCCTGCCTGCTCTGCTTGGGACTGGCAGTTCTTTGTCCTTGTGGCATTTCACCTTGCACGTCTCTCACACACTTTGATATACCCACAACCGACACCATGGGCTCAAACAGAAGCAGTGCCACTCAAAGAAATTTGTATAAAAAGATAACAAATTCCTTGGATAAAAACATGCAGCTGCAGAAAATGACTTTGCTACACCCACCATTATCCATCACAAGGTGGGTGCAGGGAAACAAAAGTCTTATTTCCATTTTGTCTCGTGGTACTTATGTTCTGTTATTTATCTGGATAATTTAAGTAATCAAAGATTGAGCCATTATTGAGCTACTCTTGCTAAGGAAATGAGACTTACATATAATGGTCTCTCTGTTACTCATTAACAACACCTTTATTAATTCTTGGTTGGTTTAATTGCATCTGACAGAGCAGCAGACATCTCAACCAGAGGACGTTTCCTAGATGAGAAAAGCAAGGGTGGGCAGAGAGCTGTGGCTCAGGTTAGTGGCTCTAGGCCCTGGGAAAGGAGCCCCCAAGGGTGGGAATCCTCCACGGGCTCCGTGCAAATCTTGTCACAGAAAGCATGCAGTGCATGTGGAACACGCCAGCCTCTGGGGAGGGGTCCCTGCCCTCACCCCTGCTCTCTATAATTCAGCAATCCTGACAATTCTCATCATGCAGAAATCCTCTGTTCCACGCAGTTGCCAGAGTTCCTTGGCTGTGCACCACGAAGAAATCCCTGCTCAGTCCCTGAGCAGCAGTGACACCTCCTTGATGAGCATCTCCTCAATTTCACTAGCAAACATCTCCACTGAGGAGGAGATTCCGTGCAAAAGGAAGGTGTGTGCACTGCCCTTTATCTGCTAGAGACAAAGGAAGAGCAGTGCCTCCCGTTAGCAGCAAGCAGAGCAGTGGGCAGGAGGTGTCTGTGAGGCTGCTCTGCATCCTCCTCCCTTCAGCCCCTGCACATCTGCTTATCAGTCTCTAAAACAAACCTAGATCTGTAATGCGCAGAATATGTCCAGGAAAAACAACCATAATGAGTGGTGGCTGCTCTGGTGAGGTGAGGAGGTGGAAGCTGTTCATCCCAGATTGTGATGCAGACACCCTTGGCTGTAGGCAAAGGGAAGGAAATGGTTCTGCTCCTGCAGGGAAGCACTCCTGGACAGCACAGGCCTTTCTGCTGCATTTCCCTGATGCATTAAAAACACAAGGCTGTGGTTTGGAACTGCATAGGAACTGCAGAAGCTCGGTCAATAAACAATAATTTGTTGTTCATTTAAAAAAAACATAAAATACAGTTCTTTCATGCCCACCTCTAACATAATTTTTAGCAACACCAAATACCAAAATATTTCAAAGGATGCTCGCTGCTGCAGATACTCCTGTTGCCCATGTTGCTCTATAATTTTGCAGTAATTTACTACAGAAATCTCCCTTTGTTCAGGCAGTGAGCTATTGCTGAAACACCAAAAGGATGCAAACAGAAAATAATGTGCAATCTGTTGAAGGATTAAATAGGAAGTCTCCCTCACTTCCAGACTCGGAATTGACAGTAAGCAGCCCAAGGATAAAAGAGACATAAAGATAAACTGTGTTTTCACAAAGTGACTTTTACAAGTACTGACAGGTTTGATGTTTCTCCCAAGCACTAATGCTCTGTATTTACTGCTGCATTTCATTTCATGGATTTTTCCCCACATTGAGTTCAAACAGAATAAACAGACGCTTGAGTTATAGCATGTAACATGGTCAGAGAGGGGCTTGATAGAATTAGATCAATTCTTGTTTCTTATCCACCTGGATTCATAAAACACTCTTATTGACTTTGCTGCTGTGATCCTTGTGTTTGGTTGCTCTGGTTTCACAATCTATTAGAGGCTAAAGGAAGAGATTTTATGAGAAAAATGGAAGCCACAGACTTTCACAGTGCTGTCCTCTCTTTGTCATGGTTTTTCTCTAAAGAATTTTTAGAAAGTTTTCAATCTCCTATTTTGCCCTATATACACATATTAAATAAAACCCTTCACTGTAACTCAAAAAACCCCATGATTTCACAGTCAGCAAACACAATGGAAATACAAGTCTCCATGTAGCTCCATAGTAAAATAATCATATTTCCAATCAAGGCATGGAGAAAATGGACAAATTAGATGTGAGACAAGTGAAATGGAAAGGAAGTGAAAGGGTGGGAGGAATCCTGCCCTAGACAGCTCCAGGGGGTTTTTTTGAGACTTTTCCCTGAGTGATATAACAAAGGAGCAGCTGATGCAGGATTGTCTTGTAGAGGCACAGACATGGGAGCTGGCTGTTCCAGAGCAGGGGAGATAATACATTCAAGATGTTTCTAAAGAACTGATTATTCCTTAAATATTAGTATTAGATATTAGGAAATGCCATTGATACATAGTTGCATTCTTTAGATTCTCAGAATAATTTATGAACTGTCTGCAGTGCCTGTTTTTCACAGGAACCTTGAACATCAGTGGCTTGAAATGCAGGTGAAGAGAATTTCTCCCTTCTCCTGTTACTTGCAGGCCAAATTTAAACTGCTTGTGTTGCTTCCAGTCTGGCTCTCAGTGTGTATGAAGGAAGGACCAGTGGTGCCTGGGGTTTCACAAAAGTGATTATCTGTAATGAGGAGCTGTGACCCTTCTGTAATACATCTAAATTAGATCTGCACAATAAAAAGGAATTTTTTTTCCTTCTTAGCCCTTCCATCCCGGCTGAGATCATGGTTCTAAGTGAGACAAGCCCAAGATCTGCAGTCTGAGCAGCACTGAACACAAAGTCAGAACTCCAGGTGCAGTCTATGTCACACTCAGCAAACATTCCAGAAGTGGGATGAGCTCCTAACTTTGACAAAAACTTGTGTATAATGTGTCTACCAGCAAAAGAAATCAACAAAAGTTGATTAAAATCAACCAAAGTTGATTAAAATCAACCAAAGAAATCAACTTTTAAACATGGTGTTTAAAGTTTTCCTGCAATTTCTACAGAAACACATTTCACCTTCCAAAAGCAGCCTGGGTTGCCCTCTCAGACTCTCAGGGTTTGAACTCTCTGACCCTGGGCACGGGCAGATCTCATTAACTGTGCTGGACAAGTCTCTTCTACCTCCAGCCAGCAGCTCCTGAGGTATTTCTAGACAAGCAGAATCCCATTCTCTAACACATTTGAGGACCTTCTTATTCCTTTATCATCATTTTGTGTTTTGTTCAATGTCTAGAGCAGTAAGTATTAAATATTACATTTTCTGTTCAGACCAATATTAAGATTCATTTATTTTTGCTCTAATACTGATTGCCTTCACCTCCAACAAATTAATAACTTAATATTAAACTCACACAGCCACAGCACTGAAAATTAAAGGGATTACTGTGGTGTTGTGTCCTGGCACAGTTACTAGGCTGTCACTAAGTTACACGAAGGGAACTTTTACAAATTGGCTTGAGAAACGTGTCAATATTTAAATTGAAAAGAACACAAAATATAAAAAAGAAGGGTTATGAGTTCTTGCTGAGCACAGGAGCCAGAAGACTTTGATTTATGACCCATTACTCTGGTAGACACTAGATACTCGAGGAAGGAAGATATCCAAACCCAAATGGAAATGAGCTGCAGGACACAAGCCTGGAGCTGCACCTGCTGCTCCCACAGCTCCAGTAAGTGGCAATAAATGCACTCCCCACGCACCAGAGCAGCCAGCCACGTGGAACTGGGGCTCCCAGGACGAACCAGAGCTCTGCTGGACGGCAGAAATGTATTTAATAAAGCACTGCCCACGAGCAAATTAACTTCCTCGGTGTCTGTGTGCCAATGAAACTGCACGGACTGAAAAGAGAATGGTACTTTCTGTGATTCCACGTGGCAGCTCGAGTCCGGGAGCTGAGAGGAGAGCCAGAGCTGCACTCAGGTATTGCAGATTCTGCCCACACTGAGGTCAGCCTCTCGAAGGGAAGGCAGAACCAGAGCTGAGCCTCTCTCCATGGCACCCTTTGTGTCACCCTGCTCCCCTGAGAGCAAACCGAGCCCCAGAGCCCCAAAACTGCCCTGAGCCCCAAAACTGCCCAGAGCCCCAAAACTGCCCTGAGCCTGTGCCCTGAGCCCCCAAAACTGCCCTGAGCCCCAAAACTGCCCTGAGCCTGTGCCCCAGAGCCCCAAAACTGCCCCTGAGCCTGTGCCCTGAGCCCCAAAAACTGCCCTGAGCCCCCAAAACTGCCCTGAGCCTGTGCCCAGAGCCCCCAAAACTGCCCTGAGCCCCAAAAACTGCCCTGAGCCTGTGCCCAGAGCCCCCAAAACTGCCCTGAGCCCCAAAACTGCCCTGAGCCCCAAAACTGCCCTGAGCCTGTGCCCTGAGCCCCAAAACTGCCCTGAGCCCCAAAACTGCCCTGAGCCCCCAAAACTACCCTGCGCCCCAAAACTGCCCAGAGCCCCAAAAACTGCCCTGAGCCCCAAAACTGCCCTGAGCCCCAGAGAGCCCCAAAACTGCCCTGAGCTTGTACCCTGAGCCCCAAAACTGCCCTGATCCTGTGCCCTGAGCCCCAAAACTGCCCTGAGCCCCCAAAACTGCCCTGAGCCCCCAAAACTGCCCTGAGCCTGTGCCCTGAGCCCTGAGCCCCAAAACGTTCCAGCAGCACTCAGGGCACCCCCAGCACAGCCCCTGGGGGATGCTGTGCATCAGAGTGAGAGGTTGCAGTGATTTTTGGGATGTGCCCAGGGAGGGGCTGAGGCTGTGCCTCCCCAGATTTTTGGGATTTGCCCAGGACTGCTTGGGGGCTGAGCTGTGCCTCCCAGGGAGGGGCTGAGGCTGTGCCTCCCAGATTTTTGGGATTTGCCCAGGGAGGGGCTGAGCTGTGCCTCCCAGATTTTTGGGATTTGCCAGGGAGGGGCTGAGGCTGTGCCTCCCCAGATTTTTGGGATTTTGCCCAGGAGGGGCTGAGCTGTGCCTCCCAGATTTTTGGGATTTGCCCAGGGAGGGGCTGAGGCTGTGCCTCCCCAGATTTTTGGGATTTGCCAGGGAGGGGCTGAGGCTGTGCCTCCCCAGATTTTTGGGATTTGCCAGGGAGGGGCTGAGGCTGTGCCTCCCCAGATTTTTGGGATTTGCCCAGGGAGGGGCTGAGGCTGTGCCTCCCCAGATTTTTGGGATTTGCCCAGGGAGGGGCTGAGGCTGTGCCTCCCCAGATTTTTGGGATGTGCCAGGGAGGGGCTGAGGCTGTGCCTTCCCAGATTTTTGGGATTTGCCCAGGGAGGGCTGAGGCTGTGCCTCCCCAGATTTTTGGGATTTGCCCAGGGAGGGCTGAGGCTGTGCCTTCCCAGATTTTTGGGATTTGCCCAGGGAGGGGCTGAGGCTGTGCCTCCCCAGATTTTTGGGATTTGCCCAGGGAGGGCTGAGGCTGTGCCTCCCCAGATTTTTGGGATTTGCCCAGGGAGGGGCTGAGGCTGTGCCTCCCCAGATTTTTGGGATGTGCCCAGGGAGGGCTGAGGCTGTGCCTCCCCAGATTTTTGGGATTTGCCCAGGGAGGGGCTGAGGCTGTGCCTCCCCAGATTTTTGGGATTTCCCAGGGAGGGGCTGAGGCTGTGCCTCCCCAGATTTTTGGGATTTCCCAGGGAGGGGCTGAGGCTGTGCCTCCCCAGATTTCTGGGATGTGCCCAGGAAGGGCTGAGGCTGTGCCTCCCCAGATTTTTGGGATTTGCCCAGGGAGGGCTGAGGCTGAGCCTCCCCAGATTTTTGGGATTTGCCCAGGGAGGGGCTGAGGCTGTGCCTCCCAGATTTTTGGGATGTGCCCCAGGGAGGGGCTGAGGCTGTGCCTCCCCAGATTTTTGGGGATGTGCCCAGGGAAGGGCTGAGGCTGAGCCTCCCCAGATTTTTGGGATTTCCCAGGGAGGGGCTGAGGCTGTGCCTCCCCAGATTTTTGGGATGTGCCCAGGGAGGGGCTGAGGCTGAGCCTCCCCAGATTTTTGGGATTTGCCCAGGGAGGGCTGAGGCTGTGCCTCCCCAGATTTTTGGGATTTGCCAGGGAGGGCTGAGGCTGTGCCTCCCCAGCTTGGAGCACAGAGATGCAATGTGCTGTGATGCTGCACTTGATGGGGAGAGTGACTCCTGTTTTCTGGGCAGTCTTCTTGTGTTCAGCATCTCTATTATCACACCAGACATCCAGACACTGCTGGCTGACTGCATTTTGTTGAAACTCTTTTTTTTTTTTTAAATTGTTTTGGGGTTCTTCTGACAGAGTTTCTCTCCCCCCAAATATAAATCCTGAAAAGATTATTGAGCACAAAATGCAGCTTAATCTGCTGAGTCGTGGCAAAGCAAATTTACTAAATAGATAAAAACACCCCTCACACAATAATATACTGATGAAGGTGGTGAATAAATAAGCAATGCAATTTGCTGGTTTCCTCTGTGTGCAATATATGAGGCCATAACTGCTTTGCTAAACTGACTGTGTCCTCCTAGAAAGATTTCCAATATCAATTACAGCCCTGACTGCATGGCTACTAAATAGAGTTCCCTGTTGTGTTTCCTTGATTATATGTAAATATTTCCTGAATTAAACATTTCAAGCTCCGTGTAAAATTCAGTACAATTGGATATTGTGTCAAAATCGTGCCCAGGTAGAACATGACTACAAGGACCAACAGTTTAAGATTTATACCTTAGAGGTGGAAATGAAGGAAAATAATTTATTCTAGATAATGTCATTTAATGAAAACTAATACAGTACTCTGGGTTTATGCTACAGAAATTATGCTAGTTTTCTAAGCCATTAAAAAAAATAAATCTGAAGTTTAGCTCATGTGAGTCCCTAAAGCCTCAGACATTGTTCCAACAATAAATTAAGAACTTTAAAGTGTGATGTATAACAAGATGTTTTCCCATTACTCAATAAATTAAGCTGTTCAATTGACAGGAACTTCATATGTAAAATAATGACACATGGGGGAATATATTAATAATACCCTGAAGTTATTCACTGCTCACCTCAAAATTTCTGGATAACTTTAAAGATGCAAAGAGCTCATCTTGATATATTTGATTGTGTTAGAATTTTGTCATAATCATCTTTTCTGAGTGCTGAGAGTCTCCAGAGAAATGCTGGGAGAGTACTGGAGAGCACTGGGGCAATGGTTACCAGTTCACAATGGAGATGGTTCTGTTTGACCATGCCAAAAAAGAAATAAGTTGCTTCAATTAATGCAAGGTTTCTTTTATTTCTGTGAAAATATGCTTTTAATCTATCTACCTACCTATTTCCTCAGAACTTGAGTTGCATGGTATTTTATTTTCTGTTAACTTTACTAAAATTTCTCTGCTAATATGAAAACATCTCACAATGTTATTACTTCCTCAAAATAGGAAAGCTAGGGGGGAAAAAAAATCATTGGATTTTCCCCACACCCTCAAGGGTTTTGAAGATAAGGATGCACTAAGAAGTTTACTTAAACTTTAATACCTCCTTTAAAATTTTACACCTTATGCCACAGGAAATATAAATCAGAGTTTTAGCACAGCATGGTCTCGTTGCCAGCCATCTGAAGATGCTAAGTAAGCAGAGAACATCTCAGGCTTTGGGGAAATTCTCAATGTTAATATGAGAAAATCCAAAATTAAAATTGCCTTTAGAGGTGTTCCTCTAAAATTCCTCCAAAAACCACAAAAATGTTAAAAATAGTTTATGGACACTGGTGGTCTTCTCAATGAACACTGACATTCTCATAGATCCTTTCAGATATGTTAAAGGCCATACTCAAACAAAGGAAATAAAATGGTAACTCTACAACATTTTCCAGTCATCCCACCCGTGTTTGCAGTGTAACATCTAGCTTGCATTCCATACAATTAGCTTATGTTCTAATCCAATGGGAGACAACTCTAATATAAATGTTGAATGGGGCTAACCAAATTCTGAATTAAAGTTCATCTTCCTGATGAAATGCTTCCACTTTGAAATATTCAAATTTTACTGAGACAGAGATGTGATGGACAATACAGTCCAGGTTTGGGTTTTTAAGGAATATTTTCTTTTATTCTTCAATGGGCCAGAAAATAAATTAGAAATACATTTATGAGGGTCTGTGAGCATGTGCTTTATAAAAACCCCACAGAGCATTTCTTGTTTAATCCAAAATTGAGAGACAACTGAAAACAATCCCATTGCACACATTCCTCAGCAGTTCAGCCTCATGGTAGAATTGCCAAAAGCCAGGGATTAGTCTGTCACTGACTCGGGTTTGGGTTGGGAAAGGACAGAGCAGTGTGATATCAGATCTGCTATCACAGGTTTGGGTTGGGAAAGGACAGAGCAGTGTGATATCAGATCTGCTATCACAGGTTTGGGTTGGGAAAGGACAGCAGTGTGATATCAGATCTGCTATCACAGGTTTGGGTTGGGAAAGGACAGAGCAGTGTGATATCAGATCTGTTATCACAGGTTTGGGTTGGGAAAGGACAGAGCAGTGTGATATCAGATCTGTTATCACAGACAGGTTTGGGCTGGGAAAGGACAGCAGTGTGATATCAGATCTGCTATCACAGACAGGTTTGGGTTGGGAAAGGACAGCAGTGTGATATCAGATCTGCTATCACAGGTTTGGGGTTGGGAAAGGACAGAGCAGTGTGATATCAGATCTGCTATCACAGGTTTGGGCTGGGAAAGGACAGAGCAGTGTGATATCAGATCTGCTATCACAGGTTTGGGGTTGGGAAAGGACAGCAGTGTGATATCAGATCTGTTATCACAGACAGGTTTGGGTTGGGAAAGGACAGCAGCAGCATGATAACAGATCTGCTATCACAGGCTCAGGTTTGGGGTTGGGAATTTGGATTGAGTGCATCAAGGGTGCACTTCAAAAATCTCATCTCATCAGACTCGGTGAATTAGTGTTTTTAGGATAAAATGCCTTTTATTGGAGTGTCACTGAAGACTAGACAGTTTTCTTACCAACATTTTTGTAATAAAAGCCTTGCAGCCTGCCTGGGGTGCCAGGTGCAGGGGAACATGGAGCAGTTAATTCAGATATTCAGCCCCCCGTGGCTGCCCTGCTCCCCTTGCCATCAGCAGCTGCTTGTTCCCTCTGGAGCACACCACACGTGCTGCTGCTCAGGAGCAGAGAGCTCTGACAGCATCTCACCACCACACCTCTCATCGCTGACTTTCCATCTGAAAAACATGAAAATGCCAAATCCCACTTGAGACAAAACTGAAGCAGAGCAGCACTTCATGAGAATGGTGATCAGAAAACACTGGCACTGAATCCAAGGCATCAGTCAACACTCAACAAGTGATATTATTGAAAGTCTTCAGTTCTGCAAATAGCATAGGAAACAATAAAAATTTTCAAATTCAGACCATGAATTGCAACTATTTTAGCTTTTCCTCCTGTAAAAAGACATCTTTTTTCTGTTGAAAGATCAATACAGAAGCCTTTATGGAATGTCAAGGTACTACAGAGCTGTATGAAAATCTTTCACACTGCTCATCTGAAGTTTCTGATTCACCACTCTGCTTATCCATGAGAGTTCACATTTTTAGAGATTTCACATCCCCGATTTTTATAATTACTCTTCCCTCAGAAGGACATTCAGACTGCAATGAGATCTCCTGTCTTTTCTTCCCCACACTGAACAGACCAAGTGAGCTCAGCCACTCCTCACATGGATTTGCCTCCAGACCCTTCACCATTCCTGTGGCATTGTAGAAACCTACTGGAGCTATTACATTTTTTACTAGATTTCAGGATTTTACCAAATAACTGTTCCTTAAATCCAAAATACTGAATTTAGTGTATAATTTCTTGCATTTCTGACTCACTCTCAGTAAAACACACCTAATTCATATTTGCAGGTGTGACACAAGACACACTACTATCACCTCACTGTAATTTGACTCTTCCACTTTCCCCTCAATAAATATTCCACTTCCTATATAACACTTGGTCATCTTGGTTTATGAACTAGGGGAATGCTATTATCAAAGCAAAAATTAATGAACATTCTCCCATAGAATACTCTTGTAGTCTTCAAATGTTTAAAATTAGCTTAAAAGAATGCCATTGTGTAAATTGTGCCTCAATTCCTCATTACCGAAATAAAGCAATTGGTTTTCTATCTCATTCCCAGATATCACAAATTTTCCACAAGGACTTTTGAGTGAAAACTTTTAAACTATTGGAAAAATAAGCAATAGCCCATATAATGTGATCTCCCAAAGTTTCTTGGAAAGATAAGTTTTTCTTTGTGGTAGAATTCCCAAACAAGCTCTTTGTTGTCATTGTGCACTTGACCATCTACTGGGGTATTCAAGACTTTAAACTTGGAGTTAAGGAACTTGGAGAAATAGTTTTACCTCAGAGTTCTGGTAATGTTAATGACCTGAAAGCAATGCAGTCAGGAAACAGGGCCATTTAGCTAATAATGACAATGGCACAGCAGCAGATTAAATACTCTGGGACCCAGCCAAACCACTAAGGAACAGGATAATAAATACATGTCACATCCCAGACAGCAAGCTGAGCCTTTCCCAAACCCGTGCATGCAAGATCCAGCACTGCCCATCCAAAGCTTGATCACCAGCCCCAGATACTGCCTCCTTATAAACAGAAGATTCATTCTCAAAAAAAAAAAACCCAAACAACCCTAAGCCCCAAAAAACCCACAACCAGACCCAAAGTAGCAAAAAAACCGACCAACCAAAACCAACCCAAAAAAACCCACAGCAAAACAAACAAACGAGAACAAACCCAAACAAAAACCCACAAAACACATAACAAACAAAAATCCAAAACAAACTAAAGACAAACAAAGCACCAAACAAACAAAACAACCAAACCCCACTTGAGCTCAACCCTTTTCAATGCCAAGGCCTTGGACATCCAAGATGAAGATGAGGACCAGACACCAGCTTTGTTCCACTCATCCCTTTGCTGTCTGAGATTCCTCTTGCTGGTTTTTATACTCACCTGTGCCCTGAAAATTGATCTGATGTTCTGATTGAGTTTTCATTAGCAAGCTGTTCATTGACAAGAGTGTTCCCTTACTGCTGGCATTTGAGTCAGGCAGTTTGTCCCTCCCCTCATGTCACCTTCTGGAGCTATTTATTTCTTTGGACACTTAGAACACACGGTGCCTCCTCTTTGTCTCGCTCAAAGGTTGAAAATCGTCCTTTAGTATTAATCTTAGGTCAGCAAGAAATGAAGGAATTGCATGTTAGAAGTGATATGCATCTCACTGCTATGAATAGAAGAAAGTGGAATAGCAAACAAAGCTAGCAAGAAGTGACAGTGCAGGGTGTTTGTCTGAACAGATGGCTTTGCACAGGAGTGTATATTGATGCTCCTCAGACAAGTACTGGGGATTTATCAGGTGAAGAAATCAGAGAGATTTCAAAACCAACAGCAAACAGCATGCCATTGTTCTGCAGAGAAGAGTTCTCTTGAGTGAAAGGAGCAGCTTTTTCCTGCATGGAGGGGATGGTGTGCAGCAGGATTTCCTCATACACTGAATACTGTCGCTGTCTTACCTGGCTTTTTGCAGCTGGCACATCTGTTTTCTGGTAGACATCTGGACTCACATCTTGCAGCAGACAGCTAACTGACAGCAGAGATGTGCTAGTTCCTATCTATTGCAAACATTCTCACAAAAACGACACTGAGATGGGAGAAGAGCATGTTTTCACAGACTAAAATTGTTACCTAGACCTCGTTATCATCTCTCATTGCCTTCTCACAGCACCCTGGGAAGAAGGATAACAACAAGTGAAGGAAAAGGAGAAGTCTAGCAGACCCACAAAAGTTTCCTTTTTTTTTTCCCCTACATCTATCAGTTCCTCTCTGTCTTCTGGCATGTACAGTAGAAAAAAAAACCAAAAATGAACTCATCAGAAACAATCACACACCTGAAGCCTCAAAAGAAAGACTCTGTATATTCCAGTCCTCCAAGTACCAATCTTTAACAGTCTATGTGGCCTAGCACAATCCTAGACATAACACCTGCTGGAAAATTAAAAAAAGTTTAGAGCCAAATACTTTGCTGTTAAGGAAACTAGCATTGCTAACAAAAGTCACAGGCATTACATTAATTCAGACCATCTGAGAATTAGGCCTCTAATTTTATTGTTTACATCACCTTTACGTTTTCAATCCTCTACCAATTTTAATTAACTTGTCTCCTCCAGGCTCACTGGCTCAAAGTTCCTTGAATAGTAGGAACACGAAGAGGAAGCAGATTATTTTTCTCCAGGCTCGAGCCAGCTTTAACAATTTTATCTAAAGGAGTCTTTCAGGGCACTGAGGATTCTCAATATTGTTCCATGTTTGGGTTTTTCATCTGGATCTGTGTAGTGGATTATGTTTCATATGGGCACCCTGATGCCTTTTCTCAAGTGTTAAATTAACCAAATTTTGGGTTTTTCCATCAAACACGGTAGTGGGGGGAAATCCCTCGTGGCAGTGTGATGGGAGCTGCAGACACTGCTGGAATGCCATAAGAGAAAGGGCTGTAGCCCTGCCCTGTGCAGAGCAGAGCTCGTTCCTCCGGCACTTGGCAGGGCCCAGGGCAGCCTCGGGTCAGCTCTGGCTGCCCTGCCCGGCACAGGAGCTGCTGGCACAGGCTGGGATGGCCGTGCAGCCCGAGCTGCTCCCGTTCCTGCCCTGCTCGGAGCCCCCATGGAGCTCATCACACCTCCAGGGGCCGAGCGAGGCATCCTGTGAGCCGGGGGCAGGATCAGGGGCTCTGAGCAGGGCAGGACCGGGAGCAGCTCTGGCTGCCCTGCCGGGCACAGGAGCTGCGGGCACAGGCTGGGATGGCCGTGCAGCCCGAGCTGCTCCCGTTCCTGCCCTGCTCGGAGCCCCCTGGAGCTCATCACACCTCCGGGGGCCGAGCGAGGCATCCGTGAGCCGGGGCAGGATCAGAGCTGGTCCTTTCTGCCCCCTTGCATTGCTGCCACAAGTCAGGGGGATGTGTCTGTGATAAGAGCAGTGATCACACAGTAATCCAGGGATAATCACAGCAGCTGGGTTACCCTGGATGCTGATTTCTTTCCCAAGGAAGGTTTTTTGAACAGTGAGTAGCAGGAAGCTCTGCATCCCACATGGACCATCAGAGCAGCAGGACAGTGCTCTGGGGCAGGGCTGGAAACTCTTTTCCATATTCACAGTTCTGCTGGTCAAGTTTCAAATTGTGCAGGCTGTAAGAAAATCACCTTTGGGTAGTGAAAATTTGGGGGATTTTGATAAAATTAAATTTTGAGGTTTTGCTAATGAGTGGAGCAAGACTTGTGCAAGGTCTGCCAATACACATTTTTGTTACCCAGAACAGTTTCTGACCCTCAGATTCCCTGGTGTAGCACTATTGAATTATTAAAATATAGATATATAAAAACATATCTCACACATTTTAGAATGTCACTTGCATGTTGTACCATGTCATAGGCACAAAGTAGAGCCACATTTCTGTTCAAGTTACTTTCCAGCTCCTCTGTTACCAGTGCAGGGGTTTAGTCAGAAAAGCAGAAAACAGGAGCAGTGGAAGCACTGTGATGGTCCTGCCTCACTGCTGGGATGCCATCATGGCAAATCTCAGACAGACAAGATGGAAGCACCTCAGACCTCTGGCTGTTAAATTTCTCCCTCTTCATAGACCAGAACTTGGGAAAACTCTGGCCCATGGAAGATTTAACAACCAAGGCAGGAGGACCAGCGTGATTCTACAGCCACCTCCACACACTTCACTCTGTGCAAAAACAGCTTTCTCTGGTTTCTTCCTAGGTCTATAAAATGCATTTTGTTTTCAATTCTGCCTTCAGCTGTGGTAGAAAACAAGCAAACAAGCCCCAGGACATTACAGGGACACGCTGCACCACTGTAACTGTGTGCTACAATTTTAATTGCAGGCAGTTCTTCTTTGGAAGGCTTTCTCCCGTTTGGAGAAGTCCTGCAGTAAGAGCAGGCCTGTGGATCTCATCAATTATGGATCACTCCTATTCCCAGGCAGCACTGATTGCACAGCCAGGCCCTGCTCCAGGTACTGGGGCAATGTGGAAATGTAACATTTCTACACTGGGGATGTGCATCAATATAAATCAATGCAAACAAAGCACAATACAGACATGCACAACTGAAAATCACAGACCTGAGCATTCAGCCCTCTCACCTTTAATTTGTTGAAAAGGGAATTAGCAAAGACAATTATGAGATAAAGGCAATTTATTTTATGGATAATTGCATGCATTTCCACTATGAGTAGATTTAGAATGGTTCACAAAAGTATTAAAGCCATTCATCTCATTAGCTTGTTTCCTGATATTCAAGGTTTCTTTTCCCACTCAGTAGTCTCAGCTTTGCCAAATGATATTCAATGGAAATTTGCACCCACACTTTGGGCACCGTGGCACAGCAGTTCCAAAAGCCTGATGAGAATTCTCTCAAGCTACATTATCCTGCATGAGATGTTTTTCCAAAGCAGTAACACAGTGCATTAACTCAGCCATGCATTGCAATGGAAAAGTTCTCTATCACTTAACAGGAAAACATGACATAAAACAAGACACCTCCCTTAGTCTGTGCCATTGCAGAAATCTCGATTTCACTGCAGTGCCAAAGCAGGGCTGGTAACTCCCCAGTGTTCAGCTTTTGCTCCTCTGCTTCCCACTCTGCCCCATCCCAAGTGGGTTGGGAGGCAGAATGGACTGGGAGACACAACCAGACAGACAACTCCATTACCTAAAGGAATATTCCATAGTGTGGGACCCCCATGGCACTCAAGAACACGATGGAGAGCCAGGAATTTTGGAGAGGCTGGCCTGTGTCTGCCTCAGGATCTGGCTGGGCATTGGTCTGCCCACAGGACGGGGGAATAATTGCCTTTTCATGTTTATTTTGTTGCCTTCCTCACTCTAAGAAGTCAAAGATAAGTGAAAAAAATAGTTTTTCCACTTATCTGTCAGTTATTAAACAGGTTTTTGGTGTTTTTTTCACCCCCAACATTCCTTACTTGCACTTTTCCTTTCCTTCTCTCCTGAGCCAGGGGCAGGGTAGGGGAGTGAGGGAGGGAGCAGCTCTGTGGTGCTCGAGTACCACTGTGGTTAACCCAACCAAGCACTGAAATAATTAATAATTAATGATGGCTGATGCCAAGGGCTGGGACAGGTGAATTTGGCACAAACTCCTGGTGGCCAGTCACAGAAAAGGATCACAGAGACGTTCCCAGAAGCCACACGTGGAGAAAGCACCCAGCAAGAGAACAATGCAGACTGCAGTGCCAAATGTGCTCTCTGATGTGTTTGGGAGGCAGCTTGCTGTAACAACAAATAAATTATAGCACTCTGCTTTGTGCAGTGCCCTTCAGGGGCAGGCCAGGGAGCTCTGTCAGGGGAGCCCTGCTGCTGCATCAGTGCTGCTCCAGCAGGGATGCAAAAATGCCCCAACAGAATTGACCTGAGTAAAAACTACTCGGAATAAAGGCAAGTCATTACCACGGGAAATAAACAGAACCTGCTCTTGACAACTTCAAGCCAGAATTAAAGAACAGTCAAGGGGAAAAAAGGCTTGTAGAAGTCAGCAGCATTAACAGCCAAGATCAGAGGTGATCAAAGCAGGAAGCAAATGAATGTTTATGCAGTTCTGCATGTAAAGCTGTAATGAACTAATTTAATACAGCAGCTTTCATGCTCTAAGTATTTCCTAAGGAACAGATTTAATCCATATTAAGTGCAAACACAAGGGCTCACAGTCAGGCACCAGTGTAGCAGGGGCTGAAAAAAGAGGCTGGAACCATAGAATATAATGTGTCCACTCTCATTAGCATTTAACTGCTGCAGAATGTGCCCTGGAGTTGGAGTCGAGTCCAAGATCAGCTCAAGTGTTTAGTGATGCTGTCCATGGTCTTAGACTCTGGAATTCTTGATTCCACTTGAAAAAAGGATGTATTATTATATATTATATTATAATTCACTTCAGGGCTGTACTTGTAACTATTTGTCAGCAAAGGCTGGAGACACAAATGATGCAAACAAAGCTCTGAATTTTCCAAATTACCTCCAATGTCACCCATTCCACTTGCTCAGCTTTCAGACACACAAGATGATTCCATCAGTACAGCTCCTCCATTAATGCAGCTATTCCAGTAGGATTTTGTGATGTAAGGTAGATACAACTCTTCAGGTAGTATCAAATCCTCAGAAATAGAAACCAAATGCAAGATGGAAAGGAGTCAAGCTGATTTTTGAAGGGACAAGGGTCTATAATTGGTAATTTTCTGGAGAGCTGGGGCTGTGTGCCAGGAGCACACGGGGGCTGGCAGAGGGAGGAGGAAGAGCCCTGGAGGGTGCAGGGCCAGCCCCTCACCTGCCCCATCTACTCATCTGATGCTCCTCTCTTTTATCTGATATACTCCTCTCTTTTATCTGATATACTCCTCTCTTTCATCTGATATACTCCTCTCTTTCATCTGGTCACTTCTGCTTGGCGCTGCAGCTCTCACTCTGCACCTCGACCAGAGAGCTCTGGTGAATGCAAATGGGGTGAAAAAGGGAATTATAAAGGTCACAAGAACAAGAAATGGATTTCAGTAAGTCGAGAGAAGTCGTGGCAGTCCAGCAAAGCTCCCACTAATTGGAAGAGGGGGAAAGGGAACAGCCAGGGAGCTGCAGCTGCCCTGCTGGAGAGCTGGCACCGTCAGAGTGGGGCTGCTGACCCTCAGCTGAGGTGAGAGGTTCTCCCCTGGTCCCAGGGAAACAAACACTGGCAGGTTCTCTGTGATCCCAGGGAAACAAACACTGGCAGGATCTCTGTGATCCCAGGGAAACAAACACTGGCTGGCTGTTATCTGCACTTCAGGTTTGTCTGTTTCCTTGGGATTTGAGAAGTGTAGAATTTGTCATTCTGCCAGTCCTGTGACATTATCACAGGAATCTTATCACCCAACAATTACACACAGGGCTGAGCAGCTTCCTCTGTGTTCCACGTGTGAGGTGCTTCTTCCACTGTTTGACATGTTCAGCTTGAAAATCCAAAGCAGCCTGATGTATTAGCAGTGTAAGCACTCCAATCCAAATATCCCACACGCTGCTTGGATTCATTCCACCCACCTGAGAAATTAAAGCAGTCACTTCCATCTTCCTCCACAGAGTCCCCAGGGTGACTCAGTGATCAAAGAGATTTGGTCTGTGTTTCCAGGGGCAAACATCACGCTACAAACAATGCTGCAATGCAATTTCACATCACAACTACATTCTCTTCAGATCAAATATTCATTGAAAAAGACAAAACAAAATATATGCCCCATCAAGTTAATGAAAGAAGTCTAATAAAGCAGTGATAAAATCTCAAGATTGCAATTTGAATTTCAGGCAAATTTGCGACCTGAGCTGTCAAGGCACTGGCCCTTTCTCTCTCTCCCAGCTATCCAAATTTCAGCTGGAATTGGATTTCCTGAAGTGTACCTACAGGATGGAAGTGAAAAACATTGTAATAACAGTAAAGACTCCTTAGGTACCCCCCTAACTATGTTAATGTGCCTAAATCAACTTTGCATACTGATTCCAGCTCTAGAAAACATCTGCTGCTCCACTCACTCCCAGCTCCCCTCTCTCAGCATTTCCTGCAGCTTTATGGCTTATCTTTTATGCATTTTGATCATGGTTTCAGCAGTTTCAGGTTAGTTATTTTTGACATCAACAGGGTTCTGAAATCAATACATGCTGAAATCTGAGCATCAAAGCCAAAGGAAATTAAGCCAATGAAGCATAGGACAAAATGGTATCATTTACTCATTTTCAGTGAGTGTCCATTACAGGTACAACATACCAGAAAACCTTGCAGAACCAAGACTTCTTCCTTAGAGCAACAGGCTCACTGCTTCCACTGTGCTGAGAGATGAAGAAACCAGCAGAACACGTGTAATGGCAAAAAGCATCTTTGTTTTGACAGACATGGAGACCATGAATTGGGAGAAAATTAGTTCTTCTGAACTGCAGCTGTTTGAAATTTAATTTTTGAAGGACCTGGAGTTTAAGAGAAGAATCATGCTTTTCAATTCAATGAAAATATTTGCATTCAAATTTTTTGTAATTAAGGAGAAATTTTAAAATATGTTGTTACTAAATAAATCCTTATCATTTTGTAATACCCACCCTATGCGTTGGCACAGGTTTTTGTGTCTCAAAACAAATATTTCTTGTGCCTGCCAAAGATGCATACAATGGCACTGCAGTGGGAACACTGAGGGTACTGAGGTTTGGAAAATACCCAGCCACACAGCAGCTTTAGACAAATCACAACTGTAGGAAACTTTTTACAATTTTCAGCCATGGCACTCAGCAGCTCTCATTAACAGATTTACCAATTTTCCACTCCTCAATAAGAATATTTTTTTGGCACTTCTGTCTCTCATATAAATTATTGCTAATAATTAAAATGAAATTCTTAAGATGTGTGAGTTCATTAACTCCGTTAATGAGAAAGAACATTTTGGACCTTATTATTAGACTGTCATCAGTATCTGTTAGACAGCTAAATTAATAAAGTGATTATATTCAAATAACTCAGGCATTTGCATTTTATTTTTAACACCACATGTCTCTCTAGCTTGCTCTGGGGCTGGGAAGATTTGCTGGCCATGCAGGAGCAGAGTCTGGGAGGATTTCTGTGCCTGGACCTCAGAAGGACTGAGGGGGCTGGAAGAGCTCTGGTCCAGCTGAGGGCTGCTGGAGCCTCAAGGGATGGTCCAAGCAAGCAAGCACAGCACAGACAGCCCCTTGAAAATAAAGATATTGTGGTCCCTTCGCTGCTGGAAAGCAAAAGGACTGAAAGAAAATGCAGAGAAGGGACATTTTTTATCCTTGAAAGCATCAAGATAAAGCAAGACACGGCAATAATTCTCTGCTGCACTGCACTCTTGGAACACCAGCATTCTGTGAAAAACACCCACGGGCTAAAAGCAGCTCTCAGAGAGGAGCTGAGCTGCAGATGTCTCCTGCTCTGCTGAAAAGCCACGGGTATTTTGTAATTAACTCCTGGTGCCTCTCCCAGAAGGGTCCCCCAGCTCTGCAGGGGCCCTGCAGGGATTTTCTGGGACACAGGGGAGACACAGCCTCAGCTCGAAGAGAAATGCTACTGTCCTGAAAATCATGTCAGAGGGGAAAAACAATTAAAACATAAATCATAGCTCATATTAACTCCAGATCCATATCTGATTTTTAGGAACGTGTGTCTGCTTTGTACATAGCCCTCAAGCTGAAATTTCAGAACTGAATTTTTTGCTCCCAAATGTTATTCAAGACAATACAAGCAGCTTTTTTACCTCAGCACTAAAGGAACAAAATCACGACTTTTCTTCCCCTCCTCATGTTTCAGAAGTCACAAGCTTCACAGCAGCAAATAACAATGAAAAATAAAACAGACATATCCAGTATGTCTCCTGCACGAGCCAAAATCGGTTTTAAATGTTGTAATCTTTAAAGGCAAACAAGATAAACTGCTGCTTTTTGTTAGATTTACCAAAGTCACATGGAAAGAAGCTACTTGGGTGAGATCAGTTGCTCGACAGAGCAGTAGACAGGGGGAAAGTGGAGGGTTTTCAATTCAATTAAGGCATGGCTCTGTCTCAGAGCTCTGTCTCCTTGGTGCCTTCCAGACAAGTGAACTGATGAGGAATTTGCAAGCACGGCTTCTCCTGCTGTGCCTGCTCCAGTTACAGAACTCAGATATTTACAGGGAGAAATTCAGCTGGAAAAAACAGCATAGCACCTGTACAAGTGCTTAAAAGTTTCTGCCACAGCTTATTTCTCTCTTAGGGGCTGCACAGTGGAGCCCAGCAGCAGCAGCAGCAGCAGCATCCAGACTGAGCCAGAGACAGCCAGGGAGGCTGGGATGCATCCAGAGCTGTGGTTTGGGAGCAGGGCTGGATGCCCTGGTCAGCTGGGCTGGATGTTCTGCCCTGAGCAGGGCTGGATGTTCTGCCCTGGGCAGGGCTGGATGTTCTGCCCTTGAGCATTGCTGGATGTTCTGCCCTGAGCAGGGCTGGATGTTCTGCCCTGGTCAGGGCTGGATGTTCTGCCCTGAGCAGGGCTGGATCCTCTGCCCTGGTCTGGGCTGGATGTTCTGCCCTGAGCAGGGCTGGATGTTCTGCTCTGAGCATTGCTGGATGTTCTGCCCTGAGCAGGGCTGGATGTTCTGCCCTGGTCAGGGCTGGATGTTCTGCCTTGAGCAGGGCTGGATCCTCTGCCCTGGTCTGGGCTGGATGTTCTGCCCTGAGCAGGGCTGGATGTTCTGCCCTGAGCAGGGCTGGATGCTCTGCCCTGAGCAGTTCTGGATGTTCTGCCCTGAGCAGGGCTGGATGCTCTGCCCTGGGACAAAGACAAAATCCAAACCAACCAGCAGCTCCCCAGGGACTCCAGGTGTGGGACCATGCAGAGCTGGGAATCAAACCCCCCAGGCAGGCAGGGAAGCTCCTGGGCAGAGCATTGCAATTTGCCATTCTGGAATGCTCTAACATAACATCAGCCACAGGAGAAGGGCCCCTCCACCATCCCCTGCTCCTCACACCCGTGATCCACCCCAACATCTACCAGCAGCCCATGCAGCCACTGCTCTAAAACACAGCCACTCCCTGAAGCAGATCTCATCGGTGCTGACCCGACTCTCAGACAGTGAAAAAGGAAAGGAACGTGTGTGTTGGTCTGGTTATTTTTCCTCTCACCAGGAGGTGCTATGTAAACCATTCACCCAATTACACGTGGTGATCAGAACTAACACAGCAATAATACAATTGTGTATACAATACAATAATATAATTGCATGTACAGCATCACATCTCTGGTTTTCTGTGGGAAGAACACCCGACAGTGCAGAGACTCAAATTTCCAAACACAAATGTAATGTTGTAACTGATACAAATAAGTGAAATAATTCTTTTTTCCACAGAAGATTGGCAGAGGTTTCTGGGCAGAGAGGAGGTGTCTTCCATCATTGCTTTTTTGAAGTAGGAGCTGCATTTGCATTTAATATCAAACCAGGGTTTTGTAAATGACTGCAATTCAAAGTGAGAAGTCATTCAGGTTCGGTACACTGGATTAACAACCTTTTTATTGAAAAGCTGTTAACTCTAATGATAGATCTATCTTTAATAAGTCAATGAGGAATATTAAGGATAGGCTGAGATTCTCCAAGCTAACTGAAATTATGGCATAAGGAACCTGTTCAAATTGAAAGTAACATTATACTTCACAAGGCTTTTAATGGAATGTTTAATTTATGGCTTAAAGTAACTCCAGTTCTTCAATTTAAAATGCTATTTCTTGTTATACCTGTGATATACTACACGTTCATATCTTCTCTGCACATCAGCTGGTTTCGTTTCAGAGTTCCAACAGGCCTTACCCAGGGCTGGTTGCTGAGGTACACACCTGCATCCCAGCTTGGTGCTGTCATTCCTCTTCTGCAGGTGAGAATCATCTAAATTTTTACCAGAGCTTTTAAAGCACCAGAGACAGTTACTTCAACCCACTCTCAGTATATATATATATATATATGATATATATATATATATTACTGTACAGAAAAGCTGAAATATTTCAAAGTTTATTAATGCTTTTTGTTCTGCAAATGCTGAAATCAGGGAAATAGCAGGATTATCACCCATTTTGGTCTGGATATTTTATGAACACAAGTGAAGAGCTACTGGTTCAAGTCCAACTATGAAAATTGTGAGTTTGGCTCCCTTTGGGAACACAAGGTATCTCCAGAAAATATTTCTAAAAGGTAGCTTTTCATATTAGAAATACTCAATATAATAAAGAGCACATTGCAAACTGAAAATTACCAGATAATTTGGACTAAATTCTATACATTGTGCTAGAAAAAAGGGGGTGGTAACATGAAAATTTGAAAGCTTTTTTTTTGAGTTTTTTGGGGGTTTTTGGGATCTCATCTCAAACCCATCAAAAGCTCCAGTCCTTTCCTGGGAAGGGAATATCACAGTGCACCTCCTCTGCAGGACTGCCCTTCAGTCAGTGCAGGCACCAAGGAAAGCTCTCAGAGGGAAACCAGGGCAGCCACTGGAGCCTTTACCTTCAATTAACCCCGTTCATTAGTGACATCATTCCAGTTTGTGCAAACAGCCACGGCAGGGACACCAGGGCTGGTCTGCATTTCTGCATTTCTGCTTTTCTGCTCAGGACGTGCTGCACCTGCAAGTCCAGGGGCTGCACGCCCCGAAAGCTCTCTGCAGGGATGCAGGTTTAATTCCTGAGCTTCTTCCTGGCACAGGGAAGTCCCAGGGACAGAGTCACAGCTTGCACCTTCCTCCAGAGAGATGGGGATGATTCTGTTTCTAAAGGATCCCTACAATGGTTTTTTTCCAGGAAAAAAGTGGTACCTGTGGCCTACATTCTAACAGGGAATTGCAGAGTAACTTCGATTGGAAATTTCACAGACAGTAAAAACCACACAGACAGTATCTTTGTGTTTCTCTGTCCTGTGAAACCGTTTGGCACAAGAACTCCCAGGGATTTTGCTGTCTCTAGCCTTTTGGCGTTTTCCTTCAGTATCAATTATCAATGTAGGAAAAAAAATAGCACATCCTAATCTTTACACAGATTCAGAATAGAAGGAAAACTGGACCAGCTGAACATCAGCACAAATAAAGATACAGTGAAAAGCATCCCCAACGTTTCAGACAGATTGAAAACAATTATCTCTAAAACAGCTTAGAGGGATTTAAAATATGCATTTCAGCAGGCAGGAGATTTAACACTGAATAAAGGGAAGATGCTGAACCCTCATTTTGGGCTCTGAACATTATTCCAGAAGTGCAAAATAAAGAGTTAAATAATTCCTCTGAAAAGCACAGGGGTTGCTTTGCTTAGCAGGAAATATTCAACAATTATCTGTTTGCATTATGAGCCATTAAGTGGGGAGCAGACCTGTGGGTTCAGAAAGGCATTAATGGAACAGCTGTCAGATAGAGGGTGGCTACAGAAAAATGTGCTCTGCCATTTGTAACACTGATGTCTCTGGAGCATCTGTCTGCAGATCAGTCTGATCCACAGGCCACCAAAGAGCACAGTAATCTCAGTGACTTATGTGGCACTGGCACAGGCTCTAGACAAATTTAAATCAAGACTGGTAACCTCTAGATAGATGCTGCTAAATCCCATTAAAATGGATTTAATTAGGCTTAATAACCTGAATTTGTCCTTAATGTGTTAGATGAGTTGTGCTGCTCCAGAGATCACTGTGGTGGGTTAATACTGAGGTCCTAAAGTAGCTTTTTCCTCTGCTTAGTGCTGTGCCATAATCCTTCCCTAAGATCCTTGTCATGGCTGGACATCAAAGACAGAATGGTTACATGTCATTAGACAAAATCTTCTTTAATGTCAGATTTGGCACACGTGGTTTTAAGTGAAGAGTTTCAGCCAAATACTCCATCAAAGGATTCTTGACACTGAGCTTTACTAAAGGTGTTTGTAGTTTGTTTGCACTTTTTAAAAATTTCTTTGATTACTACTCAGTATGCAAAGGGCAAGTAAAAAAGCATTTGAGGTGTTCCATGGGCTATTAAGTACAAAGAAGCAATGCTTTAATGGTGATTATATTTGTACTGTGTGCTCACCTAACAAATTCTCATCTCCAGTTTTAATATTTGACCTCCACATTTCACCTGGTTGGCATCTTTCCTCCTCCCAGCTGTATCAGGGCTTGGTGAGTGCGTGGTGAGACTCAGCCGAGCCCAGCAGGGTGGGAGATCCTGGGCCCCACTGCAGGACCTGCTCAGCTGCAGGCACAGTCCTGTTCTGCCCTGCCTTGCTGTTTGTGCAGCTGTGAGTCTATTCTGGCAGCAGCAGCAGTTATTGTCATGGTACATCACTCTGGTTACACACAGAGTCCAAAGAGAGATCGTGCCTGAGGGAAAAGAAACTGGGCAGAAAGGATGGGAGGCAATGCTCACTGCACCAGTACACATTTCTCTTTGTGGTCACTACAACTAACTTTAATCGAGTTATGTATTTCATTATATTGGTGCCAGGAAGACTCACACTGAAATTGGTTTTGGTCACCTTCCTTCCACTGATATCAAATCTTCCTAACCAATACTCATCACAGCTTCAGCCCTGCTAACAAACTCACTAGACTAAATATCTCAGCTGGCAAAACCTCGAATCAGCTCCGTATTTTACATACATCAACAGTCTTATCTTCCAGACTAAAAAGATTCGTGCTAATGCAGTATATTGTAACAGATCCAAACACCCACACATCCAAAGCAGGCACCAAATGCAAATAAAGACTCCCGTGAAAGCCACAAAGAAAGTTAATGCTTTAAAAGTAGCTATCAACAGTAGGAAATACTTAGATAATAGGGGAGATTTACACAGCTAGATTAGGACTTTAAACATTCCAAAGAGATAATTTACTTCCTATGTATTAAAATCCTATTATGTAGGAAATTAACAGAAAATTACTGAGAATTCTAAATCTCAAAAACAAAGCACTGCAGAGCATACAAATTAGCACTAAACTGAGAGGAGCTGTGGCACAGTGTGCTGAAACCACCAAGTGAAGGAGTGGGGAAGGACACAAGTTCTCTCCCTGCAGGACAGAAAGGTCTCTCTGTCCACCCAGGGCTGGGCCAGAGTAAATCAGATTTGTGGGGCTAGTCCTCCTGCCTGGAGCAAGCTGTCATCTCACAGCCACACACAGGGCAGCCTTTTTATCCCTCCTTTTCCCAGTGGTTCTCAGCCAGGCCCCTGCAACACATCCATTCCCTGAATCCACAGGTCCCAGGGCAGCCCCAGGACCACTCCTGGGAATTAATGGGAAGCACCCAGGGAACAGAATTTAATGGCAGATGGCAGTGTGAAAGGGAATGCTCTGATTCCTTTTTGTTCTGATACAATGGCCAAAGCAAGCAGAGTGGAACGAGAGAAAACTCAGACTGCAACAGGCAAACCACGGGAAAGGGAGGACTCAGGTGCAGTAGTGTTTCCAGGTTTTAAACAGTACAAACCTAAATACCTGGCTCTCTAAAAGTCTAGGTAGAGAGCTGATTATTCTATTTATAATAATACTACCAAGAAACCAGAACCTGTCTCGAAAGCTTCCATACTATTCCTTTGCCTTGGAACACGAGGATTCTGGAGAACACCAGGTTGGAATTCATCTGAGCCAGTCTCCTCTCAGGAGCTGAGGCTCCCAGTTATCTCTTCAAGCCATTTTCTTTCTTTAAAGCCAAATGGCAGGAAAAATGTGTCACATCAGATCTCTTCTGAGAAGTTTGATGACACAGGGAGGGTTGTTCAGGCAGGGTCTCAGCTTCAGCATTTACCTGTTGCAGCTGTTCAGATTGATGTTTCAGAGTTCTGCTTTGGAATCCAACACAGCAGCTTCCATCAGTGTGTGGGGTACTTAACTCGGGTTACAGTGTGATTTTAGAGTAGTTTGAACAGTTCAGAGCAAAGCTTGGCAAAGGCACTAATTATAATTAGATGGCTTTTTCAGGCAATCATTGCACATAACTGTGTGCACAGAATGCTCAGCCCAACAGAGTCCTCATCTCAGGCAGGACCTCTTCTGAGCCACATCCACATTTTCTGGGCCACAGCAACACAGAGCAAGCAATTACCTGGGCTGTGTATAGCAAAAAACCACCCAGCACAAAGCCACTCAAAGCTGAGCTGAGAAAATACAGATCCAATTTTAGCAAGATATGGAAGCCCTGTGTGGAGGTGTGGGTCTCTAAAAAACCAATGATTAAGCTGAAGTGCTCATCCTACATGATTTTGGGCAAAAGGAAGAAGACAAAAATGTAAGAGCAGTAGGGCTTCAGTAGCTTCAAAGCTCTTAGACATTCCTTATATCAGACTTTTTGTATTAAACTATGAACACAGCATTTCTTGCTTTGATTGCTTCAAATATAATAAAAAGAATAATTGCCACTTGAAGATTTCCAGTAATTCTCATTCCAGTGTAATTAGATGTAATGATTAGAATCTCTTCTAATGCATTGCAGTTCCTCCTTGGCGAGGAGCAGTGATACAAGTTATTTGCATAATTACCTTGGGTTAAATGAGGAGCACAGCTTAGCCCAGGAGCTGCCACTGCTCCCACCGAGCTCCTCAAACCTCCTGCACCTCCGGAGCGCTGGGCACTGGCTCTGAAGCTGTTTGTGTCCCTGCACAGGCTCTGCACAGGCTGCTGCCCCAGCTCTCCGAGGAAAATCTGCTTCTACCCCAGGCAGGGGGGCAGCCCCGGTGGGAGCTCCCTGCAGGCTGCTTGCACCAGCAGGACAGATTCAGCTTCTGATCATTTCCTGAATGAAGGGTGGATCTCTGACTAAATGCATCATAAATATTTAATGTATGTTAGCACTTGGAGTTAATAAGAATACTCCTAGGAACCCCACTAAAAATTTTGTGATATAGTTCTCATTTATCAACATATATGAGCATTCAGATTCCAATTTCCTGGACCATACTCCAAAATTCTCTAACAGCCACTTCCATGTTTGTTTAGCCTTTACAAATGGAAGAACCTTCTCCATTTTTTCCTACATTGTGTAAGAGCAACTGATGAAAGACAGCAGGTTAGATAGCTGGAGAAATGCTCTGGCTAGCAAAGCACCACAAGACACTGATGGTTCAGGAAGGTGGTGATGAATACATCACATTACATCAATTCGAATAAACCTCTGCTGCCTGGCATCACTCAGCTCATTACTCATAATGTAACTCTATTCCAACTTACTCTGCTTTTGAGAAAATTTTCTTTGCAGCTTACCTTAGTCAGGAAATTTCATAAATCCTGACTGACCTTGTTCTTTAGTCATTATTTGCTCGTTTAAATTACAATAACTTATTCACTGCATTTCTGTACTTTTTACTGATCTGCTATCTATTTCCAGTTTCTCAGATATTAGAAAGCATTCAGAAATTATTGTGCCCTTTTAACTGTATGTGCTCCTCAAAGCAGCCAGCTGCTGATATTCACACAGTAAATCAAAATGCAGATTTGTTTTCAGAAAGACAACAGAAATGAGCTAGTCAGCACGATATAAGTTTAATAAAGAAGTTTTAAGGGTTTAACAGGTACTTAATTGGAATCATTGCTCAATCCCAAACGCCTGGAAAATTCAAGGCGGGTTCTTCCTGTGGCCACACCTGCACCCTCGGAGCATGGGGAGGTTCGGAAGGCTTGTGGCTGCACAAGCTTTGTCACACCTGGCACGGCAGGGACGAGCTGGCTCTGCACGGACGGAGGGGAAGGGTCCTGCGGGGACAGCTCAGAGCCGGCTCTGCCCCAGCTGTGCTGCGGGCTCAGCCCAGCCCTGCGTGCCCTGCAGAGCTTGGGAGGCCTGGGGCAGGGGAGCTCAGCCTGGCTGCAGAGAGCACACAGGGGACAGCACACACCTGTGTGCAGGGGACAGCACACACCTGGGTACATGGGACAGCACACACCTGTGTGCAGGGCACAGAACACACACCTGTGTGCAGGGCACAGAACACACCTGGGTACAGAGCACACACACACACACCTGTGTGCAGGGCACAGAACACACCTGTGTGCAGGGGACAGCACACACCTGTGTGCAGGGCACAGAACACACCTGTGTGCAGAGCACAGAACACACACCTGTGTGCAGGGCACAGAACACACACCTGTGTGCAGGGCACAGAACACACACCTGTGTACAGAGCACAGAACACACACCTGTGTGCAGGGCACAGAACACACCTGTGTGCAGGGCACAGAACACACACCTGTGTGCAGGGCACACACACCTGTGTGCAGGGCACAGCACACACCTGTGTGCAGGGCACAGAACACACCTGTGTGCAGAGCACAGAACACACACCTGTGTGCAGAGCACAGAACACACCTGTGTACATGGGACAGCACACACCTGTGTGCAGGGCACAGAACACACACCTGTGTGCAGAGCACAGAACACACACCTGTGTGCAGGGCACAGAACACACCTGTGTGCAGGGCACAGAACACACACCTGTGTGCAGGGCACACACACCTGTGTGCAGGGCACAGCACACACACCTGTATGCAGGGGACAGAACACACCTGGGTACATGGGACAGCACACACCTGTGTGCAGGGCACAGAACACACACCTGTGTGCAGGGCACAGAACACACCTGTGTGCAGAGCACAGAACACACCTGTGTGCAGGGGGACAGCATACACCTGTGTGCAGGGCACAGAACACACACCTGTGTGCAGGGCACACACACACCTGGGTGCAGAGCACACACACACACACCTGGGTGCAGAGCACACACACACACACCTGTGTGCAGGGCACAGAACACACCTGGGTACAGAGCACAGCACACACACCTGTGTGCAGGGCACAGCACACACATCCCAGGTACAGAGCACAGCACACACACACCTGTGTACAGGGCACAGAACACACCTGGGTACAGAGCACAGCACACACCTGTGTGCAGGGCACAGAACACACACCTGTGTACAGAGCACACACACACACACCTGTGTGCAGGGCACAGCACACACCTGTGTACAGGGGATAGCACACACACCTGTGTGCAGGGCACAGCACACACATCCCAGGTACAGAGCACACACACACCTCAGGTACAGAGCACAGCACCCACACACACACCTGGGTACAGAGCACAGCACACACATCTCAGGTACAGAGCACACACACACACACCTGTGTGCAGGGCACACACACAGCTGTGTGCAGAGCACAGCACACACACCTGTGTGCAGAGCACACACACACACCTGTGTGCAGGGCACAGCACACACCTGTGTACAGGGGATAGCACACACACCTGTGTGCAGGGCACAGAACACACCTGGGTACAGAGCACAGCACACACACCTGTGTGCAGGGCACAGCACACACATCCCAGGTACAGAGCACAGCACACACACCTCAGGTGTGCAGAGCACACACACCTGTGTGCAAGCACAAGGATCAGGATGCAGCTCACGATTCCTCACAGCCCTTCAGTCCCTCCTGAGTGCACCCTGCAGACTGGTACAGCCGAAAGTTCACGAAGGATTAGAAGTGTTCAAGGCTAAGGAGGAAGCCCAGAGCAAGGATCCCGCCGTCCCTTCCGTGTTTGCACGGTCAGCTCTGCTCAAACGGGAGCTCTGGGACTCAGCACAGCTGCTGCACCACGCGCAGCGGGCTGAGCTCTCCAGATGCGACAAACCATCTGAGTGCTGCCGGGAGATGAGCAGAGCTGGCAGGGGCTGTGGCAGGGCTTGTTCTGCAGGATTTCCTCCCCAGGCCTGCAGAGGGTGTTTTCAGAGGGCACTCTGTGCCAGCAGGACAAACGCAGGCACTGCTGTGAGCGCTCCCAGCAGCGTCGGTGCAAACCTTTCACTGACAGTGAAGGGAAACAAACCCACGGAGATCCATTCTCCCAGCGCCGTCACCAACTCTAACAGGAAACAAAGACACCCTCCCAGTCATCCCCGGGAATTCTTGTCACCTCAGAACTGTGAATCTGGAGATTGAACAAAGCTCTTCAGGAGAGCAGCTTGCATCAAGGAGTGTTTCTAATTTAAGACTCTGAATTTCCAGGAAGAAAAGTCAGTGTGACTTGAGGCACTTTTTCACAAACCTTTTACCCTTCCTCAAAACAGCTTGTAACACTTGGGAAAAAGGACTCTTTTTGCCATCATGTCATCATGACAGTCAAACCTATTTCCATAATTTGAGAAGGCGACAAGTGAAAGAAATATACTCTCTTACTTGTCACAGCAAAAAAAGAGAAAAGTTGACAGCAGCAATATTTTGCTTCCCATTCCAAAATGGAGTAAAATTATTCAGTGATTAGTATCTTTATGAGTTGTTTCTTCTTTTTGTATCATTAAATGTGATACTCCTTCCCACTCTCCCAAAGAAGTTTTCCTAGAACTGCTTCAGAGATGTTCCTCTATCAGCAGCTTCATGTGTGATGAAATAATTAACCTTTCTGTGAGATTCCCTTTATTTGCATGTCAGTGCACTCAGTATCTTGGTTAGGGAATAGGGATCCAAATTCTCCACAGGACACTACACTCACTGGAAAATGCTGTATTTGACTGCTGCAATCCAAGCAGATTACAACACTGGATTCAGAATCAGCCAATGAGCAAATCTTTTTTTTCCCCACAGGCTCCTTATATCCATGCTGCGTGCAAAACAAGCATTTATATCCTTCAGACTTGGCCACTGCACCAGCCAGCCTTGTCTTTCAGAGCTCACACTCCATAGTTCACCACTAAGTTCACACTTAATAATTTAAACCTGTCACTTAAGAGAATGTTGTGTTTCCCAAATACAGAGACTCTTAGGAAAACAGGCAAAACTGCTACTCAGACATTTATTGCTCCAGAGTTTGCTGCATTTAGTAAGTCAGCAGTAAGCAGAGCATGCAAGGGCTCCTGGCATAACCATTTTCATTGCAAACCAATTCCACAAGTAGCTGTCCTTGCATCTGTGGGCTTTAGTACACAACGTGTGTAAAAATCACCTACTTGCAAAAAGGGATTTAAAATCTTAGTTACAAATGCAAAATAGCATTGCATACCTATTTTGAGAAAAGTATACACTTAGAAGAAAGACAGGAGTAAAAGCTGGGCACTGAGGTTGTGATTTGCTGGAGCTGAAGGCAGAATGTCAGGGAGCAAGTGCTGTGTGGAACAAGGAAAGTTATCTAGGCCTTTGAATTCACACACTGATGTGTTCAGGATTCAGCAGCAGATCTTATCCTAGCTGCAGATTTTCCAGGACAGTGTTATACACATTATTACATTATCCTGGAGGGATAGTGCTGCTGGACCTCCATTATCCTTTTTCTCAAAAGCTCTCTCATTACTTTTCTGATGTTCTACGGTGATATTTCTAAGAATTGCACTACCAGCTGCTGTTGCTTCAGGCTGCACAGAGGATTTGCACACAGCCACTGCAGGAATACTGTTCCATCATGTATTTGTAGACAAGTAATTCTTAGAAAAGATACCCTCAGTTATGACTCATTCCTTCCTTAATAGGTACAGCATTATTACAAATTACAGCTCTCACAATGTGTGAGACCCAGCTAGTACACTATAATTACAAATGAAAGCTAATGATTCTTCTAATCCTTGGCTTTTTTTTGTATGGTATCATGCCATTTAAGACCATAAGAAAAGTAATAACATCAAGAATAAGAGGCACAGCTACATCCATCATTTTAAGAGAGCCTCTTTTCCTCTTCTGTCTTACTGGGGGCAAGAGACAGACAAAATGAGAGGAACAACTAAGTCTCATTTCCTATCTCAAGCCAGCCAAGAGTGGCCAAGCCTGTTCCCTGCCAGAATGGAGGAACCTGTGAGAGACAAAGCCCTAAGGGCTGGTGTGCTGTCCTCCCTGCAGGGAGCTCTGGGTCACAGTGGGACCAGGGGCTGAAGTGCCACAGCTGCAGCAAAAGGGAGGCACAGCCAAGGGGACTCACCCCCAGCACCTGAATTTGGCCAGTGCTTATAAAGTTTAAAACTCTAAAACCACAGATAAAGCCAGCCCAAAACCACAGTTTCCAGAGCTCAACCCAAAAGAGAGAATAAAATCCAAGCCTACCTTATAGGGAAGGACCCCTTTAAATACCCCTTCCCATGTCACCCCTTGTGTCTATCCCAGGATTGAATGAATCTCACACTCAGGCCAGCACTGACACCCCAAGAGGAGCAACCAGTGCCTGGTGATTTCCCTGTTTAAATGTCCTCTGGCAGCACCCAGTACAATCTCCTCTGTAACTTTTCAGTTAAGTAAGAGTTAAGTTAAGTAAGAGCTCTGTGATTTCCTGGGTCTTTCCTCACACTCTTCTTTTAAATTGGAATTTCATTGGCCACCTTCCAGCCAGCAGCAGCCCCCACAGAGCTCCCAAGGCCTTTGGAGGTGAGGAGGGGTCCTGCCAGGCACCCACCAGGTCCTGCAGTGCTCTGGGCGAGCTCCACAGACCCGTGAATACTGAGCTGGTCCCCTAAAATCCCCACGTCCACAGACAGAAAATCCTGCACCAAGATCCTGTGGCTGAGGGGAGCTGGCAGCCCAGTCCTACCCCCATCCTAGAGACTGAGCCAGAGGTGTGTGTGGTGCAGGGGTGACATGCCAGGCACTCAGCTCTGCCCACGCCCCACACGGCTTTTTGTGCACACTGGAATTATTGTGAAATAGAGCATTGTGACAAGAAAGTCTGACAGACATCTCACAGTTCCTCGTGCCATGGCCACAGACCATCACAATGCAGGAAGTTCCTCACAGCCACAGGAAATAGCCCCACTACAGATAAATGGAATGGTAATAGAAAATAGACAAGCAATGGCAGAAAGGCAGAAAAGGCACCAACTCTCCCAATACCAACTCCTATATAGGATTTTCCCAACAAGCTAAAACACAAACTCGGACCACCACTCCTTAACCTGCTAGAATTCTAATTTCTTAACACGCCAGGTTGCACATAGACTACACAGACAATCTATCTTGTTCTATCTGAAAAATATCAGCAATATTCTTACTGTAGCTCTATCATGTCTAAGCACTGTCTAAAACTATGTTCCTGGAGCCTCCACTGAAAACATTAGCATGTTTTTCAACCTTCACTAGAACTCATGCTTCTACTTTGGTGTCTAAACCTTTTACTTACTAAAAGCATTAGAGCTCACACTAAAACTTAATTACTGACACTTATCCTAAAACTTAAACTTATACTAAAACTTACACTTACACTTAAACTCCTGCTTTATGAGTGGCTTAATACACTTCAATCCATCCAAGGGCTTTAATTCCATCCCTGCACTCTGATTTCTCTTGAAGAATTCAGAGACCCCTGGCTCACTGACTCCAACAATAATGCCTGGGGAGATTTGCTGCATTCAGGGTTTGCTTAGTGTAACAGTGCACATGAGTTTACAATCTCACTTCTCTGGCTGACTCCTTTAGCTTCTGAGGTCTGGCTAATCACCACTAAATCTCTTGGTACTGGTTGAGGAAATCCCCACTAAGTAGAACATTTGTTAGCACTGTCCCAAATAAGCTGCAGCCATTACCTGCTCACTCACATTAAGCTACAGCAATTCCCTGGCAGATGTCCTAGTGAAATAGCCATCCCAATAGCCATTACATTTTCCATTAAAGAAATAAATAATATATTCCCTATTGAAATTAGATCAAAATATTGAAAGATTCATAAAAATCCTCCCACTTCATTTGGGAAAGGGGAGATAGACATTATCATAAACACTTTGCTTATTGCCAGACTTTTGCTAGCAGCACATCAGTGCCACAGCTGAATTACAGCATGCCAGAAATGCCAGCCTTCATAGCTGTAAAGTGGCCACAATTCCATAAACTGGAAGGACACATGAAGGGCTGTTTAACACCAGGATGAAAGGAACATGGCATTAGCCTTCCATTTCTTCTCCATTCCTCTGCCAGTAGCTGCTGCTTGCACTTCAAGATCAGTAAAAGTGAGGTTAGCTTGTCTTTAACAGTATTTTAGCGGCCTTCAATTCCATTTTACTGTCAGATCTCTAACAGAGGATGCACATAAATCAGTTCTTTGGGTGGCAGCAGGCACACCCAGTTTCTAAGGTGTGAGGAGCACCTGGCACAGGTGCATCAGACCCAGCCTGCAGCTGAGCCATCAGTTCACCATCTCACACCGTGCAGTGCTCCCCAATAGCCAGCAAGGCTGGAACGCCTTGGCAGAGCATCCCTGGTCAAAGCCACAGGAAAACAATGGCTTTGGGCTGTGCTCCCCCACATTCACAAAGCTTGTTTTCTGAAACAAGTGCCATTGCATTGGGCAGCTGGAAGCAATAACCAGGTTATAAAAATTTACAAGTGGCCATGAATTTTCAGTCTGATCTTTCCATTAGGATTAATTGCAAGCAGTGTAATAGTCATAAAGCAGCCCTAGAGAGAAAATCATCTCTGTAATTAATTGTGCCATTTGACTAATAAAATAATGTATATTTCCATTAACAGAACTGAACGCAAACAGAATTGATTTTCAACTTTCTTTGATGTAAATACAGTTTATTATCTTGATTAATCCTTCTCCAAGCTTTGTTTTCTGGAAGACCTTTACCTCAAATAAAGGCACCACACACAAGCAGTATCTTTACAGCCTCAGATACGATGTGGGATCTGAGACCCCACCCAAGAACAGATTCATGTTACTGATGCTAAAACCACCTTGGAAGTGGATCCCTGATAGTGAAGGGCTCAGGACTAAGAGCATCTTTCCTGTGCAGGTGTCTGGATGCTCAGGATGCTCTGGATGCTCTGGGTGCTCTGGGTGCTCTGGGTGCTCAGGATGCTCTGGGTGCTCTGGGTGCTCAGGGTGCTCTGGGTGCTCAGGTTGCTTTGAGTGCTCAGGATGCTCAGGGTGCTCTGAGTGCTCAGGATGCTCTGGATGCTCTCTGAGCTGTGCCTGACCCGAGGGCAGCGATCCCTGCCTCGGGACAGCCCCAGGCACTCCAGGATCCTTCCCTTCCCTTCCCTTCCCTTCCCTTCCCTTCCCCTTCCCCCTTCCCTTCCCTTCCCTTCCCTTCCCTTCCCTTCCCTTCCCTTCCCTTCCCTTCCTTCCCTTCCCTTCCCTTCCCTTCCCTTCCCTTCCCCTTCCCTTCCCTTCCCTTCCCTTCCCTTCCCTTCCCTTCCCTTCCCTTCCCTTCCCTTCCCTTCCCTTCCCTTCCCATCCCATTATCCCATCCCATTATCCCATCCCATCCCATCCCATCCCATCCCATCCCATCCCATCCCATCCCATCCCATCCCATCCCATCCCATCCCATCCCATCCCATCATCCCATCCCATCCCATTATCCCATTATCCCATTATCCCATTATCCCATAACCTCCCCATCCTCAGAGCCCCCTCAGGAGCTCCGAGCTGCCTGCTGCCGTCAGGGTTTCCAGAGTGGCTCTGCTGTGTGGTTTGGAGCACTCTGTGCCCCCGGGCGCCTGGGGAGGGATGTCAGAGCAGCACAGCCAGCCTGAGCTGACAACGAGCTGAAATACTTCCCTCTGCTGGCAGAGCCTATTTCAGCCCAGAGAAATAACTGCTCTCTAAAACCCTTCCAGGTTGAAATTCCAAAAATGGACGTTTAATTAGCTGAAGAAACAGCCAATGCTGTCCACAATGCAATCTGATCGTGGTCTCCATCCTTTTGCCCTCGACACAGTGAAGAGCACATGAACACAACAACCTTAAAAGCAGAGGAGACAACATTCAAAATTAGCAGGACCAAAGCCTACATTGAAGTGCTTTCCTAAATCAAATTTTGAAATCAAATAGCACATTTTAATTCAAGAACTTCATTTGCATTCCCACCTTTCACTGCATTTACAGCTCAATGCTTAATTGTATTTTCTGATCATGACAAGAGATGCAAAATCCCGCTCACTGCTTCTACTCCTTAATTTGCAAAAAACTCTTTACAGTTTGCATAAATATTCACTGAAATATGACTGAAGCACCAGAGATGCAAGAAATATCCTTTGTGTATTTTCCAAACACACACTTTTCAAATTAGAATTTTTCTAAATTCCTTTCATACTCCTTATGAAAACAGAACACCATGATGGGAACTACAGTTTGGATGAAGAACAGATAATCCATATTATAACAGGTAAATTTGGGATTACTGTAGTAAACTTCACAAGTCTGCATCTGAAGTGCCACAGGGTCACAGTGATAAACAGGCTGAGTATATATTCTTCACCTTAAACAGTATTTAAAGTTATTGCAAACTACTCACTAATTTAAAACAAATTTTGTTTCCGGCAACTTGCCTTAAAATCAGCCAGTGCTTGTTCAGCAGTAATGATGTTCTCCTTTTAGAAACTGCACAGAGCAGCAATTCCATCATTAAACTGAATCATAAATGAATTACCTCAATTTTTTTTCCTGCACAACTTTGCTTTGATTGTTATTGTAAAGGTTCCATCATCATTTAAATATGCAGCTTGAACAAATAAGTTTTCTTGTGTTCTGTTGATCTCCTTGCTCTTTCAAGTTTTTAAAGCCAGCCTGAGGAAGCTGCGTGTGTTTGCTGAGCAGATGAGAATCCCTGTGCAGGGAGGAAACCCCAAGGGTCAGAATCCCACAAGGATGAGAATCCCTGTGCAGGAGGAACCCCCAAGGATGAGAATCCCCCAAGGATCAGGATTCCCCCAAGGATGAGGAACCCCCAAGGATCAGGATTCCCCCAAGGATGAGGATCCCTGTACAGGGAGGAACCCCAAGGATGAGAACCTCTCAAGGATGAAAATCCCTGTGCAGGGAGGAACCCCAAGGATGAGAATCCCACAAGGATGAGAATCCCCCAAGGATCAGGATCCCCCAAGGATGAGGATCCCTGTGCAGAGAGGAACTCCAAGGGTCAGGATCCCCCAAGGACGATAATCCCCCAAGGATCGGGATCCCTGTGCAGGGAGGAACCCCAAGGATGAGGATCCCCCAAGGATGAGGATCCCTGTGCAGGAGAATCCCCCAAGGATGAGAATCCCCCAAGGATGAGAATCCCCCAAGGATGAGAATCCCTGTGCAGGAGAATCCCCCAAGGATGAGGATCCCCCAAGGATGAGAATCCCTGTGCAGGAGAATCCCCCAAGGATGAGGATCCCCCAAGGGTCAGGATCCCCCAAGGATCAGGATCCCTCAAGGATGAGGATCCCCCAAGGATGAGGATCCCTGCACAGGAGGATCCCCCAAGGGTCAGGATCCCCAAGGACCGGGATCCCTGCACAGGAGGATCCCCCAAGGGTCAGGATCCCCCAAGGGTCAGGATCCCCAAGGATCGGGATCCCCCAAGGATGAGAATCCCCCAAGGATCGGGATCCCCCAAGGGTCAGGATGCCCCAAGGGTCAGGATCCCCAAGGATCGGGATCCCTGCACAGGAGGAACCCCCAAGGATGAGGATCCCCAAGGGTCAGGATCCCCAAGGACCGGGATCCCTGCACAGGAGGATCCCCCAAGGGTCAGGGATCCCCAAGGACCGGGATCCCAGCGCAGGCAGCTCTCCCCACCGAGGGTGACCTCACGCTGCTTCGGGCCGGAATGCCCTTTGCATTTCTCACTTTTATTCCGTGCGCATTCCACCCCGCTACCCTCGAGGGGACCCGCGGCGCTCCAGGGGTCAGGGTAAGGGAACCGCGGTGCCTCGAACCCTCCCTGAGCTGCCCCGACCTGCCGGAGCAGGAAAAGCCTCCGTCTGCTGCCTGCTGCTCTCTCGGGGCTGCCGGCTTTTCCTCACTCCCTGCACCGCAAAGAGAATTTGTTTGGGTGCGTCTGCTGTGGAGGTGCCCGCTCTGGGCACCACCTGTTATTCGACTCCCAGCAAGGGACCATTGGGAACTATTTAATCTCAGACAACTGTTTGTTTTGAGGGCGTTTGGTTTAATATACATAACAAAAGCAGTAGCCTGTCTTGGAAAGAGAAACAAATTCTCATATAGTTTTATCTAACATGACAAATGAGCATCTCTGAATCCTTTGCTTCATTACAATTTCAGATGCAAATAAAGATAGAAATCTAAAATTTATAATCCTTAGGCTTTTCTTCCTTCTCATAATCAGAGGAGAGAATTAATTTAAGACCAATTAAGATTGTTGTCAATAAGATTTAAACCAACAATGAATAGAAATGCATTGTGGAAGTGTTGAACGAGAGCATAAATTCCCAAACACTACTGGCAATCAGAATTTAAATATCTTTTCACCCATAGTCTTCAAAGCAGCTCACGAAGTATTATTTTGACCTTTGTGTTACAGATGAGGCAATTAAGGCAGAGAGCAAAAACCTCAGAAGCTTTTTGAAAGTTCTGCTTTGAAATTTTTATCAGGAAAAAATTTGCATTTTTTCCAGTGAAAAGCTGAAATCAAAACTCTTCACATTATAGAGGAGCAGACAAAATGGCCCAACAAGTAGAATGTAACAGAATGAAAATGGAAATTACTGTAGATATCTTAGGACTTAAACTACCTCCAGTTCACCCTCTGACTGGAAACCTTGGTAAAGACATGGACTTAAATTGACTCTCACTGCTTATATATGCAATTAGATTTCTGTGCATACAGCTTCCAGAGCGTCCTACAGGGAGCTGATAACAATTTTGAAGCCATTATTTACAACTTTGTTCAAATCTGCAGAGTCAAAGGCGTGCAGAGGTGCAGTGCCTGTAAAACCACTCGTGCAGCAGAGTAGAGCCAGGAGACACTGAGCTTTCACTGCACTTTAGGAATTTTCTGGAATTTAGACTGTAATGTTTTCAGGCTTTGCTTTCCTCGATAGATTCCTCTGTAGAATTCTGAAGGTAAACTTCCCTGAGCTTCTTTAATCCTTTAACTCTGCAGCACAGTGTTGTCAAGGAGCATTGCTCGTCCTGAGCAGCGTCACTACCAGCAGTGCCAGCAAAGATGCCATGTGTGCTTTACACAACATAAAACAGCTTTTTTCCTCTTCATTTATGAAGCTAGTACAGGCTCAGTACATCAACTTTATTTCAATTCTCTTACTCTCTCAAACAGAACTGAAAACAAAGTTGTTTCTCCATGAGAAAAAAACTAAAAGCTTTATATTTCCACCTGGATATTTTTCTTTTCCCTATGATAATCAGCTCATCTGTCAGCTGTGAGAATTAACCATTTCAGGTCACTCTCCTGGCTCCGTGCTCACCCTGGTGAGCTGCTTTGCAGAAGGTCCTGGCTTGGCTGCAGCCAAGCCTGTGACAGGTCCTGGTGAAGGGCAGGAAAAGGGAAAGGACACTGCCACGCCGGTGCCACTCCACAGGGCTCTGACTCCAGCCCAGCCCTGCCTTCCTCCCTGGTCCCTTCTGGCCTGCACCAGCCCTTCCACCCAAAGAGAGCAGAGCAGTGGTGCTTGGGGACCTCCTCAGGCACCAAAACCCTGAAAGTGCTGCTGTGTATGTAAGAAATGAAATGTAGGCCAGATCAAAGGAAGGGGATGGCAAACAAGTACTCATTTTAAAGCTGGAAAACCTGTTCTGCAAGATTAAATTGTTTGCCCAAGGTCAGACTGGTAAGCTGAAGACCTGACTACTTGTGTTCCTAGGCTAGCCATGAAGCACTGTAAAAAGCCACCCTTTCACTGTTTTTGGAGAGCTATTCCTAACATGCATTTGAGTTGGCACATGTGAAGTAGAGGAATTATGTATGTGAAGTGAATAAATACAACTCCATTATGAGATGCCAGAGATGATGGCTTAGATACTCAGTAAATTTAATAATGATGTGTCAGATCAGAGTCAGCCAGAAAATCACTCTCTAGAGTAATAAGAACAGGCAAGCTCCTCACTCCAGGCAATATCCAGGTATCTTGGGACATCAAGGCCCACTAAGTAGAAAGACAAGTATTGGAATTACCTCAGAGCTGTGTCCATGTGACCAGTGATATTTCACAGGCAATAACTTTGCCTGTAAATATGTGATGGGTCCCTTTTGCCTTGTAGGAAAATGGATGAGCAACAGCACCACAACTCTTCAACTCAAAGTGGTTTGGACAGCACAAACAAAACAAAAATTTGGACAGCACAGCCTCCTTTTAAATGCACAGCTGAAGCAGAAGTTCATTTTATCACATCTAAATGTGCTCAAGTATTCATTAGCATTGCACACAGCCCAGCAGGTGTACCTGGAGCAAAACAAAGCTCATGCACCTCGTATTGCAGAAAGGGTTAAAGACACCCTAAATATTCTGTCACTGCAAGACTGAGCTAGATTTCATTTATCTAATCCTCATTCTCACCCCAATCCTGCCACCTATGAGAAAATGAGTAGTCCACAAGAGGAAATGATAACTTTTCCATGGGGTGGGCCAACTCTAACAAGATGTCAAATGCCAAAGAGTTGCCAGTCCCACCAATACAAACCCAGTCGAGCTCCTGAACTTCATCTGCCTGCCAGGAAAGTGAGCTCTCATTTAACAGTCCTCAGCTCATGCATTTCTACAAGATTTCTGGAGGGTAGAATGTGGTTTGAATTGAACTGGGACTGAACCAACATCTAATTACAAAGCCCTGTTTCAAAACTCTCAGATTGTTCTCACACATCACTGAGTTACTCAGTGGCTTCCAAAGAGAAACTCCACAGCAAAGCACATTCCTGTGACAGGTGAAGTCACAGGGCACAGAAAAGCAATCCAGAGAACAGACAGAACTACATACTCTGAGAGAGAATAACTTTTTGCCTAGCTCAAAGTTCAGCTCTTCAGTCAGATTCTAGGTTCCCAGATTGTTGGAGAAAATGTAATTTGGGAATATAAAATAAATTTTTTGAGCCAGATATGAAAAAAGATACGGAGTTTTCATTAAAGATTCCCATTCCCTATCTTGTCCATCAAACATTTCTACAAATGTAAATCTTAAAAGTACTCTATCTAGTAAATGAGTCATTCAAAAATAATTTATTCTAGAACATAACTGAAATGTAAACAATTCATTCAAAATGCCTCGAATTGCTTGAAAACATTTCATGAGAACATCTATTGACTTAAAGCTTGACTCTAAGTAACTACTTTCTGCCAAAATAAATGTCAAAGCTTCTACAAATTCATTCAAAATGCAGAATTTTATTATCTGTGTGCTGATAGACACTTTATTCACAGAGAATATGCATCACTGACTGGCAATACACAGTCAGGGAGGCCCTTGTTAAATAAGTTATTTAAGTTGTTATTAAGTTAGTTGTGTCCTACATTCAATACCAAATACAGATTTTTTTTAAAATTGTAGTTAACTAATTAGCAGCCTCTTAAGTTCTGTGAAATTAAGTATCTTTTTCCCTGTTCCTGCTAAAAGGAACAGAAATTTGGTGTAAGTAAGAAGAGAAGCAGCAGTAAAGAAACCCTGTACTGCTGAAAGAGAAACAATCAGAATAATGGGCACAGCAATGAGCAGGTAAGAGCAGCAGACAGAGCAGAGCTGGAGCCCCAGCCAGGGCTGCAGTTAGAGAAACACTGCTGGCACATCCACAGTGCAGCAGCTGCCAGAGGGATTGCTCACAAAGCCCCAGAACACGCAAGAAAATCCATTCCTGGGTGCTTCTCTCTCTCCTATCACATTACTGAATCTAATCTAGGATTCTTAGGAGATTAGAGTTTCCAGAGCTGTCTTCTGGGGTGGTTAAATGCAGTAAATATCCTTCAGAGCTCAGCTTGGTACTTCTGCCACAGGATTTACTGCAGCTGGCTTTGCAGCCAAGGCACATTGTGCAGACATTTATTTGTTCTCTGCTCATCAGCGTTAAGAGACTGAGAGTGGTTAAATAGAACAAAGGAAAAACAGCCAGAAAATTTGTATGATTTAATTAAAGACAGAAATCAAAGGGATGATAGCCAACAAAGGAAGCTTAAATGAAAAATTTACTGCCTCTGGAAGTGCCTCCTGTGGAAGGTAATAAAATACCTGGGGCTCCTGGGGAAATGAATCTTGTCTTCACCACACAACTCTTCCACCAGGGCCTGAATAAAATCACTTCTTCCAACAGCTGCAACTGGACCTTGCTTTGGGATGAACAATATTTCTCTAATATTTATCTCATCTTTCTATTGATACATGAGACCTGTCTAGACTCTGCCTGCCAAAATTCTGGCTTCAATTTCCTCTTGATTTTCTGAGTCACTGGTTACAGGAAAAGCCCTGGATTTTCAATCTCCCTGGCACGGGGCAGGCTGGGCTGCTCCTGCTAATCCTCACCCAGGCAGCATTTATAATTTCCATCATAGTTCTTAATTGGCTTAGATTAAAGAAAAGGTAAATATTAATGTTACTCAAATTAGGCCATGGAAATAAAATCAAAAGTTTTTGAAAGAATAGTGTTACACACTTTAAAAACTACGTTTTTATGAAATTTTCTTATTGACATGAAATAGGAATTTGATCAAAACCTTCTTTTTCTTAAGGTTTCACATTTTATTAATTAATGCATGAGCAATGAGATGCACATTCCCATGGGTCAGGGAAGTTATTGGACACAACTGAAGAGTTAACATGCTATAACAATGTTCTCAAGCCAAGCCAAAAGACAGAACCAAAGCTGTTGACAAGAAACCAACATAACAAACAGAAATAACTGGGAAATATTTTATTTCAGTTATTCTTGCCAAATGCTATTTGCACATAAAGTTGAAAGACAGTGCCTGAAAAAATCCATATTTCCTTGCCAAGTGCTTAACAAATCTTTGGTGAGAATTAAGCTTAGATTGCATTTCTTATATTAGAGAAACGGATTTTTTTAAAAGTTTCTGCTACATTATGAATTATACATTCTCTCCATGTAGGGGCATAGATATAATATCATGTCAGCTGTTGGCAAGCCAAATTTTCAGTAAATTATAAGAAAACCCATATGGACAGTTGGGTAAGTGTGCAGGTGGGAGAACCCAAAATCACCTGAAGTTTCTTTGTTAATTAGAAGTTCATTTAAAAATGGGAAGGCCACCTATGTGGTACTGCTACAAAAGTTTCCCTAATTAAAACAGGAAAAAAACGCAGTTTGCTCACAATGTAACACTTTTTAAGTAAATGTACAATTTAAATGCTATTGTTCCTTCCAAAATGGGTCTCTCTGGAATATATAACAGCTGTGATTTTTCAGGGCAGTAAGAATAATACACATAACGTGGTGTTTGTAGCTAAGAAACGATTGGACTCTCTGTTTTACATACACAAACCGAGGAGGTTGCAGCAGAATTATGGGCAGTATTTTTAAAAGAATGCTCACAGTTAGAACCTTCCTCTGACATTAAATATTTCTCCCAGTGAAGAGCTGTGGGAGCTGTTGATCACAGCCTGCATGGTGTGCACATTAATGCTGCAATCACCAGAAATGCAGGCCGTGGCTCAGCAGGGAGGGAATTTGGCACAGAACTTCAATAGCACCAGCACCAGTTTTGCAGGTATTTCTGGAAACTGAAATGTGTTTTGCTATTTCCTCACAACCTGATTGTTGTGGAGTTCATTTTTCCGAGCGCATTTTACCCAAAGCTCGTTTTGTGCCCCTCCTACGTGTGATTTTTATTTGCAGACCACTGCCAGTGAAATGCACTCACGTGTTACCACTGCAACACTCGGGCAGACACAGCACAGCACGGATTTCTAAACTCACCTGCAGCAAACCCAACACGGGGAGTTTGCCAAACGCTTCCAGCCTGGCTATCCAGAACATCACCTGCACACTCAGAGGTCCTGACATCCCCAGAGGTGCTGGAGCAGCTCAGAGGATGTTCTGAAATCCCCAGGATGCTCTGAAATGCTCAGAGGTGCTGGAGCAGCTCAGAGGCTGTTCTCACATCCCCAGAGGTGCTGGAGCAGCTCACAGGATGTTCTGACATCCCCAGAGGTGCTGGAGCAGCTCACAGGATGCTCTGACATCCCCAGAGGTGCTGGAGCAGCTCACAGGATGCTCTGACATCCCCAGAGGTGCTGGAGCAGCTCACAGGCTGTTCTCACATCCCCAGAGGTGCTGGAGCAGCTCAGAGGATGCTCTCACATCCCCAGAGGTGCTGGAGCAGCTCACAGGCTGTTCTCACATCCCCAGAGGTGCTGGAGCAGCTCACAGGATGTTCTGAAATCCCCAGAGGTGCTGGAGCAGCTCACAGGATGCTCTCACATCCCCAGAGGTGCTGGAGCAGCTCAGAGGATGTTCTCACATCCCCAGAGGTGCTGGAGCAGCTCAGAGGATGTTCTGAAATCCCCAGGATGTTCTCACATCCCCAGGGGTGCTGGAGCAGCTCAGAGGATGCTCTCACATCCCCAGAGGTGCTGGAGCAGCTCACAGGATGTTCTGAAATCCCCAGAGGTGCTGGAGCAGCTCAGAGGATGTTCTCACATCCCCAGAGGTGCTGGAGCAGCTCAGAGGATGTTCTCACATCCCCAGAGGTGCTGGAGCAGCTCAGAGGATGTTCTCACATCCCCAGAGGTGCTGGAGCAGCTCAGAGGATGCTCTCACATCCCCAGAGGTGCTGGAGCAGCTCACAGGCTGTTCTCACATCCCCAGAGGTGCTGGAGCAGCTCACAGGATGAGCCTTCCACAATGAGCACAAGGTTATTTCCAGCTCAACAATCTCTGATCTGCATCTGCAGCTATTTCACCTGTAGCTCCTGCCCTGCTCGGGTCTATAAACCTCAGGCTGCTCATCACCACCAAAAATTACTTCCCAGGCACCACGAAGCTCTGCAGCCCCTCTGTAAGTGTTTTCACGCCTCTGAGGTGACAAAAGTATAAATCATGCACACGCCATAAGCCAGGAATTGGATCTCAGGGTACTGGACCACGACTGGGAGCTATTAACAGCAGAAATGGGGAAGTTTAGTCATGCTGCTTTACCTCCCCTCTCCCCTTACCTGTAAGAATCTGCTCCAGGGTCAGGAAAAGCTTCCTTTTGGCATGTGTACAGAGAATGTGCCCAGAAATGGGAGCCTTGCAAACAGTGCTTGGCTGAGCTCATGGACTCACCTCTTCAGGAGCTCCCACTAACCTGCAGACACAAACTTTTGTGTCCTCCTGAAGGAGGGCACAAAATAAATAAATACATAGATAAATATAATAATTTTATTTTAAAATATATAAATATAATAATAAAAGGCAACAAATCCCACCTTTCATATTTGAGAGGAAGATTTCAAGGACCAACAATTTCATAGTCACAATAAATCCCTGGTGCTTTACATGGGAGCAGCAATCCATCTGTGCAAAGTGATTCTAGTGTTACACTTACACAAATACTTTCCATTTTAGAAATTTTCATTTAAAGGAAAAATTGCCCCCTCCTGGTGCAGACTTGGTCTAAACAGCTCCTTGCTGCACCATGCAAACTAAAAATCTATTAGTATTTTTATAAAACAATCATTTTCCAAGTCTCATTGGGTTGCTGCTGGAGGCCAAAGAATTGTCAGATTTCTTGTTTCCTGCTCATATGAGTGCTAAATCTGTTCAGATGCTCTGCATACATAGTATTCCTCATCCTGGAAACGTTGCTTTGGCTTTCCAAAGAACCAGCATAATGCAGCAAAATTATCATTTTTAAAAGAAACAGAAACCACAGACCTGAGAAAATTTATTTTTAAAGTGCACATAAAAATAAAAAATCGTCCTAGAATAAAATCCCACCTTAAGAACAACCATCACAAGCATCACAAAGATGCAAGAAACACTAAAAACCAGAGTAATGGAAAATATTTTTTAATCCTTTCTGATATTCCACTTTGGGTTGTTGCTAAGCTCATTACATGAGTCTGTGTAAAACCAAAAAATCTCTGCCCAAAGGAGTGGGATATTTAAATTAATATGAACCAACTTCTGTTAAATATGTCCCTTGGGAGAAAGTTGAGTGTATTTATTATACAGATGCAAAAAATTTCCAATTTTTCATCTTACAGATTTACCTCCTATGTGCATGCAATAGAAGAAATATAATTTCTTTTTTTACCTTTATTCATTGCCTCCTTCCCCATTGCTATTACTCTTTTTAATTACCAATTAGATGGATTTGTTCTGATAATATAAGTTTAAAAAATTCAATGCTCTCCAGAATTTTCTCACATTTAATTATTTTTTACTACGTTTAAATTTTTTACTTCCACTATAATTCCTTGAAGAGCCCTTTTTCCTCTGAGGCAGTGAGAGAACAAGCCCACAGTTATGTAATAGCTCCTACTGGAGAAATACATCTGGGGCTGGATTCTTAGCTGTTGTGATTTCATGGATTAAAAATTACCCTGAGATCTGGTTTGCTAAAAGATGGGACTGGCACAGAGAGGCAAAAGAAAACTGGCATTAGTGTGTAATCTGACATTTAGCTCGGGTGGAAGTTAATGAGCTCCATCCTGTCAGAGCCTGAAATCGCCTGTGAGCTTTCCTAGAAGATGCTTCCAGTAAATGAATATGAATAATTTTGCAGAAAAAAAAAAAAAAACATGAACAGAAATTTACTCCAATTGCTTCTAAGCTGGGTGGCAGGGAGGACCCAAATGCATCAGGCCTGGCACATGCAAGCAAAACAACAAGTGTGGCTGTTCAGGTGCCTCAGGAGGAATGAAATGCAAGACTGGAGCATCTCTGCCACGGCTCCTTCGGGGGTAACTCATCTATTCCCGGGCCAGGAAACGAGAGACAAAAGTGCCACAGAGCACAGAGCTCCCTGTGCAGGTCAGGGAGTGAACTTCCAGGTTTGCTGCTCTGCTTTGGCCCTGCTGTAAAAGAACACTGCTGGCAAACGGACAGACAAGAGACAGATCTCCACAGTAACATCATTAAAGAGAATGACTGCAGCACAAGTCCTGCTCCACCCCTTAGCAGCACTGTGGAGGAACTGTGCAACTCTGAGGGTCTCCTTACTCAGGTGGCAGTGTGCTGGGAAAGGTCTTTGATGCCCCAGGGACCTGAAGGGCCTGGAATGCCCCATGCTCATGCCTGAAATTTTGCACCCAATTTTTTTTCACTATTAATTGAACCCTTACAAAAGGCTGATCTCCTTAATACTGATTTCTGTGCAATATTAATAAGGGATTCAGTGTTCTGACAGGACTATCAGCATGGCATTAACAGCTATGCCTTTGAAAGAGGTCCCCAAAAATGAAATGGCAACGCTCTTCAGTTTCATATATAAATTTGGTGTGGCATAAATTAAAACATAGATTTAGTAGTGGCTTTGGCATACCTACACAATGCATGTTTTAACCCCATGGAAGAGCCACCTGGAGCAGAGTCACCTCACAGGGCATCCCCAGAGACCTCCGTGGGTTTCTACCACAGAGCTGCTGGTAACCTACCATTAGCAAAGGGAAGTTTCCCAGGTGCAGCACGCAGATAGCTCCTGCTGAGCCATGCAGTGCTCACACCTCTTCAGAAAGGACGTTTCTAAAGCCCAGCTCCTCACTGAACAGAAGCCTTATGGTTGTAAAAGCACGGGAAGATGCTCTCAGGAGAGGAGCAACACTTTGTGACAACTTTCTCAACCTCAAAAAAGCACATGCTGGAAACTGACAGGTCCCTTTCTTTTTCCTTGGATGGAGAAGACACTTGTCTCATTCTACTCCCTTTTCAGTATTGTTGCTTTTAGAATGACAAATGAATAAATAAACAACATCTGGGCTGCAGAGCAGCCATCTGGGAAAGCCTTGGAAGTGAAGTGTAGAGGGGCCCCCAGAGAATGCTCAAGAGGCAGGGAATGGAAAATAAACTGCAGATGGACCTGAACAAGGGGCTGCAGCTTCCCTGGGCAGGCATGGCAAGGATCCCTTCCCTCCCCAGCCCTGACAGGCAGCCTGTGCTGCTGCTGGAACCCTGTGCTGGGGCTGGAACCCTGTGCTGCTGCTGGAACCCTGTGCTGGTGCTGGAATCCTGTGCTGGGGCTGGAACCCTGTGCTGCTGCTGGAACCCTGTGCTGGGGCTGGAATCCTGTGCTGCTGCTGGACACCCTGTCCTGCTGCTATAATACCCTGTCCTGGGGCTATAATACCCTGTGCTGCTGCTGGAACCCTGTCCTGCTGCTGGAACCCTGTGCTGGGGCTGGAACCCTGTGCTGGTGCTGGAACCCTGTGCTGGGGCTGGAACCCTGTGCTGGTGCTGGAATCCTGTGCTGGGGCTGGAACCCTGTGCTGGTGCTGGAACCCTGTGCTGGGGCTGGAACCCTGTCCTGGGGCTGGAATCCTGTGCTGCTGCTGGACACCCTGTCCTGGGGCTGGAATCCTGTGCTGCTGCTGGACACCCTGTCCTGCTGCTATAATACCCTGTCCTGGGGCTATAATACCCTGTGCTGCTGCTGGAACCCTGTGCTGCTGCTGGAACCCTGTGCTGGGGCTGGAATCCTGTCCTGGGGCTGGAATCCTGTGCTGGGGCTGGAACCCTGTGATGCTGCTGGATACCCTGTCCTGCTGCTGGACATCCTGCCCTGGGGCTATGACATTTCTCAGATTTTGTTGATCTTATTTTTCAGAAATCACTCAACTGTGTATAATTTGGAAAGCAATAAGGTAAATCCTATGCAGGCAACAACTCCTGAATGATAAGACCAAATTTCAAGAGCAGGAACAGCCAGGTGTTGCAGTGGGATACAGCTGTCCCTGCACTATTTGTCTGAACAGGTTTGTAATACTTTACAGCTTGGGCAGGAATCACAACAAGAAAAGACTATCCTTAGTCTCACTTGGACACAATGTCATTTTCCCACAAAGCTGACAGCAACAAATAGTGTCTGTGAGTTTTTGTTCATGCCCCAAAGCTCGGTGTTAGGGCCTGATGGAAACCAGAACAGGCTATCCTGAGTCCAGAGGAACAGAAATTTATTACTGCCAGTTTTCATTCCATTTTTTCCTTTGTTTATCAAGTTGTGCACTCTATGCATGTCAGAGATGTCCACAATACATATCTAACATATTATATATAATTATAAAATGCATATAGGCACGACAGAAAGAATATGGATTTGACTCCTTTGTCCATCTGACTGCATTGTAGATCAAAATGCTCCAAAACTTCTAACAGCCCTTTGTCAGGAACGTGAAAATTAAATGAATACATTCCAGAGTCAGATGCTAAGGAGATATTACCATCAAAAGTTTGAACAGACATGATTTACAGACGTTTTGGCTCAAAGGCATGAGGCACAGATCATTGCACATCTGTCATTGCTGGTAATTATAGCCTTGACCAATCCAGTGGGGCACAACTCTTCCTCTCTCCCCTTCTTGCCAGCCCATGGCCAGATAACTCACTGAGTTTTTATGTGGCTCTTTAACAGTGATTTCTCTTCACTTAAATTGTGAGCTCAGTTCCTGCTGTCCAAAAATCAGGTTTTACTGTCACATGCAGGATGTTCCTTGTATACAGCAAACCCACCCTGCTGGCCCTGGAGAGAAACTGCTCTGCTGCCTCCTGCACCTTCTGGGTCAAAAAGTGTTTTAGTTCATCAAAAGATCACTCAGCAGGTCACATTCAGTGAGAGCCTGTGTTTAGCTGGAACTGGTGCATCAGCTCAGTCCTGGATTTCTTTTGAATTTGCATGCACAAATTGAAAAGCTGGGCCACAATACAACCCCTTCCAAGCACATTTGCAGTTAGTTACAGTCTTCCTGCACTGCTGTCCATGCAGAACACAGCCTGAAATGCTCCCATTATAGCTTAATCTAAACTAATTGGGTTTATAATTTATTGTTATTTCTGGCTTGCAGAAAAAGAAAGTGAAATGAAAACCACTAACAAGCAAATATTTCTTCCAACATCACTTAATGGATTCTTAAACAGTTCAACACTTCTAAATTCAGTTTCATATTTGGAGAATGCCTACCTGCACTTCAGAATATCTATTAGTAAGTCTACCTATCAACCATGACTTCAATTACATCAATCAGACTTTTTGTCATATGTGGACTGGCATTTAAAGAAAGCAAATACATTTTTTGTAATCTCAGTTACAGGTTGATGAGAACAGAGTCCCTGAAGAAGAATGAGATTTTTTGGCACACTCTTTTTGCTGCTTCTGAGAATATAAAAGATTTGTAATTTATTAGAAACTGAAAAGCTACCTTTGTTTAGTTTATCTGTGCCTCAGAGTCTCCTGATCACTGTCAGCAAGTGCTAAAAAGTCCAAAGGGAGAAAATATGGTGAAATGCTGCTAGAAGGTGGTGCAGTCTAAGATTGAAGACAAGGACTCCTGGGCTCAATTCCAGCCTCTGGGAATTTGCTGGGGATGAAATTCATTTGTGTGCAGGCAGCTGTCCTGGCACACACACACCTTTCATGCTCTCATATAAATGGAACAAAAGGTTTAATGATGGACTGGCCAACTGCACTGGATGTGAGAGTAAACCCTGCACATCCTCCTGCCCCCTCCCCTTCCACAGCAGCACACCCAGATAACCCAACACTTCTGTGAGCTCCAGAAGCACTGGGAGATCACTGGAGGGCATCAGTGCAGCCAAGAGAAATGTAATGACACCACGAAAAAGACAGAAACCTGTAGGCAGAATTCCAGGAAAAATTATCTAAGGTATGACTGTGAGACAGACCTCAGGAGAAAACAGTGGGAAGTCGCCATCAACACTCAATTAACAGGACAAAGCAACAGAAAAGAAAGGATGGCCAGGAACAATGTTTCATGCAGAACGGAATAAATAATTCAATTCAACTCAATGCCTTCTGTCTGTGCTCAGCTGAGCTGGTAACCCTGGCTTTGAGGCATTGTCACAGTGCCTGGAAGGAGGGACAAGTCTGACATGCTCCTTCCAATTAGCAGTGACTCCCAGGAGCAGCCCAGGCAGGGGTGGGCAAAGTGCACTCCGGGTGTGCAGGGCAGGGAGCAGCAGCTCTGCAAGCCCAGAACATCCACAGCAGCTCTTCACACACGGCCCGGCAGTGCAATCAGAAATGTCTGCAGCCTGTGACACCCAGGACCAGACAGAGACACCCAAAAAGTCTCTTCCTCCCCAGCAGATGTCCTTGAAATTTCCTCAAATGCTTAAATCCATTCTTGAGGTTTACCTTATCAACCTTGTCCCCCAGAGCAGAGAAAGGCATTTTTCCTCAGGTTATTGATGTGCTGTAGAATACAAAATCTAAACGGGATACTGTCAGATTCATGTGGCTGGAAATAAATGGGGTAATCTTCACAGTCCTGAAATCACTCAAACAGATACGATACTGCTACCTCTGGCCATATACATATACCATTTATCAGTGCAATTACAGGTATAGGAGATTATATTTATCTTTGCTTTCCTGTGAAATGGAAAAGAAGGAAATTATTTGTCTTCTAAAAGACTTGAATTGAGTGGGAATTGAAGACTACCCATTGTGGTAGATAAACTATTTTTATTCTTTATCAAGAGAGGAATGGTAAACAAACAGCTACAAACTATATCATTAAGCCATGCAAATCAAATGCATGTAATCCTATTTATGTTTGGGGTTTTTTAATTCAGGTAATTGAAATGGATGTTTTTCTAGTGCTTCCTAAAGATGACAGCTGTTGTTTTGTCCAGTATTCTGCTAATACCAGTGGCTTACAGCTGTGTGCAAGTCAAGAACAAAACTTTTCCCTGACCAGCCGGGCAGCAGCTGCAGCTGCACAGTACCAACTTTATTTTTCCAAGCTCCATCTTGAGAGCACTTCTCACTCCAGAGCTCGATCTGCCAGTGTAACCTGCCCTGCTCTGCAGGCAGACAGGCTGCATGATGTTCTCCTTTCAGAGGTCAGTGTCAACCTTGCTGACAGCTGCTAGAGAGCACGTTCATTGCAAGGTTCACATCCAAAACATCTGATGCTAAGGCAGTGCACAGCTCCTCTGAGCACACAGCTCTCCTGCATGAGAAGAGCCTGCAGGGCTGTGCTTGCATTTTAAAGATCCCATTATCTGCATTTCTTCCTCTCATCCAAGTGGATATATGTGCAGAGAACTTAGAGGGGAGAACCTACACCAGCACTGAGTGATTCATCATTTCTGATGACAATAACAAAATCAAGGAACAGAAAGCTCACGGGGAGATGAGAAAGATAAGTTATTCTTTGAGAATGATGGATGGAATTGTAATCTTCCTGTGTCTACACTCAGCAGCATCATGTAAGACTGTCATTTGTACCACCAGGTAGATCCAGGAGAACCTTTGGTTTATTCCATGAAGTGCTAACGATAATTTTCAGATGAAGGTTGTTACAAGTACAAGTATTGTGTGCTGAAACCCGAGAAATCAACACTGAGTTTTTACAAATTATTTCACCAAATAACAAAGGCTCACAAACCTGTCAAGAAATAAAATTGAAAGATAAATTCTCCCAAGGACTTCTGTGAAAAATAGTGACAAATACTAGATGTGTTCACTGGAAATATTTTGGTGGAGATACTGATGTCAGAAATCCTGGCACATGTGGGGCATGCTCTTTCCCAATATTCATGGAGTTTTAGGACAGAGCTGTGCAGGGGCAGCAGTGTAAATACCACTGGGAATTTGTGAAATGGTACCTTGGGCACTTTGTGAATGCTGGAAGGGATTTGGAGCTTTTGATTACACACAGATTTGTCATCGTGAGACATCCTAGAGAGGTTTTTCAGCTTGGCAATGTGAAACTTGTATAAAAAAATATCAGGCACTGATAATTAAGGAAATTCCTGTGGAATATAAGTTTCCACTGTGTTTCAGATCAGTTCAACTCAGGATTGTTGCAAAACTTGAAGTCTAGCTGATGGCAAACAAGATTTAATGCAGAAAGAGATTGTTCCCTTCCCTGGGATGTGTTTTGTGAGGCTGGCAGTGCAGAGGTTTGTTCATGGCATCAATCTGAAGTTGTGTTACTGAGGAAGTTTGCTTCTACCCCAGCACGTTTGTCATATTCTGGGTATTCAGGACTTGTTTGCCCCTTGAGCACACTTGAGGAAATATGACTGATGGCAGCCAAGCTACAGCTGGATGTGTTATTGCCAGCACTCAGAGTTCCCATCTCCCCCCAGGCTCTGCCCACGCATCTCAAGATGTTTGTGATGAGCAGCTGATTTCTCTGGAGGAGCCTGAATTATTTCTGTGCCCCTGGCAGGTGTTCTGCCACACCTCAAGCTCCCTTGGACACACACACTGGTGGAGATCACGTTGCTGTCCCAGAGCCGTGGTCAGAGGGGACCTCTGGATTTCTGCCCCTGCAAACCCACTGCCCAAAGCAGGGTTAAGCAGAGGGGGGCTCTCATTCTCCAGCCTGTGGCAGGGACCACTTGCTCCTTGATCCTAGGTTTTAGCTCATTGCTCTGCTTCTCCAGGCAGAATCTCTGTCGAGAAATCTTCCTGGTGAGACAGCTTCACAACTTCCCATTGCTGGGCCCCCATCAGGTTTTGCATTTGCCCAATACAGAACAAGGGTGAAGAAAGCCCTGAACATGGACAGAGGTGGAGAATGTGAGAATATATTAAAGCTTTAATAAGTTGGGGGCCTGTGCTGATGATATGCAGTAGAAGATGCCAGTGGGATCACCTCTGAGGAACTGGTTTTATTGGTCACTGCAGAGCTGACAGAACACCACAGAACCTCCTCCCCTTCCGCAGGAACTGTGCTGTTATCTGCACACCACTGGCTGTGCATTCCTCACTCCAGCTGACCTCATCAATTCCCACTGAACAAACTCCTGCCATGCCACTCACTCTCCCTCTGACCTGATGCTTAGAGATTTCACAATTTCAATACAGAAACTGATTTATGGATTTAAGGTTGGAACAAGAGGCCACTCTTTAGCCCACACCCAGCAGCAGAACTGGAGTGCATTAATCACACTGTGACTCCTGGACCAGGTCAGAGTTTCTTTGATTTGAGCAGCCACACAGGAACTCTTTTTTTCCCATAAGTTTTCCTCATCCATTGATTGCACTTCACAATTCCTATATAAATTCTAGACAGCTGCCAAAGGTATCCAGACTATTGCATGGACACCTAAGTCCTGTGGGATGGATACTCTGATTTAACAGGTTAGTAATTGAAGTACAACCTGGAAGAGAGCTTGAATTTCAGAACTATGATCAGCTGAAAATCCAACAGTTCACAAACCAAATAAAATTTTTAAAAAACCCAAGCCAAAACCAACACAGAGTAGGCAGAATTCAGGTTTCAGCTTCCTTCACGCTCTGTGCTGAGGCTGACAGAGAGTCAGATGCTGCTCAAAGTTACCAGCTAATCACAACCAAGCCTCTTCATGAAAAACAAATCTATTTTTTAACTCACAGGTATCATTTGCAAACCAAGCACAACCCTTGCTAGTGGGAGACTTTTGGATCCTTGATGGATGTTGCCCATATTTCTATGGCTGAACAATCAAGTTCTTACTAGGAGGAGTTCTGTACCCCTAGTCTTCTTGAATATGTCTCACACTGGAATTTAATTGTATTTGAGCACTTGAAATTAATATGCCTTATTTACAGTTAAAGGGCTGGCAGCCTTCATAAACAGGGTATTAACATTCATTTCTAAACTTACTTCTAGATTAGTTAAGCTGCATCAACAAATTTGACACTAATGGTAGAAGATCTATGACATAGGATATGTGCTGAATATTTTATAATGTTGATATAATATCTGGAAATTAAAGAAAATTAGTTAAAGTGTGACTGTGTACAGAAGTAGGCCATATCCTGTATATTTTTAACTCATTTTCCATTAATTAGAACTGAGGCTATGCTTAGTTAGGCATATAATTAAGCAATAAAGCCCTAGTGATTCAGTAAGCACTACTGGTATTTTGCTAATTAACAACTTCATGAAATCTAATAGTAGCTCTCTTATCATTTGACTCAATGAGGTATTGATCTTACAACAATATGGACATATCTGAAGAAGTAGCTGTCACCAACTGCACTCGCACAACCTCATTTAAAATAGAATCTAATAATTGCTTTTCTGGAAGAGAAAATGAGCTTTTATGTCTGGCATTTTCACCTACATATAGCAGTGTATAATTACACTTAAGTTACTCAAAAGTGGCATGAAAACAGACAACCTGCAAAAACAAAAAGAAAGAACAATACATTTATTCTTGTTGGAATCCCTACTTTCAAAGAGTACATATATTTAAAAGATCTGTCACATCAACCAGGTTCTCACCTTATCAGAAAAAAAGATTACATACTATGCAGGATTAAGTCGAGTGAGTATGAGTGCTTACTTTTCTTCATGGATCTAGATTATCTTTCAGTACTGTGCAGAACTGAGTTTCCTGGTGCCTGTATATTTATAAAAGGTGTCCAGGAAAATGCCCATTAAATGAGAATACTCAGCAATGTCTCCCTCATTGCTGACACAGCTCCAAACCTCTCCTGTCCCTCAGGACAATGGACAGTGAGAATGATGAGTTTTCCTGGCAGCAAGACCAAAATTAACAATGGCAGCACACTTCATAATTATTCCAGCTGCAGAAATAAATACAGGTCAGATGTCTCTCAGGATGAGACTGATGCATTTGCTTTTGAACAATAATTTAGTTACAGTGAATGAAGCCAGTCATATTTAAATGGTGCCTTCTTTGTTACATTAAGTGATGCAAAACTCTAATGTGTGACTTGTTTTTTAAAATTATAATGGTTCCTGAATTTTTCATTACTGAGTGATTCATTGGACAGATTTAAGGAATTACACACTCCTAAACCCTGGACGGAGTAGGCCAAAGTTGGCCATTAATTTTTGCTTCAGTTTCAAAGTCGTTGGACGTTAAATATTAAGGCACACCCAGAGGAGGCGGAGGCACGGCCTTAGGCAGGAGTTAGGGACGAGCCCGCCGGGGTTTGCCCAGGCCTGAGCAGGCTGGTGGGGCAGTGAGGGGGCCTGCGCCCCCGGGACCCCGCGTGCAGGGAGCCTGGGGACACCCAGGGTGACACTGCAGCCCTGCCAGCCCCGGGAAACCGGCTCCAGGGACCCCCTGCTCCCCCACACCTCCCGAGTGCCCCCGCTCCTCCTGCCCCAGCTGAGCTGCACATCTCGGCTGCTGCTGCCCAGAGCCAGCACTCGGCCTCAGTCAGCCCCACCTCTGCTAGGGAGTCCTGACACCCCTCCTATAAACCCTACAGACCCCAAACGGATTATTTGGACATGCCGCTTATCCCTCCAAGACAAGTCAAATATTTGTTTTTTATTATTGTATCGGTTTTCCCTGTTTTCCCAGGGCACAGTCTCTTAGTTTCCCCCCAGGGCTTTCCCCCCACGCAGTGCTCCATATCCTGGTAAATTATCTCCATCCCATTCCTGGGCTGCACAAACTGCTTTTAACAATTGTTGGTTCTATGAAATATTCTCTCTTATTTTATATTTACATATCTGTGTGCACAAGCAGTGGGATGGGACTGCTGGAGCAGCTGACTCAAAGCTTTATTCCATCACAGTCAGCCTCATTTTTCAGAGCCAAGCAAGGAGATGGAACAGCTTCAGCTGCCGGCAGCAGATGAAATTCTCATTGTTACAAAGTCTTTTAACAACTTTCCAGCCAACAGCAGAATATTAAAAGCTGACAAGTGTTTGCTCAGGCCAATTAATAAAGCTGCAGTTACATCTTCCTCTGAACAATGCTTGTTTGAAGTAGCTTAAAACAATGGATAAAGCTTCATTATTAAGCTACATATTTCTATTATCTTGCTTAACATATTTTCCTGAGGCCTATCCCTACACAGCTCACAGCCCTATTGTTTCCTGTCCTTGATCTTCAGCATTCTTGCATTTCTCCATCCTGAGATTTGCTTTCACTCAGCTTGCTGAGAGTTTTATCCCTTTTCTATTTCCCACAAACAACCACTGCAAGGAATTCTACCAGAACAGAAACAACTGGAAAAATTCCTCTCAAGGAAGCAAATACTCTGATTGTTTTCCAGGAGTGTTAGAAGAATTACTCTCACACTCCTATGAAAAATTGTAGCAGCCTCATTTCCAGCAGGATGTCTGTGTCTCTGACTGGTCCTATTCCTTGAGCCAAACCTCATAAGATGAAAAATTAATGTCTGTTTCAAGAAGAGCCACATTCAGGGTTGTAAAACCCAAATTACACATTAGGGGAAAGGCTGTGGAGAACAAATATCCTGTGCTGCAGCACATTCCCTTTGTTCCTTCATGAATACTTTAAGGTGAACAGAAACCACAGCCGGTTTTGGGGTTTGTGCTTGCAGTAGGAAACAAACCCAACAAAACCAAGCTGCTCTTGCTCTTTTAGGGGAAAGATCAACCACATGTACAAAGTGTCTGAAGCTGCTGGAGCTGTAAGACTGGGGCTGATGCCCAGACCACACAGCTCACAGCTGGACTGGAGCATGAGGAGGAATTGCCCCATTCATGACTGAAAGATCACCTTGTGTCCAAAATTCTCTCTGAATACGTATGTGGGCATAATGGTAAAAATTTATACACCCAGAGAGAGATGTAATTAATCTTCAGAGTTTCAGAACCATATCAAAGCTCGCTGGAGCCAGCCACGTGCATGGCCATGAGGAAACAGCCCAGTAAAGACAGGGAGCTGAATTACACAGCAATGTATTCCTGCACTGAATGGAAGGTGACAGGCTAAAAATTAAAAGGGAATTCAGCTGCTATGGTCCATTTATTCCTCCCTGCCTCTGAGACTGCAAAGCAGCTGGCTGTGTGCAGCTTCCCCACTTAGTCAGAGAGCACAAACAAATAAGAGGCAGCACAGCCCTGACTGAGGAGCAGAGCAGCAACTGCAGGATTAAATGCTCCAAACCGTAAATAACCCACTCCTTCACATCATTGCTTAAGAGGCATTTTAAAAACCTTCAGGGTAATTACTGTATTTGGTTCCAGAATCAACATTGCCTTTTGCTAATGAATTACTTGTATTAGGAGTTAGAGCCTCTATACTTCAGACTGCTGCAACAGAAAATGCATTCTAATGCATCTAAAGATTGCGAAGAAAAACGCTCAGTGTCCACATGCTGAGCTTCAGACTGTGAAAACCCCAGCACTGACACCACAAATTTTGCATTGGTTAAATTACCCAAAGAGAGGAGCATCATGAAGTTATGTTTTCTCTTTCTTCTCCCTAAATCCAAATGGAATCCTAAAAATAGCATAAGATGTTTCAGGAAATTTTTTAAAGATGACAATTGCAGCCCTGTTAAAGGGAACATCTCGCTCTGGCCAAGGACAGTTAATTCTAAGGCCCCATCTGAAAATCAGGAAGTGCTGGAACAAAAGCAACCATAATTATATTAAAAGTGCCTCATTAATGTAGTGTTAAGCATCAGAATATTGTCAGGAGGGGAGGGTGCAAGAATTAATAGTTTTATTGTAAAAATAAATTGCTCTGTCGTCCTTCTTTTTCTATTTCTATCTAAAGCTCCCTCATTATTGGGATAAATGTGGCCTTTGTTAGATGAAAATGTGGCCAGGCTGTTAGCACTCTTTCATCTGATGGCTTAATGCAGTAAAGCTTGCAGTATCAAAATGAACACTGCAAAGGAAAATAAAGTTGAAAGAATTTACTAAGGATCATGCTGCTTTTTTAGGTAAGTACTTTTTAAAGGAGTTGAATCAGTGCTACTGTTTCTTTTGGTTTTACTAGAATCCATATACTTATATATTACATATAAAACCACAATAATGGGATTTTCACGTACAGAGTACATTAAATTTATCACTGGTACACAATTAAATGGATCCATTGTGCTGCCACATGTGAATCGTTTCCTAATGACTGGCATAAGACAAAGGTGGAAGGATAATATATTCCTCCTCAGCAATCTTTCTTGTTGTAGAACACATTTTTGGTAAGTGATTGTAAATGTGTTTACACCTTTCTAAAGGTGAAAAATATAAGTATTGTACAGGATAAGGGATAGTTATCTTTCTACACTGATATACACATGAGGGGGAAATATTTGCAGAATGGTTTGGAGGGCTGGAGAAGGGGTGGGTCCCGCCTGACACACAAAATCTCTTTCTTCTCCCAAATGGGGTCCAAGGAACATTTTTGGGTAACCCTCCATTTTTGCCTTGCTATGCCACAAGAGCTCTAAGCAGAGCAAATATAACAAGGTCCCTCTTTAAGCCAACCCAACAGCTGGTGTGAGCTGTATCCTCCCATTCAGAGTCCTGCCACTTGTACATGCAAATGAAAAACTTAACCAGCACAGTCACCCACCACAGACCCTGAAAGGCAAAGCTGTGATGTACACACCAAATCTGACAAGCTCCCAAAATGGTCACACAGAATTACACCATGCAACAGGGGACAGCACAGCCTCTGCACGTCTCAGGACTGAAAGTGCTCATTCTCCCACAGAAGAATGTCAAATTAAGGGTTTCCCACATCAGTGTTAGAAATATGGGACTGATCCTCATGGAACACAGCTGCTATGCCAAAGTTTTAAGAAACCTGTTGGTGGCTTGAGGCTTTTTCTCCTGAGCTAAGCTTTGAGCCCTTTTCCCTATCCCAATGTCTGCTGGTAAATGCTTTCATCAGTCTAAGATCACAACGACCCCTTCACTTTCCATTTCCTCCACACTTTACACTTCCCTAACTTCCCTGTTCAGCTCAGCTTGTTTCTGTTTCATTCTTTCAGGAAGGTGAAGACAGGAATCACAGGGAGGTGGAGGAACAGATCTTGGTGCCAGTTTTCAGGGGTTTAGCCCTGCCAGTTCCAAACACTCAGGAGCTGCTCGTGTCTTGCAGGGACACAGCTTTGAGCCTCTGACTCTGCCCGTCGTTATTTTTGGGTTTGCTCCTGCCTGGCTGCTGCAGCATCATCACCATGCAGGCTCTAAAGGCTCTCTCCCTTCAATCTCTACCCTGACACAATGGCAAGAGAAGAAGCATTTTTAATCATCTTTTGATTCTCAGCTGTCTTTTTCATTCCTAATAATGTTGCCTATTTCTTTGTGACAAAGGGAAAAGAAAATTATACACATGCACATATACCAGCAATCATGTGGAAAACTGCCCATGCAAGTCACATTTCTTGTTGGTCACTGACAGGAATATTAACTGGCTAATTTTCAACTTTTTGGAAGCTCTACATTACAATTGCAATGACTTCATTAATTTTCATGGCAATTTTTTCCACTCCCAGGGGGTTGGTTTTCATTCAACAAACCATGAACATTCATGTATTACACAAACAAATCTAATGATTGATATCTTCCTATTGTCACCTTGCAGTTGGAGGTCTGTAGTTTAGTCCTTCCTATTTGAATAGTGATTAACATAACAATTAGATTTTTACATAAAGCCTTGATCTTCCCAAAGGAACTGCAGATATTCTGTTGAATATTATCTATTCAATTCCCCTTTAAACAAAGGGCAGAGTTTGCATTAGCTGTACTAGACCAGCTGATCTGCTGGACAATTTAGAAGAGCATCTTGTTATTCACATTCTTAATATCGCTTCTCCAGACAAATTCTTGAGTACAAAAGGTTAATTTTTCCCACTTCATCATCCAATCTATTAAAAGATTTTATCTCTGCACACAGCATTTTTTCTTCATATATTCTTAAATAAACAAAGCATCTAGTGCCATCACTAAAAAAAGCTTAACCTAAAAATCAGACTCCAGACTCTTCACAGTACATTTTCTATGTATTTTCTCCATGTGATCACTCAGTCTTTTAAAATACTTTTAAAAAATGCATGATGATGCAAGGAATTGTAGAGGAAGTATTAAGAGCACCAAGCCAGATTGCAGCAGAGCAACGTGACTGCCTCCCTGCACAGCCCTCGACAGAGAGAGGCTTTAGATAGTTCTGTGAAGAGTTCTGGAAATCCAGGATTTCAGAGAGATTATGAAAATCCTCCCAAGATAGATTTTAGGGGATAAGGGCAGACACCATCTCCCCAAAGTCTCATCATTTGCAGTGATGGAATCTTTATGGAGGATTTGGAGCTGTACTCATCTGTCTTGTTTGACAGACAGGGTGAATGGTGGACACTAAAACAAAAGCACTGGGAAAAAAGTTTTCAAGGATTTATCACCAGGGCAGCTTTGAAGACTTGGTAAATTCAAAGACCTCTATGTTGACCTGGCTCTTCCTAGCAAACAATCAATACCTAGTATCATTCTCTGGTCTCTTGTTTGAGAATATTCACAATTAATTGATGTTTCAAGACTCAAAAAACAAAAACTGGTATCCTTGGAATAAAACAGACAGAAAATCCTTGTACTGCAAAGCAGAAAAGTGACATGGACTGACACTCCAGGAAGAGTGTGAATTGGAAGAATATCTCCTTTTGGAGACAGTCAGTTTAGCGTTTACTCACTGAATTTCTAGCCAAACAAATACTGGTTATCTCCATCAATGAGTAAGTCATATTTCTAACAAAATCACTGCTGTCCCAACGAGGTCAATAGCAAAGAACTCCCAGGTCTTCTTTCACTTCTTCACTGCCCACATTTGTCAAAATAATTTATTGCCTGGCAAATAACTTAGAGTTTGTTCAAATGAATGGCCAAACTAAGGGAACTCAAATAATTTCCTTTGTATATTAAGATACGAATGAAGATGTGGCTGCACCATTTTGAAATATTCATCCAGGATAATGTAAGAAATAGAAACCAATACAACCTTAGCAGGGAAGTTTCAATTGTTGTCCTTTCCAGCACAACACCAAAAGGCACAGGACAATGGCAGAACAAAATTTAGCAAAGCTACTGAGCTCGTCTGAACTCATACTGCAGCTAATAACACTTTCCTAGCTTACTTTCGAGTTTTAGGGAATTACCTTGAACATTTGGTCAAAGGAGTACTTTGGAGGACAGCTTTGGTGGGAATTAATTAATCTGAATCTTGCTGCTGGGCTAGCTATTAATGACTTATGGTAATAAGAAAGAAAAGCTTGAATGGCTGCTGCACTGTCCTGTGATGGCTCAAAACTCGTCTGACTGCACCCTTCCAGTGCAGAAACTGCTCCTCTCTTTCCCAGCCTGGCGGAGCCACAGCAAAAGAAGCCAAAGCAAAACGGATCAGTTAAAGCATGGAAAGTCCAGGGTGAATAAAATGAAACCTACCCCCTTCACTGTGCCTGTTCCCCTCGTGAATTTGTGGCAACTTTTATCTGGGACAGCACAGACCTTCAGTGCTCCGTGGTGGCAGGAGGGACTCGGAGATGCCTCAGCCAGAGCCAAGAGCACAGGGTGGTCCTGCAGAAGGCAGAAGTGCTGCTGGGCAGCATTCCTGGAAAGAGGCACCAGCTCTCACCATTCCTGACACTCTCCCTGGAGTTCTTGGCCATTGGAAGGTGCAGAAAGCACTGAGGTGGGGGGTTTGGACCTGTTCCTCTTCACTGCTCCACAAAGTCAAACAGATGGCATTTAAATTGATTTTTTTTAAAAAATAACATGAATAGAAGAGATTCAGTCATTTTCTGGTTAATGTTCAGGGATTTTGTTTAAAAGGGATTAGGAGTTCAGATTTGATGTAGCTTTCACTTGAAACAAAAAACCCATCTCTATTTATGATTAAGCTATTTAATAACTTCAGCACAGGACCCAGCTTCCTTGCTTTGTTCTAAAATACCTCCAGCTCCATACTTATTTGCAAAAATTGGTTCAACTCCCTGCCATTTATTATGCTCAAATTTTCATTAAAAAATTAATTAAGTTTTAATGTAAAAAATATTTGTGTTGTGTGTCATCTCTTTAATCTTTAAAACCCTGTTCCTGTTAGTGTATCTTTGGAATTCCTTCTCTAAAACTCAGCTTCAGCGAGCTGGGAAATCTGAAGCTGTAATAATTTCCAAGCAGCTTCAGGGTCTTCTACTGGCATGAAGCCTGTGAGTTTGGTTAATTCTCTTCTGCCCCAGAGACTTCTGACTAGCAAGAGCTGTCACTAAAATATCCCAGATGTGGAGCAGGGATTCTCTTGAAGAAGTTCCAAGCCAAATTTGGCTCTCCTGCCTTGTTAGCAGTTTTGTATACCTTTCCACCCATGAGTCTTCAAGGAATAATTAGCAAAGAGAAAGAAGGTCCACAAAGACAAAACAGCTGCTGTTTTCACAGCACAGAGGATAAGGGAGAGATACCTCCTCCCCCGTGGGCTCCAGGAAAATACAACAGGCACTAATGGAGCTGCAGCTGCTGGATTACAGGTAGGACTTCACAGGTGAAACAAAACCTGTAACAAGCACATAACTTTAACGTGAGATAGGAATTAACCAGCTTTTTATCCTTTCTTCTGGGACCAGACTACTGGGAGCCATAAACAAGCTTTCTTCACTGTGAAACTAAATGGGTTTCTATGTGGAAAAAATCATTAATGTAATGGAAAGGAAAAGAATGATTCCCCCTTTAATCCAAATTAGAAGCCTGGAGGTATTTTCTGGAATTTAAAAAACAGCTCCTAACCTTCTGCAACCAAACCAGTTAACCCTGATCTTGAAAACGCCTCCTTGCCTTTGGCAATTGATTTTCAACAGACTGACAATGTCCCTCTTGTTCATGCAGAAGTGATTAGCGTTTGTTTTCACGATGAGGTTAGAGCAGCACAACATCCCTTCCATCACTCCACTACTGACACTGCTTTTTGAAAGATCAGAAGCAGCTGAATGCAGAAAAAGCCTCCAGAGAAGTGAAAGTGGCTACGCTGACTTTCATTCCAAAGCATCAAATGTCTGAGATGTGCACAGCTCTCTGCCAGGTTGGGGATGAGTGAGGGAAGCTGTCCTGCATGTGCAGCTGTCCAAAATCTCCTTCTCTCTCCTTGGGGTGCTCTACATTGCTTTGACATAACATCCATAGTAAAAACAAGAGCTGAACTTGAAAAGCAAAACCAAGAGCTGAACAAGAGCAACACTCCCAGAACTGTATTTAGTTTCTCCGTGTGGGAGCTGATGTTGAGGTCAGGGTGGAAATGCTGCTGTGCCAGGAGATGGGTGGGGTGGAGGAGTTTTACCAGACGTTTGTCTGAAAGTCTGAGGAGCGCTGAAACGAAGGGAGAAAAAACATTGCTGAGAATGCTCTGGCTCCTTTCTCACCTTGTTTCAATTTGCAGTCAAAAACAGTAACAAGTTTTCCTTTTCCATTACCAAAGTTGCATAAAAGGCGCCTCAGGAGCGAGGAAGTGTTTCAGAGCGATGCAGCGCTCGTTGGTGTCGCTAAACGCTGCGAGAGCTCTGTGGCCAAATCAAGACTGAGAACATGAAGGCAAGAGACTGTGCAAGCAGTATCTCTTTTGCTCGTGATTTAAAAGAGGGAGACATTGCACAATAGTTTAAGAACATTTTACTCATCTCACTTCTGTCACCGTGTACAGTATCCTCATCCTTCGTCACTCTGCCCTTTCACAGATGCAGCAGTATAAACATATTTTCAATGACTGGTAGGCAACAGGCGAGTTGAACTTCATGCATGACAGGATCAAATTAGCAGAGACAGGTCATAAATTATGCAGATAGTGTGCCATCCATTTCCTATAGACTGTACAGCTAATTATGAATTCTGTAATTGCTGTGGCATATGCTAACCAAGCATCCCATCCCTGGCCAGTGCTACGCTCCATTACAGAAAGTTAAGGATGGTTTGTGGTTCTGAACCACATAAACTAATAGCTGAAAATTGGTGTGATCCAGGATCCCCTCCCACAGTCCCTTGCTTGCATTTGTTAAAAACAGACATCTTTCCTCTTGAGAAAGACTAAACTCACTGGAAAGGCAGCCTCATCTTATGGCTAGTTATCAACATTACCAATAAGATTCAAATGCAGTGACTGAAGAAAAAAATATTTATCTTTTGTGTGTTCATGACTTCTGAGAGCTCTGCACACTAGTAGTACACACGAACAATGAGAAATACAAAACACGGGAAGCTGATGGACAAGATTTTACTGGGAAGCTTCTGAATGCAGGACTGTAAGAGGCAAAGACAACATCAAAACTGGAGATTTTTTTTCTCAGTTGTCTTCTGGGATAAAACCATTGAACTGATCCAAGTCAATTATATCTCAGCCTCTCAGAGGGGCTGAGGTGAGAAGATGGAGATGTGTTTCTCATTTGACCTTCTCAACAAAGAAAAGGCAGAGTTAATTAGGAACCCATACAAAACATCCCTTATTCTTTTCACAAATGCTTCCCACATCTCCCATTTTTGTGTGAAAGCAGATTAGCTGCTCTCTCACAAATCATTATCTCTCCTTGATATGCTCTGACCTGTTCTTCGGCATGACTTGCAATAAACATCTGCATTATACTCAAGAACAGACTTTGGGGGACAGGGGGAAGAAGCCACACACCATTGCTGCATAGTGCCCAAAACAAGGTCAAAGCATTCAAGACTTTTCATATTTTGATGATTGTAATATTTTCTGGCTTTTCCTAGATGTGACCACCAAATCGCCTTGGATCAATTATGACTATGACATTAATTTCTCACACTTAGGCATAAAGCCAAATCCACAAATATTTTGCCAAGCACTGTACACAGCACTATATTAGAGACACACTTCAGCACACTCTGTCTATTAAATTTAAACAGAAAGATCTCATTGCATATGCAAACACCTTTTGTGTGTGTAGGAAAGGTGGGACAAGGAATACCAAAAGATGTACATCTTTTTGCCTAATTATTTACTCTTAGTTCTGCCTGCACAATTTTCCCACAGTTGCCAGGATAGATGCCACTTTCCTCATGTCACAGAGCAAACAGGTTGGCTCCTGCCAAGCTTTGCATATTAGCTGAAACACAAATATTTGATAATTGTCACTAGAGAAGCAAATGGGACTTTTGAAGAAGCCTAAGGGAATTGATGTCCATCATTCACTGAATTTCAAATGGAGCTGGGCTTCTAATCCTTTAGTACTTTAAGAAAAAAGAAAAGCTAAAGTGAACATTTCAATAAATGGATTAAGCACATAAAGAAAACTTGCCATCACTTGCATTTGTGCAGTCAATGGCTGGCACAGAGTGCTGTGGTTGAACAAATGAACGCAAACAAAAGAGGAACTAATTTAAACAGAACAGTCCCAAGATTCTGCATTATTTAGGTTCTGCTCATATTCAATAAGGGCATTACTGAAACACAAAATAGTTTTCACACTTTGGGAGTTCACTGGAGCATTATTTTACTTCACATATCATGAAGGACACTAACAGTCTCTTCTCTTTGTGCATAATTCATCTCAAACAGGCGAGTCATTAGACAACATAGGAACAGCACAACCTGACACTAATGTCTCTGTTACCCTGTGTATCAGTTGGCATTGCTCTAGCTGCTGGTGTCCCCAGGAAAATGACAATGCAGTGAGTTCCAGGCCCTCTACAGGCACACAGAGCTCTCCTCAGTGGGGTTTGAAGAGAGCTCTGTCTGTCACAAATTGTTACGTAAATGATTGAATAGGAAAATCCTCACTGCTCTACTCAGTGAAAATCCACATCCAAGCCAAGATGCAGCTCATGGTCCTGCACAGCAGAGCCTCTCAGGAGGAGGAAGCCAGGGCTTCTCTTCTTTTCAGATTGTGTGTGAGACCTTCAGGACAAGCAGCCAACTTTTGCTGTGTTCACGCCAAATGTCCCACAGTGTAATTTGAACTAATGTTTAAACCTCTAATCTTGGTTATGATGCAAGCAGCAACCCATCATGATCACTCTTACTAAAAGAAAACTGCTTGGGTGTGATGCTGACAACCAGTTGTGTTTCCTGCAGTGCCATAGGGTGAAGGTTTCTCTCTTTTCTTGCAGAAATCAGCACAGAAAAAACATTATTTAGACACTTCAGCTAAGGACCATGTCCAAGTTAGGGGGAGTTATACTCTGTGTGATCTTAAACAGATCACCTCATGCTCTCACACCTCTATTCCTTAGTTTCCAAATATAACATTGAGATAAAATTCATTCCAGATGATAGGAACATGGTGCAAATTAACCTTCCCAAAATACAGCAAAAGCTTCTGATATACTGCTAGGTCTCTTTAGAAATACAGCTTAATTAAAACACTGGTCATGAGCACATCCCAGGATTCTGCAGGATCATTTCACTCTACAAAGTATTTCTTCAGTGCATGTAAGAAAGAAGCACATCAGACACATGGACAGAGAATCAGTAGAGAGGGAAAATACCTATTGTAGCATAGAGCCCATGTGAAGAGCAATCAGCAGTTGGGGCCCCATTAGGGCTCCTCTCTGACAAAAGGAGCTGCAAACTGTTGAAGGAACCCGCGAGGCACAGCATGCTCAGGAGTCATTTGGCTGGCACAGGATGAGCAGCGCTGGTGGCCTGACCTTTCTTCACCCAACGCTGACAGTCGTCGCCTCTGCACTGAGACAGTTCCCTGGAAAGGCAGAAGTGATGCCTCTTTAACCAGATACTGCTTCTTATCAAGGAGCTGCAGCTTTCACTCTAACAACGATTTCAGAAATAAAGTACTGCAGCACTGAGAACAAAGAGTTCCTGTGGTGTCTACATTCCCTCTTTCCACCATCAATAAAAGCTTCAGTTAATAACTGAGGCTGTCTGTTGTTTCAAGGGCAGGACAGCAGTCATATTTTCAGGTGTATAAACAACGAATTTTGGAAAGTTCCTATGAATAAACATTTTCAGCCTTTGCCACATTCTCCTTTTTAGATTTTCCTAGTATTCTTTCTGGTTTTTTTTGAAATAAAAGCCTTTGCTAGAAAACAGGAGAGCATAGTGACTTCCAATAGCAAAACTACCAACAAGCCCAAACAGGGTTTCCAAGACAGCATAGATGTCATTAATTTTTTTTTGTTTCCATAAGGTATCAGCAATCCAATGTCAGATTTTGAACCATAGTATGCAACATATGAAGGCTGTATACAAAGAACACTGCTGCACTGGCAGAAGAACTGACTATTGAACCAGTAAGAAAGGTTGTAACTATCATGTTCTAGACAACATCAAGAAAATTTTCTTACATGTTTCCTTAGACACACAGTGACATGAATGTTCTCCTCGGTAATCCATCCAGGCCCCAGCCACAGGTGAGTTATTTGATTTGCAAGAAGCCCTGCACTCTCCAGGTATCCTCATCACATGTTGGCAGCCAAATGAGAACAGGAACACAAGAGCTCCTTCCTGTGTCAGACCTTATTTATCACACCTCTCATGTCAAGCTGGTCTCCAAAACTCAGGTTTGAAAAAGTTTATGAGGCTTCCTGGCCCCAGGGAGATCTAAGCTCTGGTGGAAGAGCAGACACATTTGGTAGCCCTCTGGATGCACAGAGGAATTGTCAAGTATGTTTTCAGGATGACACACCATTTGTCAGAGTCATTTAGGAGAATGTTACCAAAGACTGATCTTTTCACTGCATTTTGCAATACTTGTCTTGGTATTTGAACAAATTGTTGACAAGAGGAAAACAGGCGGGATACTGAGTTATTCATTCCTGAAGTCTGCTGTACATCTGTGACATTTGGTACCTCAGATTCTTTTTACCCTCTCAATGCAGTGTCAAACCACTTCCAACCACCAAACCCAAAAGAATTGCTCACAGCTTCTGCTTCCAGTGTGTTTGATACAAGAGAGCAAAGACAGCTGACGTTCCTGCTACCTTGCAGAGATTTGTACATGGCTGTTCCAGAGAAATTTTGGATTTGGAATTGCTTTGTGGCCAGGTTGGTATTTCACAGATGGGTTAAAACCAGATGGTTCATCCTGCCCTCCTTGATGAACAGAGCATGTCCCTGTATTCCTGTGCTGGGGAGGAAATGCACTGCTATACATCCATACCTGCCAAGCAGCTTGTGAGGGTGTCAGCAAAGTACAAAGGGCACTGGAACTGCCAGAGACAATCCTGTTTGTCCAACCTTGGTTAAAGCATCCTGTACAAATGCATTATGGCAGTGCCATGAGGTGTGGGACCACACACCAGTCATCCCTCACACACACTGACAGCACCAGACAGTTCTATTCACAGGGAATCTTTGTTTTATTCACAGGGGATCTTTGTTTAATTCACAGGGAATCTTTCTTTGTTTTATTGATGAGAATTTGGCCCCTCCTCCTGCATCATAGGTAAATCATAGTTTGAAAACAAAATTTTCTTTCCCTGTAAGCTTTTCAGTAGCACTTCTTCCAGGATTTTTATGAGGTTCAGTCTACAGATCTGACAGGAGGTAAGAGGTAGTGCTATTCCACTTCACAGACAGGGAATGCCAGCACAGAGGAAATGATGAACAGAAGAAAATAGGAGTCACTTGAGATACAGGGGGGTTTCAGTATGAGATTATTCACACAGGACTAAACTATGCACAAAGACTAGGACACCACATTTAAGTTCCTACAATTTACAGAGGTGTGCTTCAAACAACATCCCATTAAATGTTTCAAAACTGCAAGTTTCTGACATGAGACTATGGCTGGTTTCCCACAGGAAATGAAACATGTACAGTTGTTCCACCTGCCTATTCATCTGCTGTTAATACTCTTTCCACCTCATTTCTAAACCTGTTGGCTGGTTCCAGACAAAATTGGTAAGGAAAATCTAAGTGCGTGCCTCTAGGTCTAACAAAACCTGGCAGCTTCCAGAGTAAGACCCAAACAAGAGCCTCCACTAAGGGCAAGGAAACTCCACTTGTCCCCATCTCTGTCATGCCAGGCAGCACCAGACCCCTGCTCAGCATACACAACTTTCAACTGGCTGCTTGCTCAGGGATTTAGGGCACAAATGCATGGAGTTGATATCCATGTTTCCCCTCGAGAAATTGTGTTCTCATCTGGTGATGCAAAACAGAGAAGCAAAACAGAGTAAAATCATCTCCAAGATATGCAGTAATGAGCCCTCACCATGCAATGTAAGAGGTACCATTTTCAGCAGCTTAGAGGCATTTATGGCATAATAAATGCACTTTTATAAAAAATATAACTGTAAGTGGAGAAAGAATTGGCTGCTTTTAGCATAAAGCATTCCTAGACAGGGCGAGGCAAGTGTTTGTGGCATAGAACATTAAAGAAAGACATATCCAAGAAACAAATGGCATGGTGTAGCAGTAAATTCCCACTCTCTCACCTATAGACAGCTTCACAGCTCTCCAGCCCAAGTGGAACATGCAGGGGAGCCAAGAAGATGCCAGCCACAAAATCAGTCACTCACTGAGTACTGCTGCTGGAAACCTGCCCCCACTGCAACTCCTTTGGCGTTCCCCAGCCTGGAGCTACAAATGAAATGAGAATCCCAGGCTGGTGTGTCTCACAGGGTGCCTCATTCTCTCCCAGCAGCACAGAGCTGGGATTGGAGGGGCTGAGCCCAGTGCTGTGAGTGCTCTGCACCCAGAGGGACGGGAGCTCCCGGCAGCACCACGGCGTGCAGCTGCTGCGTGTCCTGCTCCTGATTACCTCGGTCATGTCATCTACAAAAGTGAGCACAGAGGAGGAAAATCTGGGCAAGTGAAGGCACAAAAAAACAGTCAGAAAAATCTTGAATTGCAAAAAGCAAAGACACTTCAGAAGGATGGGTTTTGCTTTTCAACAGCTTCCTCAGGTGACACCCACTTTCTGCTGTGCAGCTCTGCAAGATGCTGATGTGTCTGTGAATTCATCAGTGTGGTCTACATCAACAGAGGGGCTGCTGTCAGATAAATCTACTAAATTTCTAAAAATCAACTTTGTCCTTTCCTTCCTGAAATAGCACTCAGAGCAGGAACTGAAAACACCTTTGACCAGGAGAGTGGAGACTCCAGCTGAGCAGGTGTCTCTCAGGACAGGTCTCCAAAGAGATAAAAACTAAGTCCCAGGAGGTTATAACTGCATATATTAGCATAAACTTCTTTACTCTGTGCATATTTGTAGTACCACTTAGAAGAGGAAAAAAACCCAACTTAAACTGGAGTCCAGAGAAACCCAGAATACCTGTTTCTTTCAGCTGAACATTCCAAGTGCCAAGCTGTTCACAGTGGATGCAGCAGCATCTGGCCCTGTTTCCAAAGCAACACAGAAAATGTAACCTGGGTAAGTTCCACATGGCAGTGAACTGACAGGCACAACTCTGCACATTATAGGCTAAATGCAACTGGAAAGGAAGGGGGAAACAATACAAATGGAAACTAAATGCAGATGTGAATCTGATGTTTATTTAGAATATTTAGAATTCCAGTTTGGTTTTTGGAGTCCCAGCAATAAGCAATTTCACTCTATCTTATAAAGGTAGTCTAGACTAGAAGTTGTACTGAAAAAGATGGACAGTCCTGAATTTCCTTTTATCTTCCAAAAATTCAGTTCAAATATGGCAAAGTATCTTCTGACCTGTAACTATGGCTGACAGTCGTACAAAGATGAGAACTTGGCTTAAACTGCAGTTTTGTTTCCTGTGTTAGTGGAATTCTTGAAATAAAACCATAAAAGTCAATATAAAATTCCATATTCAACAGTTGTGAGAAATTCAAGGAGATTAAAAAGCAGAATTTGGCAGTGAACTCTGCTCATTTCCTGTACAGTGACACTGAGTCCTCCAGGATGGAACTCCATCTGCAGTGCCCTTGTGAACACAGATTTAATCTCAAGTGCAAAGAACAGGACTACATTTACAGCAATACATCTGTGACTTCTCTGTAGAATTCCCAAGTTAATGTTTGGTTTAGCACAATGACAAAGAATCAAGAAAATTCTAAAAATTAAAAAAAAATTAAAAAATTAAAAGAAAAAAGAGAGAGAAAAGAGAAAGGTATAAGAAATTGTGGCAGAATGAAAGCAATTAATCACTGGATCTGTACAGTATATAAGCAGCAGTGGCACATATCAAAATGACAGAGCTGAATTTTCATGAAAGGATGTTCCTGCTGTTCCATACATCCAGGCTCTTTAATATTAAATTTTCCATCTCATGCACGCATGACACAGCCTGATCTTCCCCATTTTCCAGCCCTCCTCAGGAATGCTGAGCGTGGATTTGGACAGCCTGCACAGTCCCTTGGGGCTGCCCTCAGACCTTTCTTCAAGGACTTTAAAACTTTCCTGGAGGTCTGAGGCCAGGGACATGGACTAGATGGGCAAACTGCAGAGAGATAATTTCATTGCCCTTTGGTCCCATAGGCTGAAGGAACACACCAGAACTGGGGAATCTCTGCTCAAGTCAGTGGACTAACATGGAGAGAGCTGCCAGCCAACTGCAATCCAGCCCTTCGTGCCTTTGCAGTCAGCCAAACGGGCCTGGGGAGGAGGATTTGACCCTTCCACTGCAGGAAGAAAGCTATAATTACTTCAAAAGTAAAAAGAACTTGTCCTTTAGGTTACATAACCCATGTTCCTGCTGTCTTACATAACTGTGGGGGACTAAATAACACGTAATTGAATGAAAGCTGCAACACCAGGCTGAAATAATTAATATCACCAGTCAATTATATTGATTTATACAGTCTGTATTCCAGACAGAGCCAAGCACTGTAGGTTATTATACTTGGGAATCAATGTATTCCACTGCTGTGCACAAACACAGGGAAAAGTCAAAGAATATAATTTGCAACATTTGCAGCTGAAGAAAGGAGATGCTGAATGCATTGTGTGCACTGCACAAGGAAAAGTCATGCTGAAAAATGAATGGAGAAAGAAAGGCAAGCAGACATGAAGGATTGCTTAGTGCACAGCCCAAAGTACAATGTGACACTGACTACTTGAATATATTGGTTTTGCATAGTCCTTTTATTTTGCCTCTCTGGTATTACCCAAAGATAGAGTTTCTGCTGTGTATGACTGTGCAAATACATACAAAGCCACACATACATGTACATACATAAAATAATTTCACAAGAATGGATATTGGGTGTCAGAGGACTTCAAAGTATGAAGTGCTACAATTTCTATCCGTCTGTAACTTCATCATGGTAACAATATTGCCGGCTAAGAATAAAGGAACAATTTGCATTATTATCCACTATAATGAGAAGTGTTATTTTTTACCTGCGAATGCAGGGCTGGCTTTAGCTTAAGCGGCAGGATGAATGCTAAACCAGAGCTAATGAATAATTCATAAATGTTACATAATGCAGTGGCTCGTTCTGTGATTCATGTTTGAAGAATGGCTTCTGCTGCTCAGATGCTGTTTAGATTCTGGGCTGGTGGCACCTTGGCGTGACCTGCCTGCAATGAGATAATGATGAAAGGGTTGGTTTGTTGTCTGGGGTTTTTTAACCATTAAAATTTGATTGAGTTTTCATTACACAGACATATCTACGGAAGACTGACAAAAGCATATTCACAAATTCAGTAAGTGTGTTCCACTCCCTGGGCTGGTTGCAGAGTCATCAGCTGCTGGAGTAAACCAAGGGCCAGCTCCCACAACCTGTGCAAAATGCAGCACAGCAGGGAGAGCACCACGCCTGGCTTCAGGCACTCTGCGTCCATCCTGAGCTCTGCCAGCTGCCCAGGACAGGACAGAAACAGGGCTGGCACTTCCCCCATGCCCTTGAACCCCCGCAGGACAGGGCTGAGCCTTGGTGCTGTTACAGGTGACAGCAGTTTGATATCCAACTCATCACCACCATATTCTCGAAGTGCACAAGGTGTTTTGCAAATCCCCAGGAAGAAAGCAGGCTGGTACAGAGCACAAAGCCTGTGAGAGGTTCACCCACCTGGCAGTGATGAGGGCAGGGCTTTTTCCAAGTCTGTTCTACCCATTTGTAAGTTTGTGTAGGTGTCAGTGTAGAGTCCTAGCACATCCCCATCTCTCTTCTTGGCATTCATATGGCAACAACTGGAACTTGTCTGCTTATATTTTGTTCATGGGAATTCTGTTACAAATGCTGCAGCAAAGAAGTGGGGAGCTGTGAAGCTCAAGTGCCTTAAATGAAATTTCAGGTTTTCCTATTTTTGTTGGTCTGTGATACTCTGTGCCTGTTCAGTAGCTCTCTCCTCTGCAGTTAGTAATGGGCTTGGTATCAATCTAGCTAAACCAAGTTACGTAAGACAGAGAAATTAATAGTTTAAAAATTCAATTAATTTCTGTCTATATTTTGAGATTTCACTGCCAGATTTTAACATTCTTGTTTCCTGAATGCTGACAGGAACAACTTGCATTGATTTGCAGCATTCACCCTCCATATGACATCACTGACAGCTTCATTACAAGGGATGATAATTTTTTTTCCACGTGGCTACCCTTAATGCAATTAAAAACACTCTGTATTTTCAAGCCATTTATTTGAAAGGGATTGTGATTGGATTGTTATCACATCAAGGTTATTTAACCTAATATACAGTACAAGTCAAAAAACAACCCTTAGACTTCTGAAAGAGAGGTCATCAACCGATGCTTTTTGGAAAGTATTTTTCAAATTATTTTTTAGAGTTATTAAAGAGGTGTTTTATTTTTAATTCAGTGTCATTTGAGTTATCCAGAGGTGCTTATAATATATTTATAATATGGCCACTGAGGACAACTCATTTTGTACTTGGAATCAGTTAAAATTCAGGTCCTACTTTATTCATTGAGAATTTTGCCATCAACTTTAATGAAATCAGGATTTTGTTCCTACTGTATATAGCTCAGTTAGCTTCAAAGTACTCCAAAATGCTGGCATGAATTATCACTGTCTTTTGCCCCCGCTGTAGAATTGCAAACATAATCATCAGGCTGGAGGTGTAAAAGTAGCAACAGAGAGAGACTAGAATTGAGAAAGAGGGTCAGAGCAGCACCACACCATATAAACACTGTGTCACCTGTGTTGTGGTGTAAATCTGCATGAGTTTCCAGATTAATCCATCTTCTCTAATTAAAGTCATTTGATATGCAACCCACAGGCACAGAACAACACTCTTGTAGGCAAACATACTGCTATAATCAGCATATTTTCAGGCAATTCATGCATAGGAAGTGTCACTGTTATATGAATGTATGATGTATACACAGAAACCGATTATACCTATTGCAAAAGCTTTTCTCTAAGATAGCATAAAATTCTGTATCTCAACTGGCACTCCAAATAATGAAACCTTTTCCTGATCCACTGCATAAAGCAATTATGCAAATTTCTGCTACTCCTCTGTTTCTATAATGCTTATGATTGAGAGTTTGACATGATCATAATTCGTCTGGCTGGAAGATTATAAAAGAGGCACAAATAAAGCATCATTTTAAAGAAAAAATCCATAGCTTGTAAGCAATTCAATGTCCAATAATAGCTTCTTTCCCTGGAAAGGTTCCACCAGCCAGCAGACTCTCTAGCTCCTGTTCCTAAGGAGTTGTGTGGGACTGATGCAGACTCACAGTAACTTCTTCAGTTCATTCTGCTTCCCATAGCTCAAGCATTTCAGCCTTGCTGAAAGCCTGCAAAGCCAGAGGCTTTGTGGAGCTGGTCCCTCTGAGCCATGCAGAGCTCTTTGTGAAGCTGGTCTGTCTCACTGAGCCATGCAGAGCTTTGTGAAGCTGGTCTGTCTCTCTGAGCCATGCAGAGCTTTGTGAAGCTGGTCTGTCTCTCTGAGCCATGCAGAGCTTTGTGGAGCTGGTCTGTCTGAGCCATGCAGAGCTTTGTGGAGCTGGTCTGTCTCACTGAGCCATGCAGAGCTTTGTGAAGCTGGTCTGTCTGAGCCATGCAGAGCTTTGTGAAGCTGGTCTGTCTCTCTGAGCCATGCAGAGCTTTGTGAAGCTGGTCTGTCTCACTGAGCCATGCAGAGCTTTGTGAAGCTGGTCTCCATGAGCCATGCAGAGCTTTGTGAAGCTGGTCTCTGAGCCATGCAGAGCTTTGTGAAGCTGGTCTCCACTGAGCCATGCAGAGCTTTGTGAAGCTGGTCTGTCTCTCTGAGCCATGCAGAGCTTTGTGAAGCTGGTCTGTCTCTCTGAGCCATGCAGAGCTTTGTGAAGCTGGTCTGTCTCTCTGAGCCATGCAGAGCTTTGTGAAGCTGGTCTCACTGAGCCATGCAGAGCTTTGTGAAGCTGGTCTGTCTCTCTGAGCCATGCAGAGCTTTGTGAAGCTGGTCTCTCTGAGCCATGCAGAGCTTTGTGAAGCTGGTCTCACTGAGCCATGCAGAGCTTTGTGAAGCTGGTGTCACTGAGCCATGCAGAGCTTTGTGAAGCTGGTCTGTCCCTCTGAGCCATGCAGAGCTTTGTGGAGCTGGTCTGTCTCTCTGAGCCATGCAGAGCTTTGTGGAGCTGGTCTGTCTCTCTGAGCCATGCAGAGCTTTGTGAAGCTGGTCTGTCTCACTGAGCCATGCAGAGCTTTGTGAAGCTGGTCTGTCCCTCTGAGCCATGCAGAGCTTTGTGGAGCTGGTCTGTCTCTCTGAGCCATGCAGAGCTTTGTGAAGCTGGTCTGTCTCACTGAGCCATGCAGAGCTTTGTGAAGCTGGTCTGTCTCTCTGAGCCATGCAGAGCTTTGTGAAGCTGGTCTCCACTGAGCCATGCAGAGCTTTGTGAAGCTGGTCTGTCTCTCTGAGCCATGCAGAGCTTTGTGAAGCTGGTCTCTGAGCCATGCAGAGCTTTGTGAAGCTGGTCTCACTGAGCCATGCAGAGCTTTGTGAAGCTGGTCTCACTGAGCCATGCAGAGCTTTGTGAAGCTGGTCTCTGAGCCAGGGACTGGCTGGCAGGTGCACAGCCAGGCACAGCTACAATCAGCAGTGATGGCACAAGGTTCTGACCTCTGCTCCTGTGATCCAGTCACAGGCCAGGCCATCCTTTTACTGACCATGCAGCATCGACAGAGCTCCTCAGCAGGACTGATGGGAGTGGGGATCTGTGCTTGCATTTCTGGCTACAGAGGTGATTGCTCTGCTCATCAGAAGAGCTTTGTAAATGCAGTCCTACAAACCACGGATGTGTGCTTCACTTGAAGCTCCCAGTAATGCCAGGCATGCCTCATGCTCACACACATGTGTTGCAAGAATGAAGGAGCCTAGAGTGAGTAGATTAGCTTTTAGATTTATTTGTTTTGTTATCCTAAAACTAGGTAATTAGAAAAGGAAATTAGCAGATTCTCAATAGATTTGTATGGTTCACACCTGTTATTAAAGCAGCATTACCTCGTGCAGTGGAGAACTCCCCTGCTCTTTGAAGTTCAAATGAAAAATCTCTCACAAGCTCTGGTGTGTCTGCTCCTCCACTGCTGCGTTAGAAACAACCTGCCAAAATGAACCGACAGCTTTTCATTTCCTTCCCTAATTAACAATCACAGCAGCTGCTCGGTGCAAGAATAATAAGCTTCCTCCTTATTTTTTTATCTCATTTAAGCAAAATTTTATTCTGGTTTGATGCAAATTTCTGTGCTTTTTTTCTTATGACACTACACTTGCTGCAGTCAAGAGCTGGTTTTGTGTTTGTGTTTTAGCTGAGGCAGTACAGTAAATAGGAGATAATTTGATACCTCAGCGCTGACACACAAATTAAATTCCAGGTGTCAAGAAATCTCCCCTTTTCATGTGACATTAGATTTTCACTGCAAAAAGGATCAAGATAAAATGATCACAAAGTATTTTTGTATAATTTAACCTTGACTGAGAGCCAAGTTTTATCACTCAGCTTCAGGTCAGAGTTACATCAATACCTTCTGTGGTCCTTCTTCAGAAAATTCAGAAGAACGTCTGTTTGACATATTCTTAAACTTAGTAGTAAAAATGTAGCTCAGTTTCAAATTTTTTTAAGGTAGAACATTTATGTGGACTTTACAAAGCTAGCTTTAAGTACCTTAAAAAGTTTGTGCCTGAGCTCAAAAGACTAGACTAGGGCTTAAAATCTGTAACTCCTCAGTGGTTTTACTACACACTTCATGCACTACTGAACATAATCATCTGACCAAGGAAGACAACAGAAGTCCCCCTTGTCCTTGTTACACCCTGCCCTTTTTCTTCTTTGCCTAAAAGAATGTAGGAATTATCCAAAACAGTACATTTGCCTTGCATTTTCATGGTACAATCAAGACTTCTCTGTAGAATTCATCAGTACATTTTTAGAAGGCCCTAATTTCCACAAGTTGTGCAGTATCAATGAAGCAAACATTAAAAGAATTATATGCTTCAGCTATTGGGAAATTTGGGGTTTGTAGATGGCCACAGGACATTTGCAAGTGACTCAAACGATACATTATTCCTGCATGAAGAACAAAACATCACATAACCATAGATGCATCTGTCCATGCAGAAAGGCTGCTTCTGTCTGTCACTTAAATTGATGAGAAAAGTTGCCAGGGAGTGTGGCCAGCTATTCCTCTAATAAACAATATATCTCTCAACAGAAAGCCAGCACCATGTGCCAATTTAGAGGAAATGTGCCCTTCTTTCCCTGTGCTATCACCACTGAAGACAACAAAGAGCAGCTCAGAGCACAAACACACATTTTCATAAAAATGAAACCATGGTGTTGGCACAGCACCCTATCTACTCTGTGTGAGTATGGAAGCAATTGGATTGCCCCACAGACACCTTAAGATCCTTCACTTCATTTACACTGTTGGCTTCTTGAGCACAGCTTTGAGCATGCAGCCCAACAAATCACCAGTGAATGGTGTTCAGTGATATATTTGATGTGTTTGGATCCATGGACACGAAAGCCAAATCAAAGGTTGTGAGGAGGTAGCAGAGGTGATACCCTATTTCAAAGGTGAGCTGTCTGTACATTCTGAGTCAGCCTGAACACAACACCAGCAGGAATTAAGAGATGAACAAATACTCTGGATCACATATAAACCCATAAAAATTCCTTCTGTGTCTTCTGATTGCCTGCTATGCAATTACTGCCACTCGTAAAGGGGAAAAGGAGTCTCTGCATCACGGGCTGATGGTGAAGCATCCTGTTTTGGAGACTGTATTAGCTTACACAAGTGTGAAGCTGCAATGTTCCCATCGTCTTCAAGATGTTTTCACAGCAGGCTATTAGCCTGGTAGCTGTGCTCACACTCTTTCTGCAGGGAGTACAATAGGTACATTGCTCAGCCTCCCCAAAATGCTCATTGATTAGTTACTTCACACACACAGTATTGTCTTGGGGCCCATCACAGTTCCCACTCACACTTTACTTAAATCCAATATGAAACATGCTTTCCTTTCAGACCTGTGCAGCTGCCAGACACCTCTCCAGCCCTCTGGGAGGCTCCTCCCCGAGCCAGCTACCCAGGTCTAATCAAATGTCTTAATGGATAGGTATCACTCTTTGACTTAGTGCAATTATTTACATTTGACTAAAGCTTAACACATACTTTGCCCAAGTTAATCTTCCAAAAAGATACTTAAGCTTAGCTCAAAGGCATTTCAGGGCATAGAAATAGAGATTTATTGCAGCAGTTGTTATGTATGTTCAGTCTTTCTAAACTGGCCTATGTCTTGCTTCAGTTTCCATCTGCTGATCCTTACAAAAATACTATTTAGGACGCAATACTTCTTTTTCCATGAAAACACTACTTCATTGCAATTGAAACCTCTTTCAATATCTTTAATAAGTACATCCACTAAAAATCAAAAAGCTTAGCACATTTCATGCTATACTTGCAATCCTGGCTGTGCACATTTCCAAACTATACTCCTGATCCAAACTGGGATTATGCAAATATGTTTTGTTTTGCTTTAATTCCCTCGAACAACAAGTTTCCAACTGATGTCTGGCAGCATTCACAGCAACCATGCAGCAGGTAATCTTGTGATTGGAGATTAAAGAGCACTGACCAGGCAGTATCTGACTGACCAGGTGCTGCCTGGATCTTTACAGATCACGACAGGGATGGTGCTGCCTGGCAGCATTTACCCCTCCAGCAGACACTGCTGGAAATTTCAGGGAAACTTTCAATTTCGTATATTCAAAGCTATCCAGAGAAAGAGCAGTTGCATAATAACTACTGATTATTCCACTTTTCCAGTGACAACCTCACCATGCTTTCAGCAATGTGGTGAGTGCTGAACACCAGTATTTGCATGAGGTCCCACGGCATGAGCATCAGCTGCAGTGTGGAATTTGTGAATGCCCCATCCCAGAATCCCGGCGGGAGGGAGCAGCCCCAGCTCCCACCCTGCAGAGCGCTCTCCAGCAGGGATCCCAGGCCGTGCTGGCGCCGGGGCTGCTCCTCCCCAGCTGCAGGACTGCAATCTGCCTCAGCAGCACTGCAGAGTGCTCCTCGCTGCCCACCTCTGTGACCCCGATCCCTCCCTTTGTGCCGCCCTCCCCGCCCTGCCCCAGGCCCCTCAGCTCCGCCTGCCCTGGGGCTCCCAGGCAGCGTGCTGGGCACCGCGACACGCGGCTCCACGCGCGGCTTTTGTTGGAGCTGGTCCTGCCCGAGAAGGACGCTGCCCACAGGCTGCTCCCCGCCCCAGCCCAGGCCCCTCACAGCGCCGGCGACACCGCGCCGCCCTCCGCTCCGCCGCACTTTCGTCACGGCCGCGCCCGCGGCTGCACCGCCCCGCCGGGCCGCGGCCGCTGTCCGCGGAGGCGCGGCGTTCCCGTCGGTGGCGCGGAGCCGCGTTTGCTCGGATTCGGCCCTCGGGCTGCCGGAGCTGACTCGAATGTGCTGTCGCCAAGAGCCAGCGCGTCCCGGCACCCGCGTCCCCAGCGGAACCGGAAGCGCCGCCATTTTGTTTCGGGTGATGGCGGCTGTGGTGTTCTGGGGCCGGGGGCTTTAGCGCGGGCCTGGCCGTGCGGGGACTCGCAGCTCGGACAGTCGGTGCTCCTGCGAGCCACCCCCGCCTCGCTGCGCCCTCCGGTGATGTACGGAGGGCTCGGAGGGTCTCGACGGACTGCAGAAGAAGCAGGCCCGCCGCCCCTAATGTTGTTGTCAGGCGGGGGAACGGTGCCTGGGCCCCCCGGAGGAGGTGCAGGTGGAGGCGGGAGTAGCCGTGTGGAGCTGCTGGTGTTCGGCTATGCCTGCAAGCTGTTTCGGGATGATGAGAAGGCTCAGTACCAGGAGCAGGGGCGACACCTTATTCCTTGGATGGGAGACCCCAAGATCATGATCGATAGGTCGGTGTAACACAACCCCCAGACTGCTGCGAGATCTCCTGTGATAGCCTCTTTCTGTTCCCCCCCCTGTGCTGTGGGCAGTGAGGGCGGGGGTTGAACTGAGGGCTCGTCGGGACCTTCGTGGCGGGGCTGAGGCGGCTCCTCCCGGCGCGGCGCTCCGAGGGTGCTCTGGTAACGCTGCAGGGTGGAGAGCGGGAGTGATCTGTTCCTTTTCAGTGCAAACCACAAACATCCTCGTTTTTTCGCTTGGAATCCAAGGGAGCCTGATTGTGTGGGAGTACTTATTAGGCACATTGTATGTTCTGTAGGGGAGAAGGGGGCATTGTGGGGAGTGCAAAGGTGTTTATCGACCTGAAAGGAAACGGGGATTTTCTATTTCTCCTACATAATCTGGCTGTAGGCTGTTGATGGGATTCCTCAAAAGCAGTTCTTGGCCTCTTTACTTTTCCTAGTGCCATGATTTACTGTATTAGACAGAATGGATTTGATTTTGGGTGCTTGCTCTTGAAATTTTGTGTCAGGGCTGGCTTCTTTTGATTGTTGTACCATAGGTCCAGGTTTATGGCCAGAGAGAGTAATAGAATCTGCTTTGATGTTCCTTCTGGTCTCTTGAGTTGTTTCAGCACTGCAGGGTGGAATTTGGAAATAAATTCATTCAGAAAGGGTTACCTGAGTGTTTTGTTGGACAGAGGGAAGCTGAAAGATCAGGTTGGTTATGTTTGAGTGGAGCACTGAAAGAATAACTTAAGGGTTGTGGCTGGCCCTGAAAACCTCTGTGGGAAACATGGAAGGATTTTGGTTTGAAAAGGGTCACATAACATACTATAGATATCTGTTGCCTGAGTTTCATGACTGCTTTGGTGCTGGACAGGATTTTCTTATTTTGACTTAAAAGCTGTATTTGTCTTGGAAAAATGTCAGTAAGGGAAGGTCTTTTGATTTCCTTCCATAAGACTGGAGGATAAAGAAATGCTCTTGCACTGTTTTGGTGCTTACGCCATTAATGATGGTTATCATTGAAATAAATTTGTTAAATTGGAATAGATACGAAGGCAGGACAAAACAACCATAAATATTTGTAGCTATGTTTCATTTCTCACTTACACAACTATGGAAGTATTGTGTTGTGCACTTCTCATCCAAATAATTTCTATGACTGATCTCATTTGTAGGTAGAGGCCGTTATTGGGGTGCTGTGCAGCAGAGCCCCATTCACAGGTGTTAGAGAAATTGTAGGGAGCAAACACTAAGTATGTGCATATCTGTACACACATACTGAAATAAAAGATAATGTACATTTATGAGTTAAGGCAGCTTGCATTTGCTAATCTTACGAACTCCTTCGGAAGCATAGATTCCTTTTATCTCCAGCAGCAGGAAGTCTTCATTTTCACCATTTTGAGAAAAGCTCATTGCTATGAGAAGACTTGGGTTCAAGTTTGCCTGTGGACAGAGCTTGATTAACCAGACCTATGTTTCATTTGCTTTTTGCTATGAGAATATTTACTTTCTTTGTTTTTGGTCTAGCAAGTTGGCACAAGTCAAGAGTTGTGTGTGGGAAGACACCTCAGCGGAGTCGAGTTTACTGTCACTTTACTTTCCAATCAGTTTCTCTTACTGATGCATAAACATTGTCCCAACGCAGTGCTTTTCCTGCACATAGAGTGATCTCTTAGTAGAAAGGAACTGTACATCATTGATCTCTGCCGATTTTGCGGTGAACCTCCTTAAATTGCATGTTTATGTTACTGTTCCTATGTATGTGTGTCTCTCTATCACATAACCCAGAACTTATTTCCTCAGCCAAATGGCTAGGGGCCGAGCCTAGCCATGATTTTACCTCCAATGGACGCAAGTTTCTATGGTGAAGATTTCTCCTGAGAGTTCGGGACTAGCAGAAAGAAGCGAGGAAATTTCGACCGTTTGGTTCTTACGGATAGGTATTTATGTACTCGGGTTTGTGTGAATGTAAGCTATTTGACTTTCCAGAAAAACGTATTTTGCAAGTGACATTGATTGGTTGGTTGAAGCACGTACGGTAAGAGCTGTTAAGGAAATGGATCCCACTTAAACTATTAAAGGATACCTTTGCCTTTAATTGTAATAATTTATTAGTTTCTTTGAGAGGAATTTAGACTATTAAACAAATTTTCGATAGTTGGTGACAAATGATTAGCGAAATTAATTGTAACTTCTAAAAGGGAGTATGCATTAACATATAAGTATTTTTTTTTCATTTTTATTGGGTAAGTATTTAAGTAGTCACATAAACCCAAGCCCTAAGTTCTTTGCATTGACCAGCTGTTTCATCCTGCAGGTATGATGGGCGTGGTCACCTGCATGACCTTTCTGAATATGATGCTGAGTATTCTACCTGGAACAGAGATTATCAATTGTCCGAAGAGGAGGCTAGAATAGAAGCCCTCTGTGATGAAGAGAGGTATTTAGCCTTGCATACGGACTTGCTTGAGGAGGAGGCAAGGCAAGGTATTGCTCAAGGAATAACATGGTTATTAAAAAAGCATGTTTAAATAAATTATTATGAAACTAAATTTACTCCTAATTTTATACTCTCTTTTTCTGATGTTATCTTGACAGTATCCAGTGGACTCGAAAAGCGGGAGTCTTTGCGTATGTGAGAGGACCTCAGGATAGTTTAACTGTAGATCCACACAGAAATTGCCCAGATTCTGAGGGCAGACTGGGATTTCAGACCCCCCAAAATAAACACATTCTGCTTCATTTTTAGTGCTGTTTAAAGGAAATTGTGTGATTTTATACACATTGCATTAGAATGTCTTAATCCACAGCTTGTATCTCTTCAAGAAGAAATAAATGGTCAGCGTGTGTGCACGCTGTGTTTTTCTGGTCAGTTTTTAATGAAAGCTAAATGATCAGAAGAAAACTACTTATTTAAAAACTAAAGTAAGAAATATTACTTCTTCTTTTTTATTAAACTAGCTTCTGAATGTATTCTAATGTTGGTAATTGCATTTTTTGTTCAAGAGGAGGAATATAAAAGACTCAGTGAAGCTTTGGCCGAAGATGGTACCTATAATGCAGTGGGATTCCGTTATGGCAGTGATTATTATGACCCTTCAGAACCCACTGAAGAGGAGGAGCACCAGCCTGCAAAACAAAGAGGTAAGGGGTAAAAATAACAAGGGTTAATTGAGAGGGGGAACACAATATTTCTCTGCCTTGCAGTTGAGTGTTTAAAATATATGTGCTATTAAAATGCAATTAAAAGTTCTGAAAGCATTTCATCAAAGTCTTTGTGGGACTCTGTCACTGAGTTTTTGCAGACATAGTTCTTGGTGAGCTTAAAAATGTTTTCCTGCTATGGCACAGTCAGTATTGCAGTAGTCAGGGAATTTAATTCTGCTGTCATGCAGTTTCTTATTCAGAAAAAAATAGAAATGCCTTACATTGGCTATCTGCTAATAATGCGTTTCTCAGTCAAGATGGAAAGTATTGTAAGCATAAAATAGTGATTAATAAGAATGTACATTTTTAAGTTTATATTTTGTCATCTTAATTATTATAAATTAGTCTGTCTTCAGCATAGTATGCTCTGCTCCATAACCTAAAAAATACAGAATTCAGTTGTCATGTTCTCATCTGTGATTCCAATAACTTAATACTTTTATCATACATTCTTAAGGAAGATTTCAAATGTTTGTTGAGCTATGTCTTACTAAAGTGGGGATCGTTCAATTAACATTTAGGTTGCCTAACTATCGTCTTGGTGAGTTACTGTGGTATGGAATGTGCTTTTTTATCCCCTAAGGTGTTGTGTTGCAATGCAAGATCATTTTAGGTGCTAAAACTTATTTAGTGTTTTTTGCTGTGTCTGAAACATTATGTAAGGAATTGATTGTCTTTTCTGGGATTTAATTCATTTGTTTAAGACTCTATAACCAAATACTGTTAGCTGGAGCTGCTGCCAAAAAGACCCAGTGTATTCTTTCTCTACTGCTCTTTCCTTCTCTCTTTGCTGCTAACATTTCTCTGTATCTTTGTGGAGTTAAACTATTTGAATTCATTTTAAAAAAAAACAAACAACAAAAACCAACCCACCAGAAGGTAACCAAACAAGTGAATTCCCTTTGTTGCATGGTTTATGCTCAGTGATCACTGCAACATCTCATTCGTGATGAGGTTGTTCCCGTGGTCAGCTGTTCCTGCACTTGGTGCCATCTAATCTGTCTGGGGAGAAGGGGAATACAATTTCTCTTAAGGCTAATAGAATAGATACTTCAATTATTATAGTAATCTGTAAAGCAAAGTATTTTCAGAGGAGCATTTCTGCTATAGCAAATAATGAAATGTAATACAAATTATTCTTTTTAACTATATTTTAATGTCTTCAGTATAAATGCTGTTTATATAATTGCATTTGATAAGTTCCTTGATTACAAATCCTTTTAGAAATACTTTATTTCGATTGATTTTTTTTAACATTTGTGTACTTCGGTTTTTCCCTAAATACTTTAATCTGTCATTTCTTGTAGAAACAGCTCAGACAGAAAATGCAGAGGAAAATGAAGAACCTTTTGTTGCCCCTCCAGGACTGAATGTACCTTCTGATGTGGAACTGGTATGTGCAACCTACACTTCTCTCAGATTTTGAGCAGTTGAAAGTGTTCTGTTTGGTGATTGAATTAGGTTTTTTCCCATTAACTTTTGTATGGTACATTTTAAATTATTCTAAAATAGTAACTTAATTTCAAATGTTCTACCTTGAGCTCTTGAGTTCTATGAACACTCTTGAATCTCTTTTTTCACACTGAAATGATTGTTGTGCTTATGCTAAGTGCATTTGGTATCACTTCTGATATTATTTTAGCTAATGCAGAGAAGAAGCTCTTGCAAAAGGAACTGAATGAGCAGCTGAGGAAGATTGGGACTGTTTTGGTTATTTTTTAGGGCTGATGTGCTTTCACTAGTTTTAAGTGATTATAAAACTTAAGTTGCTAAAGAAAGCCAAGAAGGACAGGGAACTACGTTTTTTTCTGATGCCCTTTGGAGTTCTAACATACTGTACCAGCTGCTTATGAAAATACTAATACATGTTATTTTACTCCCACAGCCACCAACGGCAAAAATGCACGCGATCATTGAGCGGACTGCAAACTTTGTGTGCAAGCAGGGAGCCCAGTTTGAGATCATGCTGAAAGCCAAGCAAGCTCGCAACTCCCAGTTTGACTTTCTGCGGTTTGACCACTACCTCAATCCCTACTACAAGTTCATCCAGAAGGCCATGAAGGAAGGACGCTACGCCGCTCCCTCGGAAGGCAAAGGCGACGAGAAAAAGCGTGAGTTGTTCTTGCTGAATGGTGGCCTCAGGATGGGAATCGGTGAAACAGGCGCTGGGCTTTGTGTTAAAACAGCCACATTTTTCTGGGCTTCCACTGCAGCTGAGATTGATGTGCCGATTCAAAGTTTTGCTTAAATTGGAGTTTTTTTGGTTTTGGTATTTTTTTAAATTGTTTGTGAAAACTTTCAGCTGCTATGAAAGTGGAAGGGGAGCGGGAGCTGCTGTGATGTGGAAGCTTTGGAAACTGTCATATAGCTTAAGTCCAACAGAAGGTTTCTCTGTCCTTTCAGGGTTTAGTTTTATTGATGTTGAGCAATATCTTGGACCTATGCTTTTGTGATTAAGCTGATTTATGTGAATGATGCTTGCCTAAAAAATTCATGCTTGTTGTGTATCATCATTCTCTCCCGTAGCAAAATCATAGCAAACCCAAATAAAATTCAGACATTGCTTTTATTTAGACTCAAGAGTCAAATCTGAAGAAGATGATGATGATGATGATGACGATGATGGCAATTATCTTCATCCAAGTCTTTTTGCATCTAAAAAATGCAGTAGGCTTGAAGAGCTCATGAAGGTACTTGGCACTATTAAAATTGCCTTTTTATCTTGTAAAACACCTGATTCATGGACACAAAAATTCTAATATGCAGGTGCTGAGGTCTTTTATTGACTGGTCTGAGGTTCTTTTCAGACTGCAATTTAGATGTGTTTTGATAAACTTTTGAGTTACCTTTTCTGTAGTACACAAATTGTTATTTTTTAATTTCCAAAGAATTATATTTCTGTTTCTTATGCCTTCTGGTACAGAGGGCACCATTCAAGGATTTATCTTACAGAGCCTATGTTGAAGCAAAGAGATTAAGGTACTTAATGCCTTCGGTATATAAGCTGAGAGTGAATTTTTTTTCTTCTTAAATTTTAGTAGAGGAAATGTTGACATGAAATAACAGTTCCAGCAAATAATATTTCACCAGAATTTACTGCTCATCAAATGTAAATTTTGCTAGGCGTGCTAGTTGTTTTATTTTCCAAGACTGGGCAGTGATGGAATAAAGGGAGAGACACATGGTTGTGCGTATTTGAGGCTTTCAGGGAAATGGCTATGGTGCTGTCTGGTATTTAGATGAGGCAGGTTCTGTTATCCCAGCCATGGCAGTCATTAATAAAGTTAAAATAATGACCACTTTTTTTTTCGTCATTCATTTCTGTTTACATGAAAGTGGTTTTTTGTCTTGTTTTTCACTAATTTTCAGTAGATTGTAGATGTAGATTCTGATGTGAGACTACAAAAACAGTAACTTCAGTGCTTGCACAGAATTATTGATGTCTATTAACAGGGATAAATTTGCTTTCCCATGTATTTTGATGCTATTGTTCTTCAAATACGTACTTCCAATTTTAATATTTTTTTTCTATCTTCAAAATATTTCCAGCCTTTGAAGGTAGTAGACCCTGATCACCCCCTTGCAGCACTGGTGCGCAAAGCACAATCAGATAATAATTCCTCTACACCACAGTCAACAGACGGGGCAGCTGTGCAGACATCACAAGCAGAATATTCCTCTGATTGTAAGTGCTTTGTGAGGAGGCCCTGGTGGTGTGTTCTGATGGATTGTGTGTGGATGCGGGTGGGTAGAGAATATGCTGGCTTCATCCTGTGTATTTATTCTTTTGTAATCTCCTGAGTCTTTGAAGGTCTGTCCTGAGTATCTGTTGAATTGCTGCTTAGGAAAACCAGGAGCAGGGTGGAGGGGTGGACAGGCAGGAGGCCAAGTCTCCAGTCTGTGAGTGAGTTTAGCACAGTACCCTTATTCTTATATTATTTTGTTTCTGCGGATTTTGTAAATTCTGATGCTCAAAAAGGTAAAGTCAAGCTTAAATGAGTTTATGTGCCTCTTAATTCTTTTCAGCTTTCATAAGTCTGAAGGTCCTTGATTCCTTAAATATAGAAATGCACCTTACCCTTTCGTTTATGGGACTGACCTTGTAAGACAACTGAGATACAAGAAAATTTGTACTGAACCCTTTGCTACAGTAGGGTTTCATATTATTATGCATTTGTAAGTGATGATTAATGTCACTTCAAGGTGGTGCTGATTGAGTTCTTGGTTTTTCAGTAATGTTGCTGCAGATCAATTATCACTATAATAATCTGGGTTGATTTTTATGCATTATAGGTTCAGAATCCCCAGAGGATTACAGGTGTTGTCAGTGTAATATGTGGGCAGAAATATGCATGGAAGTAATTTGTATTTAAAACTGTACCATAAGGAAATCTTGATAAAACTGATTCTGTGAAGAAATTGAAAGTTACTGGTTATTTCAAGAAAGACTAAAATCAGAATAAGCATCTCCATAGAATAGAGCTAGTAAGTTTTCTGATTACTTTTGTGTCAGGCTCGAAACTGAGATTGTAATTTAGTGCCAAAACAAGGTCAGTTTCCAATTCCTCTCATGGCTTTTAAAACTTAACAGAACTTTATTCTGTTCTTGTTACAGACAGCTTATTCTTTGAAGAAAATAAATTCTGCCACCATGGGAATGTTTATGAAACTTTTAAGATAATAATTCATTGTAATTTAATGTATTGATTAAACCTTGCTTCCAGAAATGCAAACTCTTACTGTAATTAATTTGAAATATTTTACATTAATATTTTCTGCTTATACATAGTCTTTCTGCAGAAAACACTTATATTTGTATGGTGAATACTTCTTGTAAATCTGTTAAGCTAATTGGAACATTATAAAATACTGTCCTTGAAGAAGGATAGAAAGACATAATAGGCCTTTGCACGCTCAAGAAATATTTGGAATCAGAGAAGCCTTTAGTGTGGAAAGCATGTTCAAATGCATGGCTTTTTTGTTATGTTGCTGTTGATTGCAAAATCTGTCTACTTTTTGAGGTTTAAGTAAGTAGGTGTGTGTCTATATATAGTGATATAGGGATTTAATATATAGTGATTCTAGTGGTTTAATTTGTTAATGCTAATTAACAAATGCTAATTTTGCTAATAATGTTAATTTTGAATATATGCATATTTCTTTCTTAATGAAAACAAAGTTTTAACGAAGTTTAAGTACCAGAGGTGAATTAGATTGGGAGGTGTGGTTTCATACCAGCTCCTTTTTAAATATGTCTGGTCTAGTTCACTTCTTTATTCACACCTATGACCTTCAGTACATTTGCATTCTTTCCCTTAATCTACGATATTTCTTACTCATCCTAAATCTGTTAATATGAGCCTTTCCTTTATTGCTTTGGGTTTGTTTGGGTTTTTTTACACAAGAAGTGAGATGCCGTTTCCTAGTGTGTTATATGACTCTGGATTCTCAGTGTGTTTGTATTGATATAATGATGTATTGCATTGGATGGTTTTCTTCTAATTAGAAGTTTGTTTGTTCTTAAACGTCTTTTTGCAGCAACCGTGGCAGCCATGTACTACAGCTACTACATGCTCCCTGATGGAACCTACTGCCTGGCGCCTCCCCCTCCGGGGATCGACGTTGCTGCCTACTACAGCGCCCTGCCCGCGGGGGTGACCGTGTCCAGCTCTGCGGGGGTGGCAGCGGTGCCTCCCCCTCCCGGCACCACGCCCCCGCCTCCCCCGGACGCGGCCGACAGCGGCGCTGAGCTGGGCTCCACCCCAGCACCGACCAGGTACCTGATACCTGAGCCGGGTGTGCGTGTGGGCTGGGGGCTGGGCTGTGCTGGGCTGGGCTCCACCCCAGCACCGACCAGGTACCTGAGCCAGGTGTGCATGGGGGCTGGGGTGAGCTGGGCTCCACCCCAGCACCGACCAGGTACCTGAGCCGGGTGTGCATGGGGGCTGGGGGCTGGGGGCTGTGCTGGGCTGAGCTCCACCCCAGCACCGACCAGGTACCTGATACCTGAGCCAGGGTGTGCATGGGGGCTGGGGGCTGGGCTCCACCCCAGCACCGACCAGGTACCTGAGCCGGGTGTGCATGGGGGCTGGGGGCTGGGCTGGGCTCCACCCCAGCACCCACCAGGTACCTGAGCCAGGTGTGCATGGGGGCTGGGCTGGGCTCCACCCCAGCACCGACCAGGTACCTGAGCCGGGTGTGCATGGGGGCTGGGCTGGGCTCCACCCCAGCACCGACCAGGTACCTGATACCTGAGCCAGGTGTGCGTGGGGGCTGGGGGCTGTGCTGGGCTGGGCTGAGCTCCACCCCAGCACCGACCAGGTACCTGAGCCAGGTGTGCATGTGCGCTGGGGGAATCTTGTTCCTTCACTTCAATGGGGAGTGTTCAGTAAGGGTTCTAGTGTTGAATCAAGCTATTTGAAGTGCATGGTGAACACAGAGGACAAACCTGGCTGTATTTTTTGTTTATCTGTTTTGGGGTTTCAGTTTGGTTTTTGTTTAGTTTTGGTTTTTTTCTGTTTCTGTCTGGTTTTGTTTGTTTCTGCTTGTTTCTGCTTGTTTTTGTTTGTTTCTGTTTGTTTGTTTTTGTTAAAGCAAGAGTCTGAAAGATTTTTATGTTCTATTTCAAAAATCATTTCCTCTTGATGTTTTCAGCACAATTGCTCCAGTGGTTGCCATTATACCTCCACCTCCAGATATCCAACCTGTCATTGACAAGCTAGCTGAGTACGTTGCTAGGAATGGGGTAAAATTTGAAACTAGTGTTCGTGCCAAGAATGATCTCAGGTAAGAAAAAATGTTATTTAAACTGCTATTTCAAAAGTTAAGATTTTAATTTTTAAAGATACTAAATTACAGGACATGCAGGTTTTGAGAAGAGAAGTACTATTTCTTGTTTGTTTGTTTGTTTAATTGAAATTTAGGGACCTACTTAATGGCAATGGGAAAGCATGATGGCTCAAATTATCAAAACAACCAACCTGTCAAAAATGTCTCTAGTAAGCATGCTCTGAATGTGTATCCTTTGAAGTTTAGGCTTAAGTAAGAGTGCTTCCAAACATCAAGTAATAGTCCATTTGCTAGAGAAGACTAGATAAGGGATTGTTAGTATCAGCTGTGTTCATGTGCATCTTCACATATTCACTTTTCTTTTAACAGGTTTGAATTCCTGCAACCATGGCACCAGTATAATGCTTATTATGAATTTAAAAAACAGTTCTTCCTTCAAAAAGAGAGTGGTGACAACTGCCAGGTACATGTATGTTTGTATATACTGCTATACTGAAAAACTTGTCACTTGTCACTTGTGTTACTGAGAGACATTTTAAAAATGGAATGCTGAATTAGGGAGAAATTGATCAGCAAAGGATGTGAATGCTTTTTTTGTTGTTTTTTAGTTTTGTACAGCCTTAAAGTAAGGATCTGTGAGATGGTGTGATATTTAATTCTTGCTTTTTATTATAAGCCACTCCACTGTGGCTGTAATATAAAATGACAACCTGAAAATCTTCTGGCTTTCTATACGAAGGAATCTGCTTTTGTGTAGGTTTAGAGCTTTGTAGGATTGTGATTCGTGTTCTGCTGTCAGAAGGGTTAGCTATGGCTTTTAACACCCATGCCTTCCTGTATGCCTCGCTGTTCTTTGTGCAGCAGTAGCACAGAGGCTGCAGGAGCTTTCTGACGTGCTTTTTTCTGAGGGAGGTTTTGCTACAGTCCAGTCATGACTTCACCAATACTGGAGCTTCAGAATCTCACAGCAGTTTCCTACTTGCTTTGCTTCTTTTAGTCTGTGTTGTTAGAAGGTGATAGCCAGACTTGGCATCCTGTGTTTTTAACTATTCTCATGTTAGCTAATTAGATTGTTCTCTTACTGAAAAGAAAATTGCAAATAATATCAGAACTACATTATCTGATGTTAACTTTTCATGGGAAAGAGCTATTTTTTTTTTAGGCCCTATGTCATTTGTCATCTCAAGGCTTAGATTGGGGAGCCTTAAACTGAAGAAGGTAGGCCTGTGGGTAAACTCCTCGGAATTGCTTTGTGGAAAATGAAGAAATTCAATAATGGTTGCTGTTTGGAACACTTGTGTCTGATATTTTGTTTTAATAGTGAAGAAATGTTTTGAAAGCACTATTTTTAAAGATAAACTGTGGTAAATATGATCTTACTCAGCTGATAAATTACAACCAAAGTTGTCCTGTGCCACAATGCTGACTGTTCTAGAATGTCTTATTTGCAAACCAGTGGGTTGCATTTGTAATACTTACATAATTAATAAGGACTTGTTAACATGTAGTTGGGGGGAAATTGCACACTAACTGGGGCATAATAATAAAGGATTCATTCTAAATGTTCAAATGAGTTCAGCTAAAAAGCAACTGAAACCAGTTTAAGTCCCTTGAGATCAAGTGTAGCAATGCATATTTTTGTTCTGCATGGCTTTGTAGATAATGCCATTCTCTTCAATTTTTTAAAATAATGATTTTGATATTATCTTTATGCTCTAGTAATATATGTGTAGGCAACTAATGCAACTGATGCTTTTCCTTTTGACCATTAAAATTAATAAGAAACCGTACTACTGACTTCAGTAAATACAGGATGAAGTGCTTGATTTCATTGTGCTTTCCCTTTTGAGGACTTTCAGAAATCAGTTCTGTTGGTCAGGGAATGGCTGCAGGGAAGATATTCTCAATGCCTCAGTTCCAACATCATGTATGCTTAGCAGCAGCCAGAGCAGCCAAGCACGGAGCTGACTGTGTTAAATCACTTAGTGTTATCACACGACTACCATGTCAGTACTTTGAATGTCCTGTAATATCCTTCTTGAAAATTCTTGCCGTGAGTTCAGAGATCATGCTGAATGATTCAGTCATGTCAAACCAGTAATTCTTTATTTCCTTGAAAATCTCAGCACATCTGTTGTATGAAAAAACATTGCTAGGCCCAGTGTTCTTCAGCAGAATGTTGGAACAAATCAAACATTAACCTGTGGTGATTCCTGTGAAATCTGATTCTGTGAAGAATTTACATGCAGTTGTGCATGAGGAAAAAGTGTCATAAGCTTTCAGCCTCTCCCTAGGAATTGCCTTTATGGGTTTGGTTTGGGACCCTAGAAATCAAGACCCAAATAAATATACAAAAATGTACATGCTTTTAGGGTCTAATTTTAAAAATATCATTTTAAAGCAGATTTTTGGCAAAAGTGTATCAGCTGAAGAACATTTTCTTTGCTGTAAAATAACATGTTCTTACTGTAGGTCTGTAGGTTTTATGGCCTGTGGGTTTACATGAGGCAGAATTATGGTCATGAGTGCTGAGTGATAAAAAATTAGCTGTTGTGTGATTAGCTGATGATGTGATTTTTCAAATGGCTGACAAAATTGCAGCTCCACAGACATTGCATTAATGATTTCATAAGTATCCTGTTATTAATTCTGCTCATTCCTTTTGAAAAGGGAGTGTCTTCCTCTGAAGATGTTCCAGCAGACACTGCCAATGATGCACCCAGTGAGGCTCAATTTGGAGATGAACATGCACCTGAAGATGCATCTGAGCCAAGTGCTAAGGGAGTTCCAGGAACTAAAAAGGATGCTCTTCCTCCTAAAGCTGTCAGTGATGGTAAACTGGTGAAAGGTATGGTAACATGATTTATTTAGCATGAAAATATTTGATAACATATGCATAAAGAAAAAAAAGGCAGGGGAAAGTAGAGAAAATAATTCAATCATTCAAAAAATATATTTTCACTGAAGGCATCAAAAAATGTCAGCAAAAAGTAATTTGATTTCTTTCATACTTCTTTCTTATCAGAGTATCAGGTATTTACGGTCTGACACAAGAAATTGTTTTACTTCAGTTTTGTGCAAAGTTGAAGGCTTTCATCAGTGATGCCAGTAAAATCTTATTTTTGTAATTTTCGACTTGACAGTTACAAGCTTTGTGCAAGAAAGCAGTCTTTCATTCTGAAGAAAAGCAGTGGCCTTATTTGAAAGGATACATGTGGAGGAAATACTCTAGGCTTGTTGCTCATTCTTCCTGTGTTGGACATGAGTCGTGCTACAAGAAAAGGCCCCTTTCATGTCTCAGTGAAATGTTTCTACTCTTGCACTCAGAGCAGCAGAATGGAAAGATCTCTCTGGAAGCCACTCAAAGCCAGCTAGCACACTATTAGTGTCCTGAATTGGAGAAATGATTGTTTATATGTGGGAGCTGATTTATTAGAAATTACTGTCAGGAAAAGATATGTTACGAATTCTTATTTTCAGTAAAACCTAAAAATGTGCGTCTTTTAACTAGAACTGAAAGCTACTGAAAAAAAAACCAAGACAAAACAGAAAAAGCACTCTTTAACTGGGCTTCCATGGATGGAAACTTCCTTCCTGCCACCTTAATGGCTTAATTACTAATAAGTTTATCTACTCCCTGTGGTTCTTTGCATTCTCTCTTTCTTCTTCTTGCTGCTATCCCATTTCCTTTGCTGTTGCTGTCTGACTGTCCAGACTCTGCAGTTTCTTCTCTGGGCAGCCTGAGTGGCTTCCCTGGGAAAGGAGCAATCTTCCCTGCCTTCAAAGATGCCTTATTAAGAGATGCAGTGTACACCAAGAAATATATACTGTTTCTGTTCTGCTGTTATTAAGTGCAAACTGGAACCTGTACTTTAATGTCATCTGCTCCAATTTTCATAATGGAATATAACCAATGAGTCATTTCATGGCAATCTGATTCCTAGAGACTTATTTTCATTTCCTTTAATATGGTACAAGTCCCACTTTATTATAACCTAAATACAGTACTAGCCTCCAAGACACACATAACATCAATACTAGATTTTTCTTCTATCTCTGAGGAAATAAAATCCCATTTTAGGATTTGTTCTATCCCATGAAAAAGTTGGAAATCACTGTTACCTCTTATCTTGGAATTCTGGAGTTCTTTTGTTTCTGAGCATATATCGTTACCCCAGGATTACCACAATCAAAGTTTATCTTTTATAAACCTTGGTATGTAATTTAGTACTGTACTTAAATTTCCCTAATTGCGATCTCATAGCACATATGTGCAAAAGGCATCCTGAAGAAGGTAAGTGTTGCAGCAGACCACATGGTACTTAGGTAGTGAGAAATTCCATTCTTCCGTTCTTTTTTTGTTCAAAGTCTCATTTTGGTAAACGGGTTGGAGATTAATGCTGTGGTTTTTTGAGATCTTTACACAGCAGATGAGGTTTCCAATGTTTGTTTAAAACGCAGAAAGAGAGAAAAAAGGATTATGTTGACCTTTTCACCAAAATAATTAGCAGAGTAGGACGATACAAGTTTCTTTTTTTGTGGTGTAGTCTGCAGGAGTAATGGGTGAGGTCAGGAAATTGAACGTGCATTGGACTGTAGTCCGATGATCTGTGAAATCTTACCCTCTCATTCACAGCATCCTTTGCTCCAATAAGCTTTGCAATCAAGGCCAAAGAAAACGACCTTCTTCCTTTGGAGAAAAACCGTGTTAAATTAGATGATGACAGTGATGAGGAGGAAGAGGAGGGAAAGGAAGGCCAAGAGAGTGCTAACAGTGTGTCAAACCATACTCCAGCAATTATTACTCCTTGTACTGCTCCTGAAGAGAAAAAGCCTCAACTTTCCCAGGAGGAGTTGGAAGCTAAACAAGGTATTCCATGTGGCACTGTAAACAAAATGAAGGATTGAGTCCTTCACACAAACTGCAAAACTGACCTGTGTGACATTTTCAGTGTTTTGAATGCTTTCTGTGTCATGTTAACAAGGATCAGAATTCTTTTCCTACAGTTTCTTCCTTATTTTTAAGAAGGAAATCTTCACTGGTTGCTCAGACAAAATCAAACATGGAACACACTGACACAGTTGAATGCTTTGTCCTAATGCCTCATCTTTCTGAGTTTTATTTTGGTTTTCCATTACAACTGCCTAGTAAAGCAGTGACTTTGTTCCCAGATTGCATTAACAAAGCCCAGCAAAGGCATACCTGTTTGTCATTTTCTTCATCCAACAGTGAATTACTTCAAGCTATTTTTCATTTATATTGCACTCCCATATAGACTCACATTGTCTTGTTGATGTTTTGTTGCTCTTATAAAGCAATGCCATTAAATCTTTGTATGGGTTTTGCCTATTGCTGTGTTAATGTGCAGAAGGGCAGAAGGGCATGCTGAGTGAATTTGAATGAAATTATGTTCTAGAAGAATCCAGTATCACCCATTCCTCCCCAAGGCTGTTATGCAGAGGAATGTGCTTATTAAAGTGGATGTTCTGTCAGTATTTACCAGCTTAAAAACTCAGTATTTCTCCCAACTCTGAGTATGCCACAGGAATTTAGTTTTTCATTTTCAAAACGGTGGTTTTTTGCTTCTTAGTAGCAGTTGTTTTGTGAACTGCAGTAGCACAAAGTATGCTGTGGTGGTACATATCAAAACCAAATACAAAATATTTTGTGTTATAATAAAAATTAAGTGTAAAACACACTTAGAAAAAGCTGTGTGTTGAAAAACCTATGGAACTGAACAAAAAATCCAGTTGTTTTGTACGTATACAGAACACAAAAATAAAAGTGTAAGCTGAAAAACATTACACAAAGTAGCTGTTAGGTGTATAGTTAAATCAATTGGCTTATTCTCTTCATGTAATCACATACAACATGTAATCACGCACAAAATCTGCTGGTTGTAACAATAATGAAACAGTTTCTGAAATTTTCAGTAGCAGCTCTTTCTATAAACATAAAAACATATATTTAAACAGGGCTGAAAACTGTGAAGATCAGATTAGTGGAAAGAGCAAATTAGAGAGTTTGTATCACTTTAAGACTTAAAAGAAAAAGCTTCTGGATTTACCCAGCTAATTTCTTTAGGTAGCTTTTATAAATAGAAAAGGACAAGTATCCTAAGTAATAAGAACTGGATTTTCTTGTCATTTTAAGTTAGAAGTTTTTACTCCACCTGCTGCTGCTTTCCAGTAAGCAAATGACATATCTATGAATTAAGATGCTTGGAATGTCTTCATTTCAAGCTGCTGTCCTTATGGTGTAATTGAATGGCTCTATTGGAAAGGCTTGAGAATGGCTGAGAGGGGCTGTTTGCTTGCTCGTGATGGGGAGGGATGTTTGTTTTCAGGGAGCCTGAGTTCCCCAAGCATGACTCACCCTAAACTTAGTACTTAATTGTCTCTTTTAGCAAAGCAGAAACTAGAGGATAGATTAGCAGCTGCAGCAAGGGAGAAGCTTGCACAGGCCTCCAAAGAATCAAAGGAGAAGCAGCTACAAGCAGAACGCAAAAGGAAAGCTGCCTTGTTCCTGCAGACCCTGAAAAACCCTCTGGCAGAGGCAGAAACTGAGAAAATTGAAGAGAATTCCTTCAGTAGTGAGGTAAGCAAGAAAGAAATTTCTTTCCCATAAAGCTGGCAGAAAACTTACCTCTAGAGTGTGAATCTGACAGAGTTTATGAACTTGACTGAAGAGACAGAAGCTTTTCTAAATGGCAAGAAATTTGAATTTTATACACTGTTAATCTTTTTCCATTATCTTACATATGTCTCTCATCTGTCATTAATGAACTAGTTGAGAATTAGGCTGCACAATTCCTAGGTCAATTAGACAGGTACAGAAAGGAAAATGAGCTTCCATGCAAGAGTGTTGGGATGGCTTACTTAAGCCATGATACTTTCTTATTTGGTGTGTATATTGATGGTTTTGCTGTACATTATAAATACAATTTGTGTTGGAAAGTAGAATCTCGATTTCCTGGGTTTGCAAGTGCATTACTTTCAGAAATAACAGTAAAATCACTCTTGGTTGCACTAGTCAAGCAAAATGTAATCTCTAGATACTGATGGAAGATTGAAGATACTGATTGTGACAGACTGGCTACAAGGAAGAATGACCTGGCTTTCCATTATTTCCCCTAGAATTCCAGTTCCTAGCAAGTAGTTCATTGCCCAGTTCTCGATTTTTCCAAATAAATCACGGACTACCCCTAAAACACTTTGAAAAAAACAGTTGAAAGAGAACATGCCTGCAGTGTAGGTGATCCATATCAGCAGAGAGTAGCAGATAGGTGAGTTCAATGTGGTCACATCCCAAAAGAGATCCTGTTTGGGTTTTTCATTGCTGCTGCTAACAAATTTTCCTTGACACAAGAGTTCAGTAGTTTTCTTTTCAGTTATTTATTGAAGAGTGAATGCAGAGAGACACTGATAATGCCAAACTCCCCATATTTGCAGTTCTGCTCTTTTTCTCAAGGGAATTTGTCAAGGACACAGATATTTCTAAGTTAAGGTTCCTTTGATATTTTTCTTTAAGAGAAAAACCTGAAATAACCAGTGACAGCTGACTCTTTCAGAAAAGCATATGAATGTTCTTGCTCACATCTGAACTTACTAAAGTTCTAAGCTGAACTTGCTAGTGAACTTCTCAACAAGAAACCACACCCTATCCCACTTTTTATTAAACTGATTTTCTAGAAACTTCTTCCACAGAAGTACAGTTTCAGAGAAGGCATCAATTTTTTCTTATACAAAGAGTTCCAGTGTATTTGAGAATTTTAAAGTAACCAGTTTCACTGTTTCTTACCAATAGAAATGCTTGGACGTGCTTTCATTATTAAAGGGTTTATTTAGGATTTCAGATGTATATTTAAATGCTTTCTGGTATGACCTTGCTTTTAAAAAATAAAATTGGCTATTGTATTGGGAGTGCTTGTACTGTTTTAATGAACAGTCAAAAATGCCATAATGTCTTTGGATGTAATATTCCTGCTAAGTGTGGTGTGCTTAGTGACACACTTATATAGATACATGCATATAGACTTTTGCAGATAAAAGCTGATTTTGGAACACTAATGTTTTTCAAGCTGTTGTTTTCCATTTGCCATATTCAAAAAAGCATCCATTTCCATTCATTCTAAATAATCTGCCTTTTACTCTCCTTGCCTGTTTTGCCTATTTGTGACAGCCCATTTGAGTCAAGAAATTGCACTGGAGAAAGATGAGTGAAATCATATTGCAGATTTGTTAACCTCTGTTCTGTGTACCCTGAGAACCCAGTGTGATGTATTATGATGTCAAAATAAGCTTGTAAATAAATATGTAGCACTGGTTTGGGTTTTTTGAGCTTTTTCAATAGTGTTTCAGACTTTCAGTCATGTTTCACACTAAAGATGCATTTAAAAACACTGATTGCAAAACTAACAGGAAATAACTACGGTGGCTGTAATAAAAAGAATGTTAAAAAGTTTAGAGAGAAAGATACATAAAATTAGTTTTGTGATTTGGTCAGTGGAACTAATTGGGGCAATTTAATCAGAAAACAAAGAAAATTATTAAATACTTGTGTCCACCAAAAACATGACTAAATGTATTTCATTTCTTGTTTTGGGGGTAGGAGCATCCAATGAAGAGTTCAGGAAACTCATACACAAAAACTCATATACACTGGTCAGAGTTAATGTAGTGGCATGATTTTTGTGGCTTAAAATTTGTCTCAAAAATGGAGTAATGACTGAGTTGTATCTTTGAGACATTTCCCATAGATATTCTCAATCTCCATTACATTGCCCCAGACTAATAAGTGTACAAAAGACTGTAATACTGCCTGTGTGTATGTACAGCATACATTTTGTGCTGAAAACCTGTTAACCACAATGTGCAGAAATACATTAAATGCACAAAGCTTTTGTGACCTCTGTCAGATTTTCCTGATGCCTTGTATTTCTTGAAAAGATCACTGATACTGAGTGTACATTACCTCTTTGAGTGAAATCGGTTCTGCTAACTGCAGGTAAAGGACAGTCAGTACCACAGAACAGAGCACTTCTAAGCTGGTTTGGCTTCAGTTCTGTCTTTTCTGTAGCTGGATTATTTCTTTTCTATGGCTTCCTGTTTTTCTGTAAAGTGAAATCAAGCGAGAGAAGCAAAAGGCTGAAAAGGCTTGAGCAGTGAAGCAGGACAGCTTTTCACAAATGGCTCCTCACCACTCTTGCATGCGTTAGAGCAGCACAGTTCTGCACATTTCCTCAAACCAGTGCTTGGAAAGCATGGAGCTTATCTCCGTGAGCTTCCAGCAGTGCTGGGCCAGTGAGGTCTGTGCCCTTGTTCAGGACCTGGACAGAGAGGTGCTGAATGGTGTTTCCCTTCTTGTGGTTACATACGGAATTCGTATAGACTCATGGTGCCCACAGACTTTGTAGAGACTCCTTGGCACATCTCTCAGAGTCACTGAGAGGTTGCCCTCCTTCTGTGAGTTCCTTGTCCTGGTGCAAAGCAAGCAGCTTGTGGTTTTAACAACTGCAATTCTTCCATGCTGGGCTGGAATACACCAGGCTATATGGAGTACTTCACTAAACTGCCTTTTTTACTTTAGAACAAATTAAGTAAGGTGCTTCATGATCTGAAATGTAAATCTCATTCCAAAATTATTAAAATTATTTCAACTTTTAAGAAATAAGATTATGTATCTTGGTAGTGAGACTTGGCTTGGCTTATTCTGCAAATGCCATATTTTACTCTATGTCAGAAATGGTTTAGTAGTCACAGTGCTTTGATCGGCATGTAAAACCCAGTTGGTTATACCCAAACTGTTACCTGTATAAACCTTAGTATCTGATTTAAATAGAAATCCACAGTCATTATGCTGCAAAACCAGACAAGCACATGATTTGAAAGTGATGCTGTTTTAATGGCTTGTCCAAAATGTCATCTGCTGTTACGCTTCTGAATAGAAAGATTCTGAGGCTCAAACAAAACTTTCCTTCTTTTGGCTCTTTCATCTCACCATGTTTTGAAGCCCTGTTTTATCATTTGTTTCTTTAGATGTATTGTCCTTACTTTTGTCCTGAATGTAACAATTTTTTTTCTTGTGGAAAGCAGTCTTATTTACAAGTGAAATAGAAGTGTGCCATGTTTTAAAAATGAGATGCTCTTCTAGTTTTGTCAAACATAACAGGGTTATCAACAGCTGTAGGTAGGGTGTGTCTTTCACACTGCTGTAGTTTATCCTACCTTTTTAGCAATGGGCTGTAGATACTCCTGCACGCCTCTTTGGAATAATAATAATAATGTATAACATCATTTTATGTTTGTGCATTTTCTTTGTTAATTTTTTAGCAAAACGTAATTACCTAATAAAAACCATCCCATAAGTTTTTTTTAAAAAGTCTTTAGAATATTTTGGAGCCATTCACTTTTTTTTGTTTCTTTTCACACTATGGGTATCTACATGTTGTGGTTAGCATGGGAGGGGCGTTGGTTTTGCTTGGAAATTTATCTGTCCTTTTGAAAAACCAAGATAAGGGAAAAACATAAATGTCACATCCTTATGTGGCATTTAGGGGGTGGATAACTTGCTGGCATTTGGAACTTTTTTTTTATTGCAATAACCCTACTATCAAAAACTATATAAGAGTTGTAATTCCTTATAGGATAAATACTTTAGTCATTATATAATAGGGGGGAAAGCAAATATCAGAACTGCCATTTTAATTGAGATAGGTGAAGGGGTAAGAATGTTTATGTTTTGATTTTTAGTTCTTCAGGGCTCTCAAAATAGGCATATTGATCCACACAGCAAACAGATGCACAGCCACTAATTTCTTTGCAGTTGGTTCTGTCCAAATTTTGCTTGCTTTTGAAGATCATACCATGGTCAGTGTACTGCAGCTGCTTTTTAGTGCAGCAGAGTAACCCTAATGAAACTGTTGAATCTTTGGGTTCCTTTAGGACAAATTCTGTAGGAGCTTACTCTAGAGGAAATACTTTTATCTCTTCAAATTAATATTTTGAGCTGGTTTATGAATACTAGGACTGACAAACTTTAAATAGAAGTAACTGCTTGCTTTGTTCCACGAAGGGATCAGTACACAAATAATGCACTTCCATTGCTGGTAGACAGTTGCTTATTAATTCTCAGTCAGGGAATACACCATAAGCTTTGGGGAACCTGGAGTAAAAAAATACAGTGGTAGAAAAGAATCTGGAGTGGTTTTGGATTTTAGTGAAGTAAAAGAATTGTTGATTAACTTTTTACAGTTCTGACATTCTTCCTGGTGGCAGTTTTGATCTAACACAGAATTCCAATTGCTGTAAAGGAAATATAAGCTCTTTCTAATATTATTGATAATATCCTCTGCCAGTTGATTTTGTTTGAGCCAGACACAGTGCTAGTGTGTTGTTCTGTTGCAATAAGCATGTTCTGGTTCATTTCTAATTTTGACTTTGTGTATTGATTAAGTAGTGTAACCCCAGAATAACTAATGTATTCTGGGCTTATGAATACTGCAAATATGCAAATGAACTGAAGTACTCATTACTGTTCTCATATGGCTATAAATTGTCTCTATTTACAGAGCTCTTTTCTAATCCATTCCTGCTAAACAAGAGTTGTTGAATCATGTTTTGGCATTCCTTTAGTCAGATTTGCTTTAGTCATGCAAATAAAATGCTGGAAGAACTCTGCCAGTGAATTTATCTGATAGTGTAGTATTTAGTGAAGGCCAGAAAAATATGCTGTTACCCAAAACAGACAAAGAAGTGAGAGTCGGTGAATGCTATCTGAATGTTTGCAGTTTAACTTCTTAGAAGAGCTCTCAGACAATTTAAATCTCACATCCCTTGAGATGCATAATAAAATTCATCAGGTAACAGGTTTGTTTCCATGCTTTCTGAAACTGTTCTACTCTTCTGCATATTGGCAGAGCCTGGTCAGTTGAAGCAGAGAGCTTTGTAATCTCCCAGTTCTGTGCTTACTGTGAATTTTTTTAAACTGTATTGTTTTTATTCCTTTCTGCATTCATGCCTCCAATTTCAGTTCCCATTACCTTATTTTCCAAGATAGTTTATTTGTTTCCAAATATTTTTACACCTAGAAATTTTCTTTGTGGCCTGGCAATTTGCTGACTGCTTTCACTGAGATCTGTGCTCTGCTCAGGTGGTGAATCAAGTCGTTTTGCTGGTTCTGTTTTTCTAAAAGGCAACTGGAGTTGCCACTGAAGGAAGTGGCCCATTTGTTTCAGGTGATTGTCATAAGGACATGACATCTGTCCAGACACCTGGGCACAGTGGTGGACGGGTGGGTCGCTTCTCTCTGTGTTACCTCTTGTAGCTCACTGAAGAACCTGCATATTTCCACCCGGGGAGTTAAAGTTACTTCTGTGTGGCTCTCCAGATGTGATTCAGCAGTAGCCTGAAGCAGAGGTGTTCCAATCCTGCATCTGTGCTCCCCAGAGAGAGCTGGGCAGCAGGCACTCCTTAGTGTCACTCTGGGGAGTCAGGGAGAGCCCAGCTGCAGCAGTGCATGCTTTTGGTAGAAACACAGTTGGGCTTATTACTGGGTGGTTCTTTATTCAGGTGGTTGAGAGAGTCTCGACATGTGAGCTGAAAGTAAATGTGTCATTCATTTATTAACTTCCTTCTTGGCAGTGATAGGAGGGCTTGTGTTTTGTGTGGCCAAATGAGCCTGAGCAGTGAAAACCATTGGTTTTTTCTCTTCTCTCTTGTTTTCTTCTTAACATTATTTTGCCTACAGCTTTTTTGTTTCAAGCTATTAGAGGTGTCTACTTCAAGGCAGACTGGGCTGTTCCATATTCAGTAGTGTTCAAAGCAAAGGCTCCAGTGCTGTATAAAGAGATGAATAATGTTGTCAAAGGCATGAAAGTCAACTCTGGTGGCCTCTTAGGAAACTGGAGACGAGGTATCTGTGAGGTGTCTGCAGTTACTCATGGAGTTTGTGAAATTGGAAATAGGCCTCGGGTAAACCAGTCACTCAAATGATCATGCTGTAAAGTGTTTATAATTGAAGCAAGCTACTTTAGTACTGCTTTGTTGCTGGTTTTGTAGATATTGTGATAGCAGTTCTCAGTTAAAGCATGAAAAAGTGTCGTGTCTCTAACTTGAAGCAGAGCTGCCTTTTTGATTGTGCAAATGTGATCAGGTACTGTCTTTATGTACTCATGGTAGGAGAAGGGTAAAAAGAAAGGAAAAGATCACCTGTTTCTAATTTGGATATTTCAGATTTTAACGTATTAGTTTTTATTCCAGTCATGGTAAGTATCCTTGTATCAAACAGTGAAAGTGTCAAACGAGGTGGAGCAGAAATTATGACAGGGAAACTGATTTCTCCAGTTGCCTTGAAATGGCAGCTGGGGGAAATGACAGGCTTTGAAATGAGGAGCATATCTATAGTGCCTGACTGAAATTGTTCTAAAGAAGGCATCGAGCAGAATTCTCTGGGGTTCAAGCTGATAATTTGAAAATGTTGTGGTATGATTTTGTTTAATCTCCTTCAGCTGGAATTATTCACTGAATGTTAACTGTTCTGTCTTTGAGATTAATAAATTTTGCAATCTTCCCAATCCTTTGCATTTAAAACATTTATTTTGCAAGGTCAAACACAGTGTCTATCAACATCAGTTCATTTTGCTGTTTTTCTTGAAGTTGTCATCCAAACAGCACAGTTCGTGGAAGAAAGTAACACTAAAAAGTAGCTTTGAATGTCAGTCGTTTCTGACTGTATTTCCAGGTATATCCTGTTTTAAGTAAAATATGTAAATAGACTAAAAGATATCTGATAGTACCCATATTTTTAGAACACATTTCTTCTGAAAACTAAAGATGAAAGCTTCAGAACTATGTCCTGGTTAAGCTGTCTTAGCATGTGTATTTTGGGGACTGGTACAGGCCTCTGTTAAGTTGTGCTGGATGCATGTGTTTGAAGATGTCAGCTTCAATGTGCTTTACATGCAGCAGTTAGTGCAGCATTAGCTAACTTTGACTAACTTTGGAAACTGAGCACTGTTCTTTGTTTGTCTTTGATTTCAGAGTGTCAGTAGTATACCATGTCCTGTGACTGCAGTCAGAGCTTTACCCACCTTAGAAGTTAAACAAGCAGAGAGGCCTTCAAGCAGAAGCAGAGATCCTCCTAGGGATGAAGAAAAGGAAAAGAAAAGGAAAAAACACAAGAAAAGATCTCGGTCAAGATCTCGATCACCTTTCAAATATCATTCATCATCTAAGTCCAGGTCTAGATCACATTCAAAAGCAAAACACTCACTTCCCACTGCCTATAGGACTGTGAGGCATTCAAGGTGGGTTTGGAAACCAAACATATTCCTTAGCATTCTGTGTGGGTAAAGATGTAAAACATATTTGCACTTCTTCCATTTCATAGGTGTTTGTATATCCTTTGCAAAGGTTGCAGTCACCTTGAAGGCAGTATGTGGCACACACAAATCAAATGTGGCAGGTCTTTTGAAAATCATTTTAGTGAAATAATGAATCGTTAATTTCTAATTGCATAGGGCAGAACTTTTACTAGTAAATGCTTTTTCCTGATGTTCTTTGAAATACCTGGTGATAATATGTGGGAATGTGATGATAGCAGGAAGAGAACTTGCTAATGAATCTGTGGCTGTTACTGGAGCAAAGTAACTTAGACAATATTCAGATAAGAAATAGAGGTGGAGAATTAGGTGGTTGAGCAGCAAAGCTCAGAAGACAGCAAAGCAGTTGAATGACAAGTGAAAAAGTAGGATGGGTGAATTGCAGGAGAGACATGACAGGAATCCAAGAAGAGTGAAAACAGTTGAAAGAGAGAGACCACAGAAGAAGATAGCCCAGTGCTGTTAACTCTGTACTTAATCATTAATGAGATTAAATACACTATGCTAATTATCCAGCTAGATGATATATATTGCATTTTACTGATACTGTTAATTCTATCAAAGGTATTTGGGTCTAAGCACGTTCAAAGTTTACTGTCTGTAAAATTTGTCGTATCTGAATGCTCTGCTGCAGTGGAGTTACTGTGGTCAGTAGAGAGGGCTTTGATATCCTCATTCATTTGATATCCTGGATCAGGCCATGGAACAGTTTAGCTGCTTAAGGAGCTTGTAGTTCAAGCAAATTGTGCATATAAATACTGCCACAGCCATGTGAGTATGTGATGCATGTGAAACCATACACCACTACTTCTTTGTATCTCTGCCTATGGCTCATTCAGTGTGCCAAAACTACTTTTAGTTTTTTTTTGTTTCGTGAAGTGTCTTCACTACACTAACAGGAGTGTTAACATGTTACAACTTACTGGTTTATTCTTGATTTTTGAGTTGAAGAACAATACTTTGCTGCAGAAATCTCTGCTATTCAGAGATGCCAGGAATTAAACGAGCACAGCTTGGACTGAAATGATCAGTCTGACATGTTTATTTGACGACCTTTGACAATAAGTTGTCATGACATGCTGTGTCATGATCAAAAGTCATCAAGAATAGGTAATTACAGGGGCTAATCTGTGTTTGCTGTCTTGAGTTTGCCTCCTGGCACAAATCAAATGACGAGCACATAACAGCATGAAAATCCTGAATCACCGCAGCACCTGATTAAATCTGGTTGGATATTTCTTTGATGAGCTTTGAATTCTAAAACCTTAGAAGTCCAATAAACTTCGTGCTGGCCGGCTGCATTTTAACATTATGCAGCAAAACAGCACCAGATTTTGCACTGAAAACATTTTGCATGTTTTAAATTCTCAAAAGTTAGAGTAGGAAAGGCCTTGTAGAAGAAATGGTGATGATTGAAAGTGTGCTTTCTTGAAGGTGTTTGCTAATGCCTTAACATAGTATATTTCCAAAGTTAGAGCTCTTGCTCTTGAAACAGAAAAATTGTAGAATAATCAAGAGCAAGAGACTGATTCATAACACTGTCAGATACTGATGCAGTTTGATTCTCAAATGTTTAGGCCAAAATAATACCTTGTCTCTTAGTAATATCCAAAAAAGGCAAGTGTTGTTGCCTAGCTAGAAGATGTCGTTGGGTTTTGTCAGTACTATTATTATTAGTAGTAGTAGTAGTAGTAGTAGTAGTAGTAGTAGTATTATTAGTTTTAATATTTTAATGTTGTTTCAGATAAAATCATTTCAGTGCATTCTGTTGCTTCATTCAAAGCTTGGCATGTTTCAGATCTCTTTGCTCATCAGTTTTCCCTAGAACAGTATTCTTCAGCTTCACATAGAACAATGTTTTTTCCTAGCTTCCCAAAGCACTGGATATTGCAGCTTCCAGCTGACTGAGCAGTTATGTAAAGAGCCATACCCTCTTGGAATAAAGTAAACTGTTCCTGGATGTTAATATGTTCATCTTGTATTAAGTGGATGGCACTTAGAGACAGTCATTACTGTGTGGGCAGTGATGCTAAGTTACTTTGGAACAGCCCTATTTTGAGTGTCTGTCCACTGTTTGAATGCCCCAGTCTAATGGTGTATTGTTGCCTAATTTTAATCTGTTCAAAATGTAGATAAAAAATCACTTTTACCATATAATATATTGTAATGAGCTAATGGGGAATAAAATGTGGGAGGTGTAGGTAAACATTGAAATTTGCAGTAGCATTCTTTGCTCTTTATTCAAGGAATGTTCAGGATACTTTGCAAGCTCTTCCTTTCTAGTTTGTCATATTATTATTATTTTTTTCCCAAATGCGTGCTGTATTTAGAAATCCTGCAAGTGAATGTTGCAGTATACTTCTCTGTGTACCATTTTACATCACTTGCTTATCATTTCTTTTTGCATTGTTAGAGGTTTAGAGGCTCTGCTGCGTTTGAGAGTAAGTCTATGGTGATAAGATGCAATTTTGATAATGTTGCATTTTTTATATTTTCTTATGCATCTTCAGTAGTAATAAGGTTGAAAAATTCTGTTCCAGTAGCATGAAGGTGGTTCAGAGCATGTTTTGCATATTCATTTGTCTGGTTAAGAACCAAACTTAATTTTAGAGAAACAAGTTTAAAAAATCGTAGCTATATAGAGAACACAGATAATATTGGCCTGATCATGGCATGTAGTGTGCTAACAGCAATTCTCTGTATAAATGCATGTTATTTTTTGGAACAAAATGACTCCTATAAAGCTCCAGGTATCATACAATTTTAATTCTAGACCTACACAACAGATTGAACAAACCTACACAGTAAACAGTGTCCCAAAAGTTCTGCAAGGTACTGCAGAACAGACCTGTAAGTCCCAGAGAGATAATTAGTTATTACAAGTAAGTACTTGATATCAAAGATGGGGCACATTTACTAGATCTGTCTTGGAAAACAAAAATTTTGGGATCTTAGTAGTAAATGCTGAATCAGTTTTCATTCCTCATGGCCTTCAAAGCCCTGTTAAAGAATTGGGTCTGAGCTGTCCTGGCAGTGGTGCCCGTGTCAGACCTGGTGTGGGGTCTGGCAGCTCGCGGGTGGAACTGGAGAGAACAGCTATGTTCACCTCAGTCTCCATGTCCTACCCACAGACAAATCTGGTTGGGGAGTGTGAGAGGAGACAAGTGGAAGCAGAAGCACTTGTTATATGCCAAATGATTTAGTGATCTCATTGGGTGAAACTTGGATGTTCATTTTGAATTAGGGATGGAAAATCTAAGCTTCTTTTCAGTATTGCTGCTTTACTTGATACAGTTTAGTAATAGAGTTGTACTAAGGTGCATAATATATCCAGTTAATGAATTGTTAGCAGTAATTAGTGGTCTATTTTATTAACAGGTTATTTTGTAGTAAGTTTGAAAGGGTACACCTGTGTGGGAGTTTGTGTGAGACTTCTTGCCTCACTATTAGGAATTTAGTAGACTTGGAAGTAGCTGTTCTTTTGTTTAAAAAAGATTGTTTGGGGGTGGGGGTTTTTCTCTTTGAAAAGTGATTTTCTTGTTGCTGAGGCAGTGTCTAGTCATGTAATTTTAATTCCAGTTTTGTAATGAGACATGCCAAGCTTCATAACCACTTGAACTTTTGGGATCCTTCTAAGCATAAGTTATAAAGGAATAAAGTACCTTCTGGAATTACACTCTAATTAAAGATACCATTTGTATATTGCAGTAAAACTGATTAGCTGTCTTTTAACTCTTTGAAGCAAATGGTCAAAGTTCTTAATACTTGGTGATTGGAAGAATGCTGTAGAACCACAAATGTCAGTTCATAAAAATGAAGCTAATGTCTTTTTCTTTCTGATTGTTTGGACTTTTTTTAGGCTGGTGCATACAGGCGTGTTTCACTAAGTTTCTACTTTTGGTTAAGGGACTAAGCCTTTTCAGGATTCTAGTTAATACCAAAACTAGGACATTTTAGTCTGAATGTGAAGTGTGTGCCTCCATATCACAGACTCACAGCATCCACAGCGACACTGAGCATGGAGCCGAGTCTGAGCAGCTCTTCAGTGGCAGCAGCAGCAGAGTGGAAAAATTATCAGGCAACTTGGGCAATGAAAAGATTTGACTGCTGGAGCTCTTTTGAGGGAAATCATGGTAAAATGTCAAGGTGTCTGACTGAACCCAAGTTTTATAATTTGTTGGGTTTTTCCTTTTTTTTAATCCTTCTGAATGGCTTAGTAAAGATCAGATTTTTAAGTGTCAAAGAAGTTAATTTGCAACAGTTATCTGCCATTGTGATAATTTTTTTTCAGTTGGGCTTTTTCGTTGTAGGTGTAAGAGAAATGGCTCAGGACTTTGTAGGTGTGTATATATTGCCTGTATTGTGTGAACTTGAAGATCTCTGATCTTAACTAGGCATGCTCTCTATTTTCCCTTCTTGATCTCCTCCTTACTTTGCTAGGAAAAATGTTTCAAGTCAAAGTGCTAGTGCCAAACACCACTGATAATGGGTTGTTGGTCACTTACACTGCTGAAAATATTGGCTGTGCTAGGATTGTTCTGCAGCATCTAGGACATTTCCTGGACTTGTCAGTGTTAGGTAGGCACTATATCAAGAGCAAGTATTTATCTCTGTGAGGCAGCAGTTTGAAAAACACACCACTAATTTGGGGAGACAAGGCCAGGCCTGCCAATCTCAGCTTCATGCAGATTGGATTTCTTCTTACCAATTTTAGTAAACTATGCTGCCACAAAAGTGGCTGGACTAAAGGAAAATTTTTCCATCAAATAATACAGAAGTTATCATAGCAAACAAGACCAAAAAGTATTTGCCTTTTTTAGCTCCTCTTAGTGTGAGTGAAAAGCAATGGATAACTTCATCTCAAATGTCTCGGATAGGCAAGTGATTTTTACATAGCTGACAAGTCCTGGAGCCTAAATGCACCACGTTGGTATAAAATAGGTGTTTGAAAGGTGATGTACTTGCATTCGGTGAAGCGCAGTTGCCCTGAAGGGAGAGCTCTGAAATAAGTAACAGGAAGCAAAGTTGGGATGTTTTTTCTCCTTGCAGGTCGCGGTCGAGGTCGCCCCGGAGAAGGGCGCACACGCCGGAGCGGCGGCGAGAGGAGCGCAGCGTCCCCACGGCGTACCGCATCAGCAACAGCCCCGGCGGCGGCAGGAAACGGCCCCGCTCCCGGTGAGCTCCCGGCGCCGTGCCGCCGGCCGGCCCGAGGAACCCTCTTCGGAGGAACCCATAGCAATGGCCTTGGGTGTTTGAACAGCCGCTGTCCAGTCGGACTGGTGCATGTTAATGCACTGCTGTCTGCTGACCACGAGAGTTCAGCTTTTACTGGGAGTTTGTATTTCCCTCTTGATGGGTCATTTTCTCATGCTTGTGCAAGCTGTATGACCTCTGCACAGGTCATAGCAACTATGATGTCAGCTTTCTTGACATCACATCATATCTGCATAAATAAGGGCAACTCTGATCTAGCAAACAGTTGTACTGCAGTTGTTTTACTGTCAGACTGGAATGTGAAGAATGAATCAAGGTGTCATTTTGAGAGCACCATGCCTATAGTCTCTCTTAAACTACGCTAATCAAAATGGCATTTAGTCTTCAACTTCTTTCTCTGTATGTCTTGTGAATAAGAAAGACATCACTTTCAGCTTCATTAAAAAATTCTATTGTTTCTTATGACAACATCTCTTGATAGCCTGTAATTAATTGAAGTGTGGCAGGTATAATTGAGAACTTCCTAAGTGTACTTCAACTGGTTTTGTTTTTAACATTCATCAAATGAAGATAATAGAGGCTCCTGTGGAACTCATGCAAATTTGGTTAAGTGGAGCAGATATGGAAGCTTAAAATGTTTGTTTTCCTATAAACGCACAACAGAATCGGTTTTTCACATCCCCATGCTGTTTTTAATGCTGTGTTGGTGTGTCTGCTGCTTGACCATTCATTTTAAACTAGGAAATATTTTTAGAATTGTAGATTACAGTGGCAATTGTGAAACAAACTGCAGTCACAATGTTAAACTTCTCTTAGGCCTCGAACAGAAACCAGAGAGTGACACAATAAAATATGGCAGTAAGTACAGAAGATGTAGATTGAAGAAGGAGTATTGTAGTTAAACACGGAAATTTAAAAAACTGTTTCCACCCTGACATGTTAAATTTTCAAGTAAAAATGTGATGGACCAGTTTCCATGTTCAATTATTGAACAGTTTCTTCATCATGCAGCTGTTCTATTTGTTCATCATAATCTGAGATTAAAAACACCAAAGAAGCTTACAGTAAAATACATTTCTTGCATGACAAATGTTTGCCAAGATTTTCAAGATTTAAATATGGAATCTGTTCACAGCTTGGTTACATGATTAAAATAAGCAATTAAAGCACATAGTTAATCAAGGAATAACTGACTTTGTAGCCGATGGTTTTGTGTAGTCATGAAAATGTTAGACATCTGCCACTTAATCATTTATGCAAGAAAAGTGTAAGGAGGTTTTGCAATTTCAAGTCTTAAATGTTAAATTTTATATAAAGAATTGTGGGGTGAAGTCTAAACATCAGTTGTTCACTATTTTTATGGAAGTTCAATGTGTTACAGCATAGCACCTCTTAAAGTGGAAAATTCTCACGAAAAATCAAAGTAAAGGAAAGAATAATGTGGTACTTAAAAAGTGGCTAAAAGTTTTAGTGTTTTTAGATGTTCTAGAAGCTTCAAGAGCATTCTTCTGAATAGACATCTAGGAGTGCATATTAGAGAGATGCCTACAGTAAGGTATTGCCTACCTCTAATTAAGGCATCACTCTAATTCTTCTAATTATAGTAATATCAATACAAGTATGTAAATCACACAGACATAAATTTATAACCAGATAAAAAATGTGACAGTTTCATCTTTAATATATTACTAATTAAATTGTCTTTGAGCTTAATATTGTCAATGAGGTGACTACCTCTGTTCCCCTCTGGCAGTAATAAACACAGCAGGTACCTGGAAGTCCTTTGTTTCAGCTTTCAGGCTGACAAACATTTGTGGATCCAATTTCCAGGTCACAAGCAGTTTGCACTTACTAGGTTAGTCTGAGTGCAATGCAACATCTCATTTAAAATCTTGATCCTGTGGTTTGTTGCATTGCAGGTTTTCTTTTTTCTTTTGAAAACCAAACAAATTGGATTTGCCTTGTAGATATTTCACGTGGCCATAATTCCACGTTTTGTTTATTTTATGAACTAGGAAAATTGTAAGGGGTATAAATTCTTACATTTCTTACTGCATTTTAAGTGTTTGATGTTGTTTGGGAAGGAACTTCCCTCTAGCAAAGTTATTCTGCAAATCTCAAATGAAAGGCTTTTTGTTGTTGTCCTGCAAAAGGTCAAACATTGGCCAGGAATTGCTGTGCAGTGTTCCCAGTGAGAGCCTCAGGAGCCAGTGGTTGCCTAATGTAACATCTTTTAAAAGGAGTTTCTGATATTTTTTATGCAATCATAAATGTGCAGTATTGGGTAAGACTAATGCTTGCTAAATGCAAGAGAAACATCCTGTGGAAGAGGGTACATGAGCTTTCAGAGTATGAAAAGTAGCTTCAGCTTAGCTAGTGCAATATTGCTTTAAATATTTTTCAATAAAATATTTTCTTCTCACAGAAGTCCCCATGAAAAGAAGAAGAAGAGGCGGTCTAGATCACGTACTAAATCCAGAGCTAGGTCTCCCTCACCATCCATGTCGCCAGGCAAACCATCCACACACAAGAATTCTGTCCATTCAGCTAGTGTCTCTCCTGTGGAGAGCAGGGAATCCAGCCAGGAACGCTCCAGGTACTGTGCTCTGCTCCTGCAGTGCTGCTGTCTCTTGGTGTCTGGGCCAGAGCCGTGGGCTGAGGAGTTCTGTGTGTGTGCAAGGTGTGCTTGTCAAAAGGAAAAGTCACTGGGATTGAGGAGCTCTGTGTGTGTGCAGGGTGTGCTTGTCAAAAGGAAAAGTCCCTGGGACTGAGGAGCTCTGTATGGGAAAAGTCCCTGGGACTGAGGAGCTCTGTGTGTGTGCAAGGTGTGCTTGTCAAAAGGAAAAGTCCCTGGGACTGAGGAGCTCTGTAAGTGCAGGGTGTGCTTGTCAAAAGGAAAAGTCTCTGGGACTGAGGAGCTCTGTATGTGCAGGGTGTGCTTGTCAAAAGGAAAAGTCCCTGGGACTGAGGAGCTCTGTGTGTGCAGGGTGTGCTTGTCAAAAGGAAAAGTCCCTGGGACTGAGGAGCTCTGTATGTGCAAAGTGTGTTTGTCAAAAGGAAGTCCCTGGGACTGAGGAGCTCTGTATGTGCAAAGTGTGTTTGTCAAAAGGAAGTCCCTGGGACTGAGGAGCTCTGTATGTGCAGGGTGTGCTTGTCAAAAGGAAGTCCCTGGGACTGAGGAGCTCTGTATGTGCAGGGTGTGCTTGTCAAAAGGAAAAGTCTCTGGGACTGAGGAGCTCTGTGTAAGTGCAGGGTGTGCTTGTCAAAAGGAAAAGTCTCTGGGAGCACAGCGCTGTCTGCATCAGTCTGATGAAGGTGTTGGATCTCTGTTGCTTTCTGGAGTAAATGTCTCGACCTACTCCTACAGGAAAACTGGTGCAGAAAATTCTACAACCTATTTCTAAGTTGGAAGTGGGAAGCTTTCATGAAATGGGATAACTCTTTGAAGTAGAACTTTAATAGGCTGGTTTGAATTGTAACATGTGTCAAGGCTAATGATGAAATTACTTCTAGAATATGGAAGAGTCCTGTTAAAAATTCTCAGGCTGCTGTTCAGATTTGTCTGAGCAGTTGTACAGGTGATTTTTTTGACCCTGGCTTACGTCCACTAGTTGACTGAGAGAACTGTTGGCTAGCATGTGAGAGACACGTACAGTAAAACTCAAATCAGGATGGTGAGTGAAATGCATTTTCAAAACTTCTGCTACAAATTTCTGATTTTATTTTTTAGGGGAGTTTCTCAGGAAAAGGATGGCCAAATCTCTTCAGCAATTGTGTCATCAGTGCAGAGTAAAATCACTCAGGTACAAATAGGCAAATTCAGAGTATGTTGCCTAATTAAGTATGTCCAGCATATTGTTTTCTTCTCTTAGCACCTTGGGCAATTCTGAACTTGGCATATGATGCAGGGACGTGTTCACTGTCTTTCTTCATCCATTTGCTTATGGGAACAACAATTTTTTTCTTCTCTAGGTGCTGTCTTTTCAGTTTTAATCAAGCCTCTAAAGACCAAGCTAAATTCATTAGGCTGCAGTTGTATCCACTGTAAGGATGTTAAAGTCCATATTGTGCTGCAATACACCCTTTTTCAACAGCACATCTTACCATGTCCAGCTCTTAACAAGTTTCATGGAAGAAATATTTAACTTTTTTCAATTAGATATGCTAAATTCAAAGGACAGATTGTCTTAATGATGCTGTAAAAAATTTACAGTAGAAAATCAGAGCTACTTTTTATATTCTGATGTTTTTTCAGTGGATAAATTATGCTTTCAAGAAATAAATATTGTTCAAAAATTTAATTCTGCTGTGGAAATAGTGGTAGTTGGGACTACTTCTAGTAGTCTAGTGGTCTAATACCTTACATACAAAATTTGATCAATTTCTTACAAGAAACCCTAAAAAAGATTATTCAGGAAAATTGGCAAATATAGGTAGCAGGGAAAGTAAAAGGAGTGTTAATGTCACAACACTTTTTATGCTGCCAAACAAGTGCATGGGAATTCCTGGTATGAGAAATGACATACAAACTGCAGCATGGTCTTCAACAGAGAGTAAACATCCCAGGCTTTAAACACATGTCACCCTTCGGAGGTCATTTGTTCATGCATTTTTGGGTTAAGTGTTGCTTACGGTGTAGCATTTCCTAGTTTAATATTAGACTGCTTGTTTGAAGTGCAGCTGTAAGAGGAGGAATGATTACTCTATGAAAATACAATTCTTGGTTGCTATTTTGAAAAAGTAAAAAATAGGAATTAAACTTACATGAATCTGCAAGATACTTCCCAACACAGATGAGTTTAGCATCTCTTTATCATTAAGGGCTCCAAAAAATGGAATCTAGCTAATTACTAATTATTGTGCTGGCTGACCCTAACCAAGTCAGTATTTTTTCTCATTCAGATCCTTCTATCTGTAAACCAGAAGGAATAATGATGCTAAATTCCCCTCGGAGGTGTTTTGAGAACTTCAGATGCAAAATGCTTTAAAAGCACTAAGGAATTTATTTATCTTGCATATGTGAACAAATGTTTAAGTAACTCTGATTCATTACTGATACACACTTTTTGTCATCATTTTTTGTAACCCAGTTATTCATGCTGTTTACATGAAAATTCATTTATTTTTGTAATGCTGTTCCAACTGGATGCTGAGACAAGACTGAGAGTCTGGTTTCACAGTCACTCTGTCATATGAGAAAATGCTTCTGCTGTGTAAATGTTTGGTTCAGTTTTACAAAGCAAGAAAAACCCCTTTCTGTTTTAGAGTAATTGTTACATTCTTTTCTTAACATCTCTCTCTTTTTCTCATTTCTTTTTCTCTTTTCTTTTTCCTATTTTTAACCTCCAGTGGTTGGTAATTGTGTGTTCATCAGGATTTCTTTGAAGATAAGGTCATAGTTTTTCCATTTCAATTGATGTGATTTCTCTGCTTTGTTGAGTAGAAACTGCTTGAAATTTATGCAGAGTGCTTATTTGCATTTTGGTAAAACCAGACTTCAATTGCTGTCATAGGAACTTTCTCCAAATTATTTGACTCATTTAGTGTAGGAATTAAACAATTGATGGTCATGACTCAAGTATCCCATGTGGCTGGAATACATGCTAACCCTTTCATGCAGGTTTTTGCAGCCATGTGTTTTAGCTCTGTTCAGACGTGTCTGATCGTTTGCCTTTCATTCTCTACAGGATCTTATGGCCAAAGTGAGAGCAATGCTTGCAGCTTCCAAAAACATCCAAACCAGTGCCTCCTGAGACCTGTTGGAAGTGGCCATCAAAAAATTGTGTGAAAACAACAGTTGGAAAAAGAGCTGCCTCATCTCAAATGTATAGTTGAGCTTGGCTCACTTGGTTCACAACTCACCTAATTTACCAGAACTCAAGAAGCTAAGACCTATCTTTCTGTACAGAAGCATCTCCTTGAAATTTCATTAATTTTTTTCAGACAGAATATCTTTGAAAGTTTCTGGGTTTTGTAAATTGATTTTTTTGACTAATTCTTCAATAGCATTTTATGATCAGCAGTCTGTATGTGTATATTTGTAAATACTATGTTTCTGTGAAAAGTATTACACAATAATAAAGAAGGAAACATCTTTCATTAGCTAGAGTTCTTGTGGAGTTCTTAATTGTTTGCAGTTTGGTTTTGTTACAAATTAATGGGTTTTTTGTTTATTATTTTCTGCTTTTTAATTAGACAGGTGTCTTGCCTGCTGACGACCTTAAGCTGAGAATTCTGTTTATCTTCTTTCATGCACAGGGTGATCTCAGAAGAGTGCTTGTTTACTTGGATGTCAGTAGTGGACAGTTTTTGAACAAGGGATGTGATTTTCTCTCCATGAGTTGGAAAGATCTCAGAGCCTCCATGTGAGGAGTTGACCCTTTGAAGTCAATAACTGATGGTCAGTAGCTCCATTGTCTTAGTGTACCTTGTTCTCTCTACTTAGGTACAGAAAAGAGGATATTTTTGTACATTCATCGAGCATCCTGTATAGAAATCCAGCATTTTCCTGATTTAGCATCTTTCATACAGTTGTAAAAGATTTTTAATAATCTGTGTTTTCCTAACATAGACCTACTAACTTTTTTAGAAAGTGGCCTCAGTGGCCTTTGTGGCCTCAGTAGAATTGCATATTTGTTTATTATGCATTCTTTGTTCCACACTGAGACTCTTTTAATGTTTTAATGTAAATGCTCTTAAAATGAGTGCAAAAACCTGCTTTAACAGTGAGGGGGTTTTGTAATGGTTGGTTATATTCAAAAGGTGCCCATATTGGTAGTTATCTAATTCCATAAAGAATGGGATCATAACTTTTTCTGATCCCTGAAAAACCAGAAGGTGGGTTTAGTGACTCACAGTCCTGGTTTTCTCAGATTTTATAAAGAGTAGGTGGAGGTTGGAAATGGATTAGAAAAATTAAAGTTTACACTTCCTCATAGACCAGTTGGTAAATTATTTCCATAGAGTAACACAGATAAACAACCCCAATGAAAAAATCTAGTTGAAAGCACGGGGAGGAGAAACATAATTGATGTAACTTAAACTTTAAGTAACCCAATGGTCAAAATGGTCTCTGGCATGCCACTTGCTCCCTTGGAATGCAAGCACAGGAGTTAAGCCATTGGAAACAGTAATTGATCAGGCTTTCTTTTCAATTTTTGGTTAATAATTAGAATTCACTCTCATACAAACAATATAAAAAGCTGGGTCTGAAGCAAAGAAATTTCATTGTGCACATAACCTGTGATGAAACAGAGCCATCTAAATGGTCATGTAGAATGATGTTATCCACCACTTGCCTAATTATTTCCAAGTTATTTACAGTGTTTTGGCTAGGACAAAAATAACTTTCAACCAGTACCAGAGAGGTACCATTTCCTCTGCACCAGTTGGTGACATAGTGCTAGCAGAGACAGGTAAAAAAGGACATAATGTAGGTTTCAAGACAGCTGTTGTAGATTGTTGTGCAGCATTGGCATTTACAGCAGCTATATTTTTCTCCCCTAAATGGAGTTAAAATGTCCCAACATGGTTAAATAATTGGCAGCTTGGATGCCAGTTGTTTGTCAAGTAATAGGAAAAAAACCCCAACTCTGATAAAATAGACTGGTCAGCTTGTTTGGCTTCTGCTTTGCAGATGTATTCTCTTTGGGAAGGTTGTTGCTTTAATGTCTTCTTAAAATACTTTTTCTTCCTGTGTGCAAGTCTTCCAGTCTTCTCTTTTTTCCTTGCTCCCTTTTGAGATATGTAGGGAGATGGAGTGTTTAGCTCCAGAAAAATTTAGATTAAACTGCATTTTTATACAGTCTTTATTTTTTACTGGGGTTTGTTTGCATTTAGCACTCTTTCATGGGGAGTTGTAGTCTCTAAAAAGTAGTAGTGTTTTCATTATGCTATTTTTTTCCTCTTTCCAGCCAGAATGGACATTTTTTGCAGGGCTTGAGCTGCTTTACCAGAATGATTTCACATTTGGAAATCAATGCTGCTTTGTTTTGGTCTCTTTACAGGCACCAGCTGTGTTACAACTGGTTGTAAATGCAGCATGGAGCTTGTGATACAGTGAGTGCAATTTCAGGTTTCTGGTATATCAGGAGATGTGTGACCAGTATCAGGAAAGTGTCTTAAAAACTTCAAATTGGGAAATTTTCAAGTGTCTGTTTTCCAGGTATGAATTTGCAGCACAATCCCGGAGCATCTGGGACCAGGGTTCTGGTTCTGCATCAGCTGGCACCTCCCAGTCCACCTCTTGTCCACAAAACTGGATATGCCCAGTTCCTTGCCATGTTTCCATGCACCAACTGGCCTAAAAAGGCCCTGGATCACCTGGCTCTATTGCCAGAATCTTTTTTCTGGTGAGAAATACACGATTGCTGCAACAGGGATTTAAAAAATCAGCACTTTAGTTGGAGGAAAGCAGGCTCTGAGTAGCCATGAGGAAAGCACTGTGGCAGCTCTTGAGTTGTCAGCAGCTGGTTTTGGTTTTTCAAATTTTCCAGGTATGTGAAAATTACATATTGTGAGATTGCTTTGTTTTAAATTCAGTGAAATACAGTAATTCAGACAACTCCTGAGCTGTAGGTACTTTGAGCTATTTCTCTGCACCAGTGTGACAAAGTAGGATTTGGAATGTTGATATTGGATTTTCAAAGAACTTTGGAAGGGCCTTTTGTTGGTAGTGATGCTAGTCTTTTCTCTTAGAAGGATCATAGTTTTGCAGATTTAAAAAAAAAAAAAGCAACTTAAAAAAAATGTCAGGTTATGTAACAGAGCTTTTTGCTCTGTGTTGATGCAGAGTAGCCTCTTAAAACAAAGAAATAACACTGACAGGCAGTAGGATCTGCCAAGGGGGAGCAGGTTTTTTCTCTGGAGATTCACATTCAACTAAGATCAAAAAGTACTTGAAAATTATTTGAATCAGTAAGTTCTTTGCAGACGTATTTGTAGACGTTACAGACAGATTCTCAGAGGTGGATGATAGGTTTGTCACAAAACTAATGGCACAAAGGAATCACTGGTTGTGTGTGGCCTTAGGTTGGTCCCCTTTCCTTGTGAAAGGCAGAATAGCTGAGGGTGCTTGTGTACATGTGTGCACCAATCCCTGACACCAGCTTCCTCCAGAGCAGATTTCTCAGTATGTGCTTCCACAGCTTTGCTTAATCTGCCCACCCCCTGCTCCAATCCTGATAGTTCAAGAGGTGAATTCAGAACAGTTTTTATTGCTCTAATAAAATACTGCTCTAAGTTGCTCTAATTTGAATTAATTGTATGTGCTCAACAGCCTTCTACCTGTCTCTTCAGTCTGGTGGGTGACCTTTTGGTAATAAAACAGTTAACATCATTTGGCCATCTCAGGATATTTTGTTTTTCTGTAGGTGAGGAAACCTAACTTCCACTTGTTAATGGTTTGGCTTCCAGCAGTTTGGCTCTGTCAAGCAGCTGACAGCCATTGAGATATAGCTGTAGTCTCTTGGTATTATTCATGATTTCCTATATATTGTCACTTTTCTTTGTATCACAACATTTTGTTTGACAGCAATTATTTTGGAACATACACATTCTCACTTGTAAACTTCATGCATTAGAAACATCAAAATTCTTCATTTGTCAGTGGGGCAACAAACTATGGCGTTTAGAATTAATGTTTTCTTGGATTTAAGGCAATGACTATTACCTTTCGTGAAGGCATTTTATTAGGAAATTCTGTTTAATTATATTTCTACTTAATTAAGTTGCATTTATTATCTATTCCTTTTCTCCCACCCCTACCCCTGAAACTAATTATATTAAGCAAAGAAATAAAAGACCTGTGGATTGAGTTAGTAAACTGCTAAGGCATCTTTGCTAGTTTTCCTTTTGCCATTACAATCTGGAAGCATCAAATACAGCATTGCACTATTTAACATTGTTAATTTACAGGATGAAAATAACTTTGCTATAACATGAAAATTTGTTTGAAATTCTGATAGATGAAGATCTTAGTAGTTCAGTGTTTCTTTATTTTTCCATTTGTGGAAATATGTTCTGAGTATCTTGTTTTGCTTTTAGACAGATCCTTTCAGCACAGAAGTGTAGTTCAGTGAAGTATTACCTGTGAAAGGAAAGGCTTTATTGGAGCATTTGACTGGAAACCAAAATCTGCCTGCACACTGATGAGCTTTTGGTCTTTGGTAGCAGCTGGAGTGGCACTGCTGTTGTTACTGTTTGAACCATCGAAGGATTCCTGATAAATCTCGATGCAAAGCATGTCTTTGCTTTTTGCCATAATTTTCCCTGCTCTGGATTACACAGGAGGCACATTCACCCTACTGCATTTCATGAAATCTTAAAGCAAGATGTGAGCATTTATAACAAATCCACTTTCACCTTTCAGGATACTTTAAAAACTTGCCTGGTATTAATTTAATATCTTTAATTTGAATGAAGATGATAATCTCTTGGCAACAATTAATCCTGAACATGCAGCATGACAAACATTGCACAAGGCTGTGCCAGACTGCTGTGAAGGTGATAATCTGGCTCTGGCTCGCTGCCACGCTGTCCTCGGGAGACGTGCTAGGGCTTCTCTCTGATAAGGACAAAATGGCTCTGCATGCAATGGCTGCCTGCTGACAAACTCATTTTTCTCTTTACTCTGAGTGTTAAACTGATGATCTCTGCATAGGAAGTGAGATGAGTTCCTGTTGATATTTGACAGTGTTGCAGGTTCAGCTGCCTGCTTGGGTGAAAGCAATCCCAGTGCAAGGCTGGAGGAGGGCAGGTGCTGATCTCCCCAGACTGCACAGAGGGGCAGCTGTGATGCCTCACTGCAGGGAAACTAGTGTTATCTGGGAATCTCAGATTCTTCTTTTCCTGTTTCATGTAAAATAAATTCTAAGGATGTCTTTTTCCAGGGAGAAGCTCCATATATGCTTATATTTCCTCTGTTAAAATATAGGAGGATTTGGGGTTTCTCATTAAAATGCAATCCAAAGCTGTGTATCTGCAACATTATTTATTAGGATATGGCACCTGGAGTGATTGTGGCACTTTCTGTTAAATTACTGCTCTGTCTTGTTATAACAGTTTTACTCCTCCAAAAATGATAAAGCTTGAAAAAAACCCTACCCTGCACTGATCAAGAAATAGGTCAGAGAATGTGCTATAACAAGAGAGGAAACAAAATCTTTAACCTTAGCTCCTCCTTTCTGAAACTCTAGTTCATTTTCTAAGGTAAAATGGAAGGAAAAAAATCGTATTCTAAGGACTGATGAAAAGATGAGCATTTTTCCACCATGAGTCAAGTAAATGAAAGGTGATATTTCAGTCTTAAGCTGTTGAAGCCATCAAAAGTACACTGTCTGCAGGTCTTTGAGTTTTTTAGCCTATGCACAGTGAATTTTATAAATCACCAAGTGCAATGATCAAAAGATTTTTATCAAAATCATAGGGTATTGCTTCAAAAAAATGGTGGGCTGGGTGAAGCCTGTGTTACAATGGTATGGTTGCAGTCCATTTTTTGGTAAGATGTCTGTGCTTCAAGAGAAATTAGAGAGATTTATCACCTTAACCTCACCTGAAAACCTTCTCACTGTGGATACTCAGCACAGAGTGAAAAGAGAGCTACTCCAGAGATACAGTTGTAGCTATTAACCTGTTATTCCCTTGGATTCTTAGGGTAAAATGTGTGAGATTTGATAGAGGAATAAACATCCTTTAGATGCCCCAGTGTATTGTTTTGTACTCCCAGAACAGAACACTTAATGTATTTGCATAATAAGAAGCCACCAGTTTGCTCAGTTGTATCTGAGTTGTGAAAGCCCAGGAGTTTGTAAGTTAATGGCTTTCTTGGAATTGCCATTGCAAGCAATAGAGGATCTCATGTGGCTGCCTTCTCTTTGGAGTTGTGCTGCTGTTTATCAGTGGGGAGGTGTTCCCAGCTCGCCTGTGTTCTCTCTGTCAGGGCCCTGGATGCAGGAATGGTCCTCAGTGGTCCTGACCAGACCCTCACCTGCTGGTGCCAGGTGCCATTTCGGGTTCACAGGGCTGTGGTCAGGCTGGGCAGGTCCCTGCCCTGCCCCCCTTCCCAGCTCCCTCCTCCAGGGGCCTCATGCTCTGTGACCCTTGTTGCTCGAGTCTAATTCACTGGCTGCTGTCATTTCCACAGAGAATCTGTTTGCCTCCACTTGCATATCCTCAATGAGGTTATCTCCATGTCTTTGGACTAGCTTTGCAGGGATGTATAAAGTCCCAAGCTGAATGCCATGTGTCTTTACCACAATAGGCAATAGAAATTTTCAGGACAAAACCAGTAACTTAAGCAACTTTTATTAAACTCATCATCCTTCATAGAAGGTTTATTTAAAAATAGAATCCAGTGTAATCTGGGAAATCTCTTGGCTGAACTTCTGCAGCTTCATGATCCAATTAAAACACTCCCTGAATCTGCACATCCCATTGCCAAAAATTTCTTATGCTTTAAACCTTTGTGTACCACGTAACAATTTGTCTTCAGCTGCATCTTCTATTTGTACTTCTGAAATAGGTGTAAGCTTGCCTGGCGTTTTTTAATCAGGAAATGGTATAAATTGACAGCCTCAAGCTGCCGCTGCACATGGAAACACTGAGGCGTGTATCCATTAATTCTGCAGAAGAAGCACGTTAAATTCCCACTGTTCATAATCTCCTGTTGGAACTAATATTGGCTAATGACTTTAATGGTATCACACTTGGCAAAGATTAAGCACATCTTTCATCCTTTCCTAAAGCTATTTCTGTTTTAAAGCATTGTAGATAGGAGACAAAGTGGACAAAGCGTGATATAATGTGTTGAATTTAAGAGATTACAGTAAAAATGAGTGGGCTACGTTGGCAAATCTGATGGAGGTTATCCAGTGTTTCTTCACTGGGAAAAAGTCATTCCCTCAAGTCTGACAACCTAATGGTTTTGATGACACCATGATAGTTTTTTGAGCTTGGGCACAATAAGGGCTGCTGAAAAGCTGTTCTTATACTGTGACAGTGAAAATTTGCTGGATTTTAAAGCCAGTGCAACTTTGCCAACAAATCAAGTCTTACATCTTCAGAGGCAGAAGCAATTCTGTGTTTTCTTCCCAGGATAATGACTACTTTACATGGAGCTGTGGGTAACAGGCAGTTTGCAATCAGACTTTCTTTACAGGTATTATAGAACCCCTGGCCTTCAGACTCATTGCACTTGCTTCCTCTTTTGGACAATCCTTCAAGCCTGAGGCAGAGGGTCTGACTCAGGAAAGCTAGGAATATGCTTTCTGTAACATCTGAGTTAGGTAGGTCCTTTTTTTGGCAAGGGGAAATCATTTGAATGCTATTTAGTAGACGGGGTTAGTTTAATTGTCTGTGTCTCCATCTGAAGCAAGAAGCAGTTTAGTCTTGCTATGTTTAAGTGGTGACATCTCACAGAGAGATAGAAATAGAAGCAGTTGAGGGATGGATGGATGAAAGAGCTCTGCTCTCTGGACTGGCTGCTCACCAGGGGACAGGGCAATACATAGGTTCCCCAGCTGTACAATTTCAACTCGCTCTCTTAACTTCATCCAGTGTGCAGAAATGTCCCTGAAATTTAGCCTTTGTATCTTGCTAACCTCAGTATTCTCTTGTGACAGTGCAGAAGAGCTCTAATGTGGTGGTCTTACTCAAGCCACAAGCAAATACAAGATATGAACTATCTTATAAAGAAAGAATATTCTTTGCCTTTATGCTTTAAGAATATGTATACAGTAAATATTACTATTTGTCCATAAATAAGATTTATGTTCTAGAAAATTTCCCTAAAAACATTTTCCATAAGTGGCCTCTGCAGGGTCCTGTTTGCCAGGGTTCTGTAGCTGTGCCTCGAGGTAATGCACTTGGCTACTGTTTTTCATGCTTTGAAGTTGTCCCCATTTCACCTCGCTGAAGATTCTCAAAAACATCTTGCCAAGTCTGGAAAAGGCAACAAGTTTGGGTAGTCACCAATTGATTTTATGCTCAGGGAAATACATTCTTGATCCTTTAACACACTGCTGGCCAAGCTATCTCCATGCAGTCTCTCATTTGTGGTTCTGTTTGTGAGTGGAGCTCTGCTGGATGAAAGCAGCAGCTCCCCAGAGCCTCTAAGTACTTCTTTACTTGTGGTATGTGCATTCTGCTTGGCTACTGACTCACCTATGACTGGTCCAGCTTGTTCCATTTAAAGTAGCACCCTATCCTGAATTTCTGTGTTTCTAATGAGTACCTCAAAGCTCAGTTTTAACTCTGAACCCAACAGCTCATTCAAAGTGCAGTTCTTCAAGGTCTTTCATCAGCTGAACATTAGAACTTTCAAGACCAAAGTTTTACAGCTTTTAGCCCTTTGCTAGTAATGAGTTCTACACCTTGATAAAAGCTTCAGCGAAGTAGGGTCTATCTGCAGTTTCTGTAAAGTCACTGAGGAGTCTCTGATTTCATCTGGGCATTGTCAGCAGCACAAAAGCATCTCCTCAACAGTGTTCTATAAATGACCTGTTACCTTTAGAAACAGTTTCCCATTACTTGTTCTTACCTAGCTACTTTTTCTACCCATATCACATAATTTGAGTTCAGTCAAAATCTTGTTCATTCTGTTATAAAAATCTCTCCACACACTGTCTATTGATTGCCTCAACAGAAATTAACAGTGAGGAGGTTGTGCAGAAGCTCTTTGAAAATGCCTGATCTTTGCAGAATGGGCTCTTTCCAAAAAGCCTTCCAAATCCTCCTGTCCATGTCCCAGAGCCCAGGACTGTGAATGATCTGCTAATAAATAATAATGACATGTGAATCACACTGCCTTTCCCCACCTTCTTAGATGGGTATTTCAGTGTTCAGCAGTAGCTGAACTATCTGGAAAGCATTCTGGATGATCACTCGGAGTGTCAAATGATGTTGTGTAGAGGTGGCTGCTTGTTGGAAGGCAGCTGTAATTTGAGTTCTGTGTGTGGGTTTGTTAGGCATGGCTTCAGACAATGGCAGGAAAAGAGGGGAGTGTTCCTTATTTACCAGTCAAAGCAGTATGAAAATAAAGGCTGAGTAGTGCCCGCTGGGGATGGGGCCGTTCCCTGCCTGCCGGGGCTGAGGAGGAGGGACATGCTGCCGTCCCACCATAAAGATAAATTGTACCAGATCTGGCCCCTGCTTGCTGCACTGCTCTGGCTCATCTGCTCTTCGCTCTGGTGCTGAGCTCTTCCTGACTCGTGGGACAAATAACTTCAGAAAGCAGTGCTGACAACTGAAAGATTCAGGAGACTTCCATTCTTTTAAGAGAGGAGGGACAGCTGTGGGTTAAAGCTTAAGCTGCATAGGACTGCTTCAGCTGTGACTGTAACCACAGCTACCTGGAACCCTGGTTTTATGAAGAAAATGAAACATACTATGGTATAAAAATTTTTCTCTCAAAAAAGTCAGCAGCCTGCAAATGGAGAGAAAGTGAGCCCCATGACCAGCAAATCAAATTGATTGGGTTTTATTCTATCAACCACTGATGCCCTGAAATAACAAGGAAAAATGCTGTAAACAGTGCTGTATGGAAACACTGAATCACTGGATCTAACTTTCTTTTTAATTGGGCTGTCTGAAAGATGAGCCTCTGCAGTGTCTAGAAGTGCTTATGAAAACTCAAAAGGGAGAAAATGAATCTGTTAAGCAGCTAATTTGTAGCATGGTGCCAGTCTGCCCTTTCGATTCTCCCTATCAAGAGAAACCATAAGGCTAATTTCTTGCTGTAAAATGATCTTTTTTATTTTTACATGTGAAGCTCATGGCATGCTGCATGGAGTGGGAAACAGGGAGAGGGGCTAGTGCTGTCAGCAAAAATAATCATCTCGTTCCCTTGGAGTAGCACTGAAAGATGTTCTGCAGAAATGCTTACCCTCATCAAAGGGAAGGCAAAAGCTCTCTGCTGCTGCAGAAAAAATGGAGGGATTCGCCTTTTCTGTGTAATATTTTAAATTATGTTGTTTGGAGTTTTAGTAACAAAACTTGGTGAGAAAGAAGTTCCAGATTTGAGAATCTGCTGTTGCCTTCATTGATCCCTGCTCACAACAAAAGCTTGATTGCAGGGAGGACACAAGTTCCCACCTGCGGGCTCACGGGAGCTGCTGCCGAGGACTGGAGGGTCCTGTGGGGTCTCCCCCCGCAGGCTGTCCCCGCGGGGCTGGGAGAGCAGCTCGGCTGCGTCCTTCTCATCCGCGGCGGAGGACGTGCAGTCTGCTCTCGTGGGCATGCTGCTCCTGGCGGGAAGGATTCGTGTGAGGCCGCGAGGCAAAAACAGGAGGGCAGAAATTACCAGTAAAGGCACGAAGAAGGGTTGTTTATTGGGGTGCTGTTGCTCCTGTGTTGGCTGCTACAAAATTTTGAGTATTTCAGCTTTTGTTAAAGCAAAAAGAAAAATAACAAAGCAATCCTTCCACAACCAAAATATAACCTGAACTTTGTCAGCACACAGCTCTGCTGTCCCTAAATTCTGCTGGTCAGAGAGATTTGCAAGTGCCTTTGGACATCTCTGTGATGGCTTAAGTTTTAATTTATATTCATTACCATTTTTATCTGGGCACAGTTTGGCCTAGCATTGTAAATGTTATTACCTGCTGGCTTTAATTGTCAGGATCTGTACAAAAATGTTGCTGTTTCGCTAATTAAACTCTGTCCAAGTGCACTACATCAGGCCCTGGGCACTTCTGCTAATTGCACTGAGCTTTCTACCTGTTAGTTTATTTGGATAAATATTATCAAAAGGCTTTGATAATTTGCAACCGTTCACACAATGTGCTTGTCACTTGTCACTCTCCTCTCTGGCTGCATGTTTCCTCACCAGGAGGCTCAAGTGTTATTCCTTATAGCAGTGTGTTAACATGCCAAACAGGGCAACTGAAAGAGGGAAAAATGAAGCTGAAGATTTTGGAACTCTAGAAGTAAAGCAGAACCATGGCATAGCAGGAGCCCTGGGCTGGCTCTGGGTGGGAGCATCTTCGGATCTCAGCTCTCCAGCTCTGTCCTTATGTGGTGTACGGATCATTTTGGTTCTGTGTAAGAAAAAATCAAAGCAATTTCACTTCTTTGCTTTGTTCACTGGTGCCAAACCAAGGGCTTAAGGGCAATGTGTTGTTTCTGAGACCTTTGAGAATAGCTCAGAGGTGACAAGAAAGAAAAGCTTAAGCTGAGACCAAGAGAGACAGTAGAGTGTGCTGCAGGGGTGTAATGTGTGGTTGCAGATAGCTGCTCTCAACTCTGAGACCATATATTTATTTTAATGTACAATGAGGTTAAAAACTGTAGAGTGCACTGGAATGCAGGTACAATCCTACACCGAGGTGTCTGCACCCCTGCTGTGTGATCACAACATTCTGTATACACAGCGTTTTATAAGAAATGCACTTCCTGTAGTGCAGATGTGGACTGAGGTTTCCCAGTGCCAGAGATTCTTTATAAGACTTCTCTAGCTATTTTCTAGAGCTTAGCTTACCCAATTTTCAGGTGTATCCTACCACTAAAATTGCCCTTGAGCTTATTTTTAAATAGATTCAATTCTTGGCTGTTGAAATCTGAGCAGTAAAGGCACATAATATGGCACAGCAGTTTTCTTTGGCTCTGAGTCTTAAATACCTTCACATAGATAAGGAAGTAAGTTTATACTTTGTTTAACAAAACAAGCTCAGTGATGATTGATGAAGAAACTTTTCCTGCCTGATTCCTTCTGATCTGTGTGTGCCTTTTCTTCCCAGCACCACGAGTGCTGAAGGCTTCCTTGACTGATGGGTTCGTTCAGGACATCTCAGAGATAAGCAGGGAAGATAACTATTAACTTAACAGATGATGGTGGTTGATGTGAACCAGAAAGATGAATGCACAGCTAAAAATGACATCTCAGATCTTGAAACGTGGAGTTTTCTGGGCTGTAAATAGTGTCTATTTAATACAAAAAAAAAAAAAAAAAAAAGTGAAAGCTGAACCTCAGTAATCATTCTTTCTTTGGCAGCAATTGGTCCATGCTGAGATATTTTTATAGTCCTACCTCTTGATCTTCTGAAGAGCTGTTGTGTTTGAAATAATTATTTCAAAGAAAGATGGAAGAAAAAGCATGATCATCTTTGCACAAGAGTTTTTTTTGTCACTAAATATATTCATTATAGGAACATCTCCCTCAAAAGAGATAAAGATCCTTCCCAGCATCCCGGGCTGCTGTTTTTCTACTCCATCTGCCAGAAGTTTTGCAGCTGGCACAATTCATTAATTCTGTTCAACTTGTGTTCTCTCAAATCAGCAATGAATTTGATAATCAGTGTGCTGGGTTTTAAACATGCGGTTTGCTTTTTATTCTGAGCTACTCACGTGGGAACACAGCAGCCTTTTCCAGGGCTTTGTCTGGAAACACACAGCCACATATGGATGGTGTGATGGATACCATTTCCTTGTAGTAAACGGGTTAGTGCTGCTGGTGGAGCTTGTTGGAATTGGGCTCAGCGTTTAGCCATTGCTGTGAACACCAGCACTGTATCTCTGCTGTAGCCCCAAGCTGCAGGGCCACCAGGAAAGTCAGCATGAGCAACACTGCTCTGTTTTTGCAGACTCTTGAGTCACAAGAAGTCTGTTAACATCCAGAAAGCTGATACTGGGAGGTGCTGGCCCTAAGTGGTGACAGAAGGAGGCGATGCTGTGCTTGAGACACCTTTTGGGCAATGAATTTGAGTGTCCCAGCTCTGTTCTTGGCTGCTCAGTTTGAATTTTGTTGATCAAGTAGCACTAAGAAGGTACCAGTTCTGTAATCTCCTTGAAGAGAAACCCCTACACGTGCCAAGACAGCTCAGAGTAGACAGGGAAAGAGACCAAAAGGAGGGAAGAATTTGTAACAGGGAGCACAGACAGGGGTGCAGCAATGAGGAAATGTTACAGGGACAGTGGGATCAGGAACAGGGAAACTTGAAAAGCCCAAGGAGAAAAAAGCATTGCTAGGGAAAAGCCTGGATAAATTTTCATGGATGCAGGAGTGGGTACGTATAAACAGGAAAATAAAGGCAGTTATGACTGTCCCCATTACACTTTATACCATTGTTACAACCTTCAAAAGCTTACTGCCTGCCTATTCTCACTCTTCTGGAAGTTAACTGTTTTCTGACAAAGCTCTTTATATACATAATTCATGTAAGTCCTGGAGTCTGTTCTTGTTTTACTCTTGCAGATCTTACTGGAACACTCCAGGGACATCCATCTATCAGGTCCAAAGCAAAGCTTTGTTTTTCCCACTCCTCCTTCAGAAAAAGCTATCAGTAGATGCCAGTGTTCGGAATCTGACGTTCCCAGGACCCCATTGTTCTGTCACATTCCTGACAGCCTTCAGTGAGTGACAAACGGCTGCCACCTTCATCTCCACAAGTGTGTGCTATTAACAGTAGATCTGGTGACCCTTACATCTTCTTTCAATGTGTCTCTCTAGAATTCAAGCAATATACACAATTTTTATGGGAGAGATAACAGATGAGTGACTCAATGGAGGAATCCACCCACTCCCCTGTACAAATACTTCTATAGCTGCTGGTAAATTCACATAGGCTGATGAACTGAGAGCAGTGTGCCAGGATAGGAGCCTGATTCCATGGTTTGAGCATTCTCCAAATGCTTCTGTCTGAGCAAAGCCAAAGACAAAACCAGTGCCCCTCTCGGTGCTTGCTGTGATCTGGCACACCTGGCACATTCCAGGCTGCTGGAGGCAACCTGAGCAGTTCAAGTGCCTTTTTATGACACTTCCTTTTCTTGTAATGGAGATGACATCTGACTCTTTCTCAGTAACAAAATCCCCTCCACAATTCCAGGAATTCACTGAAATTGCTGCCAGGTTTTCATGAGCTGAAATGCTTGGAGAGTGGAAGCTGGTGATGGTGTGGCTACAGTCCCTGCTGGGCTCCCCAGTAACACCCATCACAACGTTTGTGTTGTGAGAGACACTGATGGAGGGCAGGGAGGGAGCCAAGTTCCCAGGCCTTTTTCTGCAGGTATTTTGCAGCAGGAACAGTTGGGTTTCTTTCTGTATTTTGAGATTTTGGGTATGTAGGAGAGACATCAAGAGATGGTGATGCTCATAGGTGACTCTGCTGCTCGTACCAGCGGTCAGAGCAAGGGGCCAAGGACACTGAGTGGATGTGCAGTCTAGCCCAGTGTGTGGAGGCAGGGAGGGGAACTCTGGTGGTGCCTAATGGATTGTCCTTCAGAAATGCAGTGCTTGCCTCTGGGAATGACACACTTGCATGGCTGAGCCAAGTCTGCTTGAAGTGAATTAGGCTGTATAATTTCAGGTTGCCTGTGAGTCAAAGAAAGTTTTTGGAAATTCATTCTTTATTGATGTGCTTTCTTTTGCTTCAGAGAAAGAAAAGGAAATTTCCTGCAAGATGGAAAAAAAATAAACCACTTTCCATCTTGCTTGTAAAAAGTGCCTCAAGATTTTTATGAATTCTTTGTTACAGATTGCCAACAAAGTTAATTGAAGGACTGGACAAAACCCCAGATTTTTTAATTTATTTTTTTGCTTTATCTGAAATCTTGCCTGTGCTTTGCCTAAGAGCACTCAGTGCCTGTGCTATTGAATGTGTCCATGTGCAAAATGAAAATGGATTGCTGCTGGAAAGTTAAAGAAAAAAAGCAACAAAAACTAACCTTGAATTGCTCAAAATAATTCTTGCATTATATCTTGTTGGCTTAAGGCTGACAGTACCTCAGATGTACTAAACCAACACTGCAGCCCTTCTTTCTGTGATAAATCAGAGAAGTGAAGAGAAGCTTTTACAGTGCCCTCAGCCACGGCCGGCTCTGAACATTCCCAATGGTCTGTGCTTCCCTATTGCTAATTGGGGTGGTCTCTTCCTGCTGGGAATCTGTTCTGCACCAGCAACGGGAAGCCCTGGAGCCCTTGAGAGCCTTCCATGCCAGTTTGTGCCTGCATCTCCTCACGGTAGAGTGGTAAATTTATGAAACACCTCTGCTGGGAAACCACTGACTTTTCTTTTGGTCTGGCGCCCGCAGCACTGGAAGGAGCAATGATCCATGTAGAGAACAAACAGGAGGGAAGAGCTTCCAGCCTGCTTTACTGCCCTGGGAATGACAATGGCATGGCAGCTATTCTCATTGACCGAGGGCACAGAGGCTGGCTCTCTGGGGGCACACCACTGAGCTGAAATCTGCTCCATCATTTTCAGTAAGAGATGTGCAGAGCATAGACAGGTCGGTATCTTTGACACGAGCAGCAAAACAGCTCTGGATTCACTCCTGTGCAGTGCCTGCTTTATTTGCAGCAGCTCTGGGCATGTGCTCCTGCCACAGATGTCCCCACGTTTGACAAGTGTCCCATCTCAGCGTGGCCCTGCCCTGCTCACGCTGCGGCGGGAGAGCCGCAGGCGCGGCCGCAAAGCGGCAGCATTCCTCGGGCTCCTGGCCCAGCTCAAGGTTTGTGCAATTGATGTCATCCTTTGTCAAACAGCTTCCACACCAATAAACAGGAGCAAAAATAACTCCTGTCTGCTACCTGCTGCCTGATGAAGGTTTTTAGGGTCAGGATTCTCTCTTAGTAGCTGTCCTGTAACTACTTTGAGACAGTCTGGTCTCTGTCAAGCCCTTTCAGGGCTGTTTTTGTACCAGTGAGTACAATCCAGGTTGGTTTGGGGCTGAATGGCCCATTATATCCCAGTCACATTCCTGAATGGCAGCCAAGGCTCCCTGCCTGGTAAAGAAAATATATAGCAGCAAGTTTTATGACTTACTGAGGCTGCAGATAGAATGCAAGGTGGCACGTCTTCCTTAAGGTATATTCACTTTCATCAGAGTGCACTGCACTTTGAAGTAAAAAGTTGTCAGTTTTCCTTATTGGAAAGCACAAAAAATCAGAGAATACCTGAGTTGGAAGAGACCCATCAGGATCATTAGGTCCTACTCCTGGGCTTACACAGGACACCTCAAAAATCCCACCATGTGCCTGAGAGCATTGTCCAAATGCTTCTTGAGCTCAGGCTTGGTGCTTTGACCACTTACCTGGGGACCCTGTTCCAGAGGCTTCACCTCCCAGAGAAGGGAGGTTTTGTATCAGGAGGGGCTCTCTCATCTGCTGCTGTGAGTGTCACTGCTGGGGCTGGCAGCTCACTGACTCAGACCTGCAGTTCTGCAGCCTGGCCCTGTTAATGTGCCCAGCACTGCTGCTGGCAGGGCCTGGATGGGACCCAATGGGAAAACACATTTGGAGAGAGGGGCAGAAGAGGAGGAGGAGGCACGGAAGGTGGAGGGCTCAGTATCACAGTCCAGCAGCCACAGGATTAATTCTCAGCTGCTTTTTGTCTTGCATGAAATACCCAAGAGATGGGAGTTAAAGGGAACCGAGTGGTCACTGTGTGTGAGTGGTACTGGCACAGTGAAATCAGTTGTGTCAGTGGTTTTTGAGCACAACTGGAGCCATCAGCTGGGTGCTGGGGAAAGTGAAGGGGAAGAAACACGGTCCTGGGGACACTGCCCTGTGCTGATGTGCAGGGGACAGGGAGGCAGCGGGACAGGCACAGCCTGCCAGCACAGTGCCCAAGGGCTGAAAGCCTCATGGTGGAACAAGAACCACCCTGGGTCCTGCATGGTCTGGAGAGAGCAGGCACCACTGTCCTCAGTTGTGGATCTGCTCCTTCACCTCCAGGCTCCTGGTTTTGAGACAGCTTGGCTGGAACAGGGCACACCACATGAGCTGAAGTGCCTTGTTTGATATTAACGCAGCTGGGTCTTGGAATAACTTTTGCCAGATATTTATTGTCTGTGTGCTGATTGCTGATATTCACCTCCCTGAGACCCAAGCGAGCTGCAAGAAGCCTGTAATCCTTTTCTCTCGGCACATTAGTGTAAAGCCTCATGAATCTCTATTAAATTTGAGAGAGAACATGAAGCTAGTTTGCAGCTGCCTTGTTGATTTTATATTTCCTCTCATTTCAGTGCCTTGCCATGAAGCTGAGAATTAAATGGCTAATAAGGCATCTGCTCCAAGCAGGAGTCGCAAGATTGTGACAAAAACAGCTTACATCAGGGTTTGGGTTATTGGTTTTTCTTGCCATCATATAATCATGTTATTAAAATCATTAGGGATACCCGATTGGGGGTAGTGACTGTCAAAGGCAGCTTAGCTGGCAGAGCAGGTAAGTTGGTGTCCCCCTGGGCTTAGCTGGGTGCTGGAGCTGTGCCTGGGAGGTGGCTGGAGCTGTGGGGCTGGGCAGCATCCACAGGCAGAGGACTTTGGAGGCACAGGGGCCCAGCTGGCTGCTGCTCTCTGCATAACCTGTGAAGGATAAGCTGAAATCCTCGAAGAAATGGACTCTGAAAGAAACACGAGCATGCTCTGTTTTGGGGTGGCAGATGGAAAAGGCACTAAAACACCTCCCAGTCTCCATCTGGAAAAGCAGGGAAAGGAACCTTCTCTGGGAGCAGGAGGCAGGGTCAGGGTCAGACACTGTCAGACGGAGCTGGCTCTGAGCCGGGGAAGTGGCAGCAGTCCTGTGGCATTCGGCACTCGTCCCATAAGGACCCCCATGCTGAAGTCTCCGAGTGTAGCCCTTAAACTCTTGGGGATCAGCCTGTGTGCCCACTGTATGTCTCAACGACACGTCTCACACCAGCTTTACTCACTGCATTACAATAACATTCAACAGGATTTAAATTAGCTGCAGCGCTCTAATCGTGTTGCTTCTATAACAGCAGCAAGATAACTCCCAGGCGTTGGTTATGTAGCCTCTGAGGGAAAGAGATTTCCGATGCGTTCAGCAGAAATGCACCGTGTGAGCCATGGTTATAATTTCATTAACAGGATGCGACTCGGCTTCTAGCGGGAGTTGGAGGAGATTAGCATCACAATGGGGATCAGGCGCCTTCTCGGTGCTCTCGGCGCTCCCCAGCCCGCAGGAGGACGAGCTCTCGGAACACGCCATCCTCAGAGCTCTAGCCCGGTATTCGACACAAACCTGCGGCTCCTTGGAGCGTGCCGAGCTCTGCACAGCCCTGAGCGGGCAGGCAGCGCTCCGCGGGTTGGGACATCTGCTGTGATATCCTGCTGTGATACCTGCGTGATACCCTCCGGGCTTGGGCATCCCACGCTCACGAAGGGCTGCTCCCACCCCCGTGAGCCTCCGGCAGCGAGGCCAGACTCCCGGGGCGGCCAGGGCAGCTGGGCCGGTGCCAGCGGGACACAAGGGGATGCTGTGTGCGAGGAGGAGCCGAGTACCAGCGTGACGTGTCCTCCATCCCTCCCTTCCAAGGACATGGCACCTGCCTGTGCTCCCCAAAGCATGTCCCTTGCAGGACGAACCTTTCCCAAAGGCTCAGGCACATCCAGCTAGATTTGAGCTGCTTACACAACCAAGAGCCTAGAGTGGCTGTCCAGGGATCTCCAGCATCCCGGAAACCTTCAGGTTGCCTACTTCCTCCTGAGCATGGGGGCTGCAGTGTCCAGCTTTGGGGACGAACAGGTGGGTATCCACGCACTGAAAGGTCTGGATGCTTGCTGAGGGAGACTTACGAGTCCTGACATTTAACTCCCTACCTGCTCTGCAGACAGGAAACTGCAGCCCCAGCATGCCTGGGCTGTACAAGCTGACATTTCCAAGAGCCCTGAATGCCTCTTGCTCAGATTATTGTGCCATCCCTGGCTGTGAGCACCTGTGCATCCCGTGGGAAACCCAAGGAGCAGCTGGGTGCACTGGCACCACCGGCTATGCCCATGGGAAGGACGTGCACAGCCCGTGCTCAGCAGGCAGGAGGAGTGGGCCAGCCCAGCCAGAGGGGTGCTGGCCCCTTCCCACAGCCCCCGGGCTGGCAGCTTCCTACAGCCCAGGTCCCAGCCCTGCCACCAGCCTGGGGACACTGCAGACAGCAGTGGGAAGAACAGGCCTAGATGTCTCCTCCAACAGAACTGCACCCAAACTGGCACACACCCAGCACGGGTTTCCATGGGTGCATTCAAGATTTGTAACAGCAGCGACAGGCACCCATCACACAACTGCAGTCAGAATGGAGACAAGAGCTTTCAAGCAGTTCCTGAACATTTTTAGAGGTCACAGCAGCCCAGTCTCAGCACAGGCCATGCACATATTTACACAAACTCCCAGGGGACCAGCAGGAATCCAGAAGGGGACAGGGACATGCAAGAATGGCAGCAGACCCAGGGCACAAAGCTCTCTGCACCACTTTTCCTATTGCTTTTATAAGTAGTCCAAGTTTAAACAAGGTTTCTCTGGGATTTCTCCTGGAACTCCACTGTTTCTCCATTGCTATGGCACCATCTCAAGTCCCTTCATGTGCAGGAGGCCCCGAGGCAGTTGGTTTTGCTGAGCAGATTTCTCACCTTATCACTTACTCCCATGGTTCATTTTCTTCACCTTTTATGCATTCCAGGTCTAAACAAAAGATTTAATTCAAGCTGTCAGTGTCAGGATCAGACCCAGCAGGTTCACCCCAGCTTGGGACTCACTGGGAGCCAGGAAAGAGCTGGCACAGCCCTGTGTCAACTGGAACACCAGGGCTGAGATGCCCTTGGAAGCATTTCCCATCTTTCAGCAGTGCCAGGCATGATGTGGTTCTCCAAACAGTCTTTGTGTCTGAGATACACAACTTTTTTCCCAGCTGCCTCTGCCTGTTCTGCAGCTGATGCAGCCGTGTCTGTTGTGTTCACCCCTCTTCCCTTGGTGCAGTGTTTGAGAACAGAAAATTTCTTGTTCTCAGTGAGGGTTTGGCACCAAATAACCACACTGCCCCCGAGTAGAAAGGAAGTGCCCCCATCCCCAGAGGAGAAGCAGGCTGGGGAGAGCTGAAGCTTCAGGGCAAGCCAGGAAGGCTGCATTTTTCAGCTCTCATTTTTACATGAGTGAAATCTGCGAGATTCAGACATTAGAGTGAGTTAGAGAGGACTAAGCTGTGCTGATAGTGGGTGCTGGTGGAGTTATGATCAGTGCTGTCTCAGCCTGTGAAGCTGGAACTGGCGGATGGACATCTGTGAGATGCTGGAAGTTCTTTGTGCCAGTGTGTCTTTACACAGAGACCAAAAATTCTGTGGCTAAGAGCACTGTAAGCATCTCAGCAGCATCTGTCCACTCCAGAGTCCTGGCCTACATGAAAATACAGGTTTCCATGTCCCTTGCAGCTTTGGTTTCCTTCCTTTAGAAAAGCTATGAAAAAATGTCAGGTTGGATTTTTCAATCAGAGGACAAAGAAGCAAAAAAAGCGTATATTCCTAAGTCATCTGTCAATGCCCTAACTCACTTTGGCTTAACTCAGGGAAAAGAAACATTTCTAAACTTCCCATGAGTAGCACTTAACATAAGTTCAACTAGGTGTCTACCACTGGTATTGGAAAAATAATTGCTTGCTTTTCCAATTTTACTGGTCACATCAGTCTTAAAAGTAGGAATGCAAATAAAGAGTTTCAGGATGATATTAATTACAAGCAACCAAATTATTCTCCAGCAACTGTTTTATCCCATGGCTACCAAATCTTGAAAACTGCAGGGTAATATCAGGAATGTCCTCATTCTCAGACTTTGCAGGGTCTGAGATTCACCACTCGTGCTCAGGAGGAGCTCCTTGCTGCCCCCGGGAATTCCGTGTGTGCTGTTGGAGCAGCTGCTCACGGACAGGGAGCACGGCAGCAGCCCGGCCCCCACTCTGCTCAGCAGCTTCAGTCTCCCTGGCTGATAGAGCAGAAAATCCTCATTTCTCAACCTGACAAAATACGAACATCTGCAGTGATGTAACAGGGCAGCAAAAGTTGTCTATTATCTTCTGATAAGAACTCCTGCATATTTAATGCAAAGGATAATTTCCGTAGCTGTGTAATTGGGAAATTAAACTGTCTGAATGTTGTCATACGTGCTAATTATGCAAAAGACACTGAGGAAAAAATCTTCATCTTCCACGTGGCACGTATAGCTAGAAGATAATGACATTTTAGATTCATATTTGTCATCTTGGGGCACAAGGGTAAAAGTATTTTAAGTATGTGCATTTGACTGGAATGTATGTGGAAGGAAAACAAATTGTCTACTTGTTTGCAGGTTTTTCCAAACACTGACAATAATGGGCAGATCAGGGAAAGGTGAACTTGCAAAGCAGCTTTACTAGCATTTCTTGTTTAGCATGGAAGTTTTGTGCTAAAACAGACCATAGGCATCACCACAAATAGCTCTCTGTTCTGGGTGTCTATTTCCTTCCTCTTACAGTTGCTTGCAGTTATCTCTATTTTACTGTTACACTAAGCAAATATTTTGGCTAAAATTTGAGTATCTATATTATATATATTCAAATACAGGATTTATGCATCTCTGATATTTCTTTGGGCCTTGATGGTCCAGCAGTGTTTTATTAAAGGAGGAAGACTCATGCAATAAAATTAAACTATTGAAGATTCTCTCCTGGCTCTTTGCACCTGGTATGGCTGTGGACTCTTTTGGTCTTGTAATTTATGGCAGAAATCTGCCATCTTGTCTCTTGTAAGTGTTTACTAAAAATGTTCATATATATATGTTGGGAATTACTTTAAAAAAGTATGGACAAAGCAAGTATTCATCCAGTAATGGATTCATAAGTAATCATTCACATTGCAGGTTCTTGTGGTTCAAGACAGATTGAGGTGCTTACACAGCACAGGTGCTAATAACTAATACCTGGGCAGGTAGGGAAACAGGGCATTGAGATCTACAGAGGTCACAGGATGGGAAATTCAGTGACATTTGGCCCCCTAAAAACACTGAGGCTTTTGTGGGGTGAGAAACAACTATAGAAATAATATTCCCTTTCAGTGTGCAAGTTTATCACATTCTACATTTGGTGAAAATGGGTATGCTCTTGCATTTAATGCCACAGGAAGGAATCTAAAAAGATTAAAACATATTTGACATGGACCAGCATCTTCTGCCTGGCCTGCTATCAAACTGCTTAAAACACCTGACAAGGACTGTGAGGATTTTTGTCCCTGATGTGCTGGTGGGAGAGGATGACCTAGGAGGGCAATATAAAATGGTAGCATGTGCCTTAAAATCTTGACCTCTAAAAGTTAAGAGCAAAACTTTTCCAGCTGGATTGGGCTCAAGTCTTTGTCTTTGGTCCATCAGCTCAGCGGCTGCCCATGATGAACGTTTATTCTTCATTGCCCATTTTTGAAAAATAAGATGAAAAGTCAGTGTGGATGGTGCAGCGCCGTTCAGAACTGCACGGCAGGTGGGTTTGGGACAGGGCCAAGCCCTGGAGCTCCCAGGCTGCCCAGCACAAGAGCCTGTCTGCCAGACAAACCGTGCCCTGCAGAGGGGCAGAGCGTGCTGGCTTTGTGCTGAGTGGTTCTCAGAGGACCCAAACTCCCTGGAAAGCATTTCAAGGCGCTGCTGAAGCCTTTGTCGGTGATAACCTCAAGTCTATGACTTGTCAGCTAGCTTGTGCTGTCAGTTTTCACCCTGCCAAGAGTGCCAGCACAGAAGCTGCTCATGCCGTGGGAGGGCAGCAGGTTTGTCCCAAACTCAGGGATTCTGAGATGCTGCTGTGCACTCCTCCCAGCCCTGCTCTGCTCTGCTCCCTCTGCCTTCCTCCCGAGGACGGCTCTAATCTGCCCACGGTGATGTCAGCTGTCAAAAGAAATGATTCCTAATAAGACGAGATTCCAGAGCTGCTTAGCAGGAAATTCCTACATGTGATGTTGCTAAGCAATCTCAGACCGGCTTGACTGCCTGGAAAACCGCTTCTCTGTTGGAAAACCTGGAACAAGTTGAGGGGTGGTCGAGGATGCTACTTTCTGCTCAGAGAAGAGGAGTCGGGAGCACAGCAAATAACAGTCCTTGTCCTGTCGGGGTTAGTGCAACGATTACTGGAAGTGAGAAAGAGCTCTCCCTCGAGAACAGCGGCAGCTGCGGGATGAGGGCAGGAGGCAGCAAGCGATGCACAGGCTGTCCTGCAGACTGAGGGCGAGGTACAGAAACGAGAACCATTCCCCAGAGACACGGCCTTTGTGGCAAAGTGGCCATGAACATCCCACCACGGTGAATTTAAATTCATGTTGCAAATGATAACAAGTTTAACATTTCTTACGTAACTTTAGTCAGGGGTTTTGTTCGCCTTTGCCCAGGGGGAAAGAAATTGAAGCTTGTTTTCAAAGGACTGTTTCATCAGTCGAGGCCTGATGACCTTAACATTAACATCTCAACAAGACTGGGAATAGCACAGAAGATGCACAAAAGATAACGAGCTATTAACGAACCATAAACGAACCTCAACTCCAAACATCACCCCTGGTATGGTCAGAGACACCGGCTCTGGGCAAAGAGAGGTAAGAGAAGGAAGAAAGAGAACCTATTTAACATCGAAAATAAAGCGATCAATAACCAGTAGGAAACCAAATAGGAAGTACTGTGTAACTTGGAACCAATGAACATAGAACCAATTAATTTCACTGGGCTTTGACTGTATAAGTATGTGAAAAAACTAGTAAAGACCACGTGTGATGGAATGGTTTTCTCTTCAAAACTTGGGCAGTGTATGAATGAAATTATTTCTTTTGCACGTCCTGGCCAGACGAAAGTAACGCCTTAATTCTCTAACACTAAAAATATTGTTGGAGAGTTTTTGTTTTTCCTGCAGTTTTGGTGACACGGTGAGTGGGACCTGTCAGCCCTGCCATTTGGAAACCCTCTCTCTGCACCTGTGGAATCAGAGGCTGAGCTTTGCTGGTCTGTTTAAGAAGCTGTACTTTGTTTTAATATGGAGCAAAGCTCTTGAGGTAACGGCTCTTGATTACAAAGGCTACAACAGGCAGTTGTTGGTGAGGCTCCGAGCCCTGTAATTTAGGTCCTTCCCCCCTGATTTCTCTGGTGCTGAAGCAGTAACTTCAGTCCAACTCACACAGGGTAGTGCAAACTCACCTGCAGGTTTCCCTGCCAATTCTCTTTAACCAATTTCTTTTGGACAAAGATTTCTTCTTCCCTTATCCACTGGTTTTCTCCAGTCCCGTTGGATAAAAAATATCTCCAGAAGCAGCTACAGCTCATTGCTGTATTAATCTATTTGTGCAGAAGATGTCATATAAGTGACCACTGCAATTATGCCTGAGCATCACTTAGAAGCAATTTTTCATCTCTGCCCATTCTTCATTATCTCCACTTATTATTTACCTTAAAATAGAAACTCCAATTTTATTTTTAAAAAAGCAAACAAATTTAAAAATCATTTGCAAAGCTGTTGAGTGTATTAACATGCCGGTAGGAACTGGGGAAGGCAGATGCTGGGTAGGAAGAAGATGTTCATCCTGCACTCGGAGGAGCTGGAGCTGTCAGGGTGTCCCCTGCCATCTGGCCTGTCGAAGCATGTGGCAGATTCACAGCTCTCGAAGGAGGACACGCCGTAGAGGCCATAGGATCCCATATGCTGTTTATGGGGACAAACCAGACATTTGTCTCGCCGAGACGGGGTCGAGGATGCCGCAAGCACGCGGTCTTTTCCATAGCTCCTTAAAAACTCGGAGACGAAGCTCGTACTTACAGAAATGTTGATGCTTAGAAAAAATTCGTGTCGGAGCCCAGAGGGATTTCAGCCAGACACAGACACCCAAACGGGAGGGGACTGAGCCCGCTCAGCGCAGGGAGAGCGGGCCGGGCTCGCTCTCGGTGCTCGGCGCTGCGCCGCGGCCAGAGCGCCTTGCGAGCCTCTCGCCCGCCTGACACCGCCTCCCTCATCAGCATCCCTCACTGCTCCTCCTCCTCCGCCCCCGGCGGCCGCAGAGGGGTGCATGGGCAGCAGCTGCCGCTGCCGAGCCGCGCTCCGCTCCGCGCCGGCCCCCGCGGCAGCTCTGCCGCTCCGCAGGCTGCGGGAGCGGGCGATGTGACGGCGCAGCCGGCGGCGGAGCCTCCCGCCAGCGCAGAGAGGAGTTCCCCCAGCCCCCTCCCCGGCGGGGCGGAGCGGAGCCCCCCTCCTCCATTCTCCATCCTCGGCGGAGCAGCGCGGAACGGAGTGCAGCCCCCCGCCTCTCTTCCTCCTTCCCTGCCTCCTCCTCTCTGCCCGGCGGCGGCCGCAGCCCGGGGCGGGAGCGCGGATGCGGCGCGGAGCCCGGCGGAGCCCATCTCGGGGCCGGGGCCGGGGCCGGGCGCCGCCGAGAGCGGGGGGATGCTGAGCCCCGCCGCCCGGCACCGCGCCCGCCGCCGGGAGATGCTCCTCGTGCTCGCTCTGTGGCTGGCGTGGCAAGAAGCCACCGCGGCGCCGACCCCCGCGGCGGAGGACATCACCCGGGGAGTTGTGAGTTACCCGCGGTCCCCCGCTCCTCTCCGCTCCTCCCTCCCCCGCCACCCTCCTCGCCGGGTACTGCCCCCACCTTCGGGCATCGCCGGCCCGCGCGGCGTCGGGCGAGCTTCGGCGGCTGGAAACCGCTCCCTGGCGCGCCCCGCTGCCCGGTACCCCCTTTGCCGCCCGTGCCCTCCGTCCTGCTCCGGCTGATCGGGCCCTTTCACAGCCAGCGTCCCCTCCAGCGTTATCTGCGTGGTGCCGCTCGTTCCAGCTGGTGCCTCCCCGCGCAGACGGAAGGGTCTGTTTATCCGCTCAGCACCCAATGCCCCCACCCCATATCCTCTGCACCGAGCCCTTTGGAAGGCAGGGTCCCCCTCCCCAGCACCCAGTGCATCCAATCGCACCCAGTGCTCGGTGCCTCTCCTGCACCCGAGCCTGGTGACTCAACCGCCCCGCAGTCCAGCATCGTGGGGCGATGGCCTCACCAGCTTTCGCACATGGATGGTGATTTCTCTGGCGCTGGGAAAGGGCTGGCCTGTCTCGAGGGCTCCCTGCCTGTCATGGAGCCACAGAAACTCCAGCAGCAAGCAGGGTGAAACGGCTCGTTTGGAGTCAGAGCGATCCGCTGGGACTGAGACGTGCCGCGGGGATGTGACGAGGGCTGCTCTGTGCCGGCAGCAGGTGGAGGGTTGGCTTCGTCTGGGGCTCTGCACAGCGCAGGCATCCTCTGGTCCTGCTTCTCCCCTCACAGGTGCCTGCTTAGTCTGCAGGGATGGAATAGTTTTTATCAGTCATGGAGAGCTTAGGTCATGTCTTTGCCAGGAGACGGTGCCAGCAGGTTTGTGCAGCTTCATCCCTCTGAGAGGGAAGAAATGAAGGGTTTTCTCCTGGAGGAGGAAAAGTTTGTTGTAGCTTAATACCAGCTGTAGCTCAGAGATGCCCCGCGGCTCTATCTAACCTGGGTGTCAGAAAGCCAGCTGTGGCTGGGTGTGGGCGGGCAGTCCTGGGGCTGGACCCCCCAGTTGGGAGAAATTCTCTGAAATTCAGTGAATTTCAAAATGCTACCAGTGCACCGCTGTGAAGGCGGGAGGAAGGGAGGGAGCGTTTGCAGCACAGGGCAGGGTTATCTAACGAGCGGGGCTCGCTCAGAGCAGCGCGCCAGGAGCTGCCTCCGCCGCCCGGGCTCCGCTTCAGGCGTGTGCTTCGGCTCACAGGCTCCGGCTCCGACACCTGCAGGGAGGACAAAGCCTATCGTTCCCCATCTGTTCCTAGGAGAATAGAAAATGTGCTGAATATAAAGTATACCTGCATCATTATGGTGCATTCACTTTCCTCTCTAACCAGATGTTAAAGCTGGAATTAATATTTCATGCAAACAGCACACAAATTGATGTATTCTGTCCCAATCAATTTAACTCAAACTTTGTCTTTGACCTGCTTTTACCCTTGCTACCAAATGTGCTGCACTCAGCTTTTACAGGGTAAATGTTAATATTCGAGGGGCTTATTAGTTACTGATGACAACTTTCAGGCATTAAGGTACCTTTTTTAGTGCTGGTGTAGATTTGAGCTCTCTCCAAACCCTGCTGAAGAGCTGGGGCTGTCTGGCAAAGCTGAGGGTGCTGGGGATGATGGTAATAGAGCAGAAGTGAACTGCAGGAGAAGGCGCTTACATTAAACCAAGACTTAGTTAGGCTGGGAATCCAACATTTAGGATGGATGATTGGTGTCAGGGTGCTGTCTCCCTCCTGTGGACGTGCTTGCTGGGGCAAAGAATCTCTCCGGTTTGAGACAGCATTGGTGGGTTTCCAATGGGTTGAGTGTAAATCAGGTTTATGCTTATGCCCTCTACTGAGCAGCTGGGAGCATAGAAGCCAGATATTTTCAGAGGTTTTGTTAGAAAACTACCACTGTCTGGGAAGTGAGAGCCTCAGGAATTATTTGACATCCACTTTACAAAGCAACTATGAAATTAAAGATCTGTGGGGCATTTCAATCAAATATTTGAAATCTAGGAAGCATGACACCATGGCAATAGAAAGCTCTGCTAACCTTGGAAAATTATACCCAGCAATTCTCTGCAGTAAACAGAGCACAGAGCCCTTGCAACCCATTCCAAATGCCCATCCCTTGCAACCTAGAGGTTTTCAGTGCTGAGCTGGACTGTGCCTCTGAGTTCTGTCCTCTGTTTCACTCCTGCTTGAAGTTTGTTTTAAATGAAACAGTGGTGCTGGGCCAAATTAAAGTTCAGCAAAATGAAAGAGGGCTATAATTCAAAGGTAGTTCTCCTTAGCATGCTGCCCAAAGCAATATAACATGGAATGATTCTCCATATTTCATTGCTAGTTTATAAATCTAACTTGATTATTAATGTTTTTATTGTTCTCCATTAGCTGCCCTGACAAAGAGAACATAAAATAGCAGATGGAACAGAGCTTGAGTGATTCAACTGAATTTTAGTGTGCCATTTTTGAGATTTATGACTTTGCATTTTGCCTTGCTGCCTTTACAGTAAACGCCCAACCCCTCCTCACCACAGGATTCACAAATTGCATCTTTTTATGGCTATTGAGCTCGGACATCTCAGGGGTGCAGGCAGCAAAAACTTCCTATATGCTAATAGTAACGTGGTAACGTGAGCTCTCACTTCACTGGGCTTTGTACCAGGTCTGAGGAGCGCTCTACCTTCAAACTGTGCTTTTCAGAATAGCTGGCCTGTTGAGTCTGAGCACCGAAGGTGACCTTTGTTGTCCATGTGAGACTGGCTGGTTTGTGAGGGAGCCAGCTGTTCCTGGCAGCAGCTCCTGCCCTCTGGGCCGTATTGCTGCTCTTGTGGGGACATGCAGGGCAAAACCTGGGGCTTGGGAACGGACTGATGGGGTTTGTAAAGAGAGTGCTGAAGGCAATCTGCCCCCATGTACAGCTGTTCTGATGACCAAAGCGTGCAATAGCCTTGCCTGCCCGATGAGGAGGGGTGTTGTAAAGACGGGGTCAGGTGTTCAAGAGTTAGTTGGAGTCGGAGTCTGCCGGCCGTGCTGTGAGGAGGAAGGGTCGTGCAAGGCACAGACGAGGTAAGATGCCGTGCGAGGGAGCAGCAGGGTTAGGCAGTCGTGTGAGGGACAGAATGGAGTTACCTGGTCGTGCAGGAGGAGTGAGACAAGGAGAGGAGTCACTGCTGTGTGGAGCTGCCTGTGGGAAGGGTACAGAGAAAAGGAATGACAATGAACTGCTGAGCCTACCACTATTAGTCAGGGAAGCTTTTATAGAGTCTTTGAAATGGTGAGGAAGGGGCTGCCTCAGCCAAGCTGCACCGTTGAATAATGCCCTGTGTGGGGACCCGAGCAGTTCCCCATAGACTGATGCCTGAGGCTGGACAAGCTTGGCCCCAAGGGAGATGCTTTGCCGTAGGGAGCTGCTTTCCCTGGCACAGAGGTTGCCAGACAGGAGTCAACAGTGGGGTGGTGGTGGCGACATCACTGAGCTCATCCTGTGTGGACATGGGCTCTGGCATCAGCGACTGAAGAATGTAGGAGTGCCAGGAAAGTTTTAGTTTGGTTACAAGAGTGTGGGTGAAAAAAGGGAGACTGAGTGGCTTTTTTTTTACTTTGGGGGGGAGGGGGGTGAGAGGGAAGGTCTATGTATGCCCCCAAGGCATTTCTCCAGCTGGGGATTGCTGGGCATTCCTGGGGGCTTGCGTATGCACAGCCTCCTGCTTACAAAGCCCTGTCTGTGTTGTTCCCAGAGAAGTTGCTCTCTAGGGTTGGAGGCATTTGCATTCGTCGGTGGAGACCAGGGACCCGTTATCCCAAGTGCCTCTTTGTTTGGGGCAGAGCCCTCGTCTTTGTGGCCACTTCTCATTTGAATGACAAGGATGCATTTGTGGGCAGAGAGAGGTGGCACAGAGCCCTCCGAGGCTGTGCCCCCCTCCCTTCCTCCGGGCTGGCTGCGGTGGGCCAGGGAAGAGACAGAGGTTCCTCTGTGCCCCCACATCAGGGAGCAGAGGGACAGGAGGAACAGCAGTTTCCTATAAGTGTGTGCCCTGCATCTCCCAAGTGCTAAATCTCAGAGTTTAAGCCGGCCCAGGCTCATCCTTGCTGTTTCTGGGGTGCTTTCCCAGCCCTGAGTAGGGTAGGACCATCCTGATGCCATTGCTGCTGGCTGCCCATGTTCCACATCCCTGGTCCAGCTGTGCTCCTGCTCCCACGTGCCCAGAGTCAGCCACGAGCTCCCTAGACTTCTGCTTTTAAGTACCCAGCGGAGCATGTCCCTGAGACATGTCTTAGCTCCTGGTTCAAGGCTTGGGGTAATCAGCCTCTTAAAGCTAAAATCCTTGTATGAATATAGGCTGTTCCCTGTACCAGGAGAAAGTACCGTACTTCTTCTGTTTCTGCTAATGGGAAAATTAAACATTGATAATTCCAGGTGGAGCTTCGTTCAGCCTTCTAAAATGGTGAGTCTTTAAGGACAGAATTCTTAATAGATTCCCTTAACAGTATTAGAGAGAGGAGCTTTGCTTGGCCCCTCTGCCATTAAAGCACTTCATGCCTTCCCATATGGAGCAGTGCCGATCCTGGGTCCATGAATTCCTTTCAAGAAAGCTAAGCTACCATATTAAATAAATAAATAAAAAAAATAAAGTTGGTTACATTTTAAAGTACTTCTTGAAGCCAAAGTACAATGCAAACTAAATTGACAAAAGGCTATCAGGAAGCTTTCAAACAGCCAGGCTGCTGTGAAAGCATTTAATCTGGTATAAAGCCCTGGTTGGTATGAACCGCTCCTTCCTTTTCAGATTTGAGACCTCAGTGTACAGTACTGCAATTTCCTCCTGGCCTTGGCTGCTATTGTGGTCCCAGCCGTGGGAACTAGCCAGGGTAGTCAAGCCAAATTACCCGCTTTAATGAAATTCTGTCTTGGGGAAGTGTTCAGAGCCAGTGGGTGAAACCCTGCTGTCACCAGGGACTTCCCCACAGCTGGTGCTGGGGATGGAGCAGTGAGCTCCTGCACTGGCGACACTCTTCATCCTTGGTGCTGTGTTGGGGGTAGAAGTTCCTGGCTAGCTGGGCCCCCGTTCTCTGGGTGCAGCATGGAGTGGGACTGTACCTCCATCCTCTCCTTTTGCCCCTAAAATCTCCGGGGGCAAAGGCAGATTGCTGCCTGCGTGACTCAGCCTGGGTATTTTGCTATTCTTCCTCATTAAATTAAAAGTGCAAAGAGGTAACACCAGGTGCAGTGTGCCCCCATCCCTGTTGGCATCGGCCGGGGTGCTCCTGGTTTGGGGCTGGGTGTGTGGGACCGTGCGTCTGCGGAGGACGAGGGGTGATGGGGGTGATGTGGTTATGAGACTGGAGCACTCGGCTGTCTGTGACACCCTGTTTGTCCTGACAGGCTCAGAACTGCCAGTGGCTGCTCACTGTGACTCATCATCTGTGCCATGCACTAATTTCTTATTTTTTACTCATTGGCAAAACTGCTGCAGGAATGGGGCTTTGTGGCTCTGTGAAAGGTCATGCAGTGGTTGAGGAAACCTTTATTTCTGGATGCTGTGGGAGCAACTGTGTATGCTGCGTGGATCTTATGTCCTGGCCGGCCCTGTGGAGGTGACAACATGCAAGGGAAAAGCCTTCACATCTCAGCTTCACATGGCGTACACAGGCCACCACTTGGTCACTTTTACAAGCGTCTTGCTCCTACTAGAGCATCACTTAAAAGCTTAGGATTTGCTTTTAAAATAACCTGAGATCAGACAGCAACAGTTCTCAAAATTCTTTCTTTAATCAAAATCATTTTAAATGGGTAGATTTGGGAGTTCTGGAATCTCTTGCTGCTGCACACGTGCCAGCTGCATCTTCTTCGTCCCAGATTTTTATGAGGATTGTCTCTGTTTTCTGGGTCAGAGAATTAAGAGATTTGATGTTATATTAAAAAACCCACACCAAACCACATATGCAAAGTTCAATCCAGTGCAAAACAAAGCAGACATGCAGGGGTGAGGGGAAGGAGCTGCTGAAGGACTAGAGCATTAGATGAGAATTAGAAATTGCCTTTCACAATGGGTTTGCTCTGAGGGAAGATCTGACATGGAGTAAATGCCGACATTCACCAAGGAGTGTGGTCTTCAGATGGGATTCTGGCTTTTTAATTAGCCATGACGATTTAATGGAAAATAACCCGATTAAATCAGAGGAACTTCCTGCATCAAAATACACCATGCATGCACAAAATTGTTCTTCTAGAAATCTAGAGGTGACCTACAGCTCCTAGTGACAGCAATCCAAATACAGTGACTTGGGAAGTGGCAGTATATTCAGGATTTTTTTTCATATTGTTTTTACAGGAGGGAGTTTCTGCCTGTTTCTGATGGTCAGTGATCAAGCAGAGTTCTTCACACCAGCTCACATAATTATTTCATTCTGGCAATATTGATCTTTCGAGTGAACAAAAGCAATTTTGTCTGTGTCACAGGGCCCTTGCTTGAAGGTGATGTACATGTCTAGATTATATTGTCTTGTCATTTAACAAACCCCAACTGGCACATCTGGTTCAGCTCCCAGCTGCAGAAGATAGTCCAACAGCACTGGTTACATCCTGGGTTTGCTCTGAAATCCAAGTGTGTTTTACATAGCCTAATACACACATCCTTTTTTAAAGATACAGGACAAAAGTCTTCCTCATCCAAAACAAAAGAGGGAGATAAGTGGACTGCTTCATCCACAGGTTTGTCTTCATTTGTGGAGGTTACCTGCCATGCACCGTGGTGGGGGCACTTAAAGCCCACGCAGCTTCCCTAGGGCTCACATCCAAAACCACCTGGCTCTGGACTTTTTCACTTTCCACCAAATGCTTTTGGCTGGAGATGGTAGACTATCAAGAGATCAAAAGGAAACTTCAGGGGCTGTTTGCAGACTTGAGGGATTTCACTGTCCAAGGGCTGAGGAAGCAGATCTGAGGATGCTGTTGGGAGCAAGGGAGCTGCTGAGCCCTGGAGGCCTAAATGGGATAAAAAGACGAAAAAAGACCAGTGTGTGAGGAAAGGGTTCCCAAGGGATCTCTTTTGAGAGGAAAACCTGGAAACACTCTTCTGAGGAAGCATCCACTTGATTGGCAGCTGTAGAGTTTCCAAAATACTGCAAATTCTAGGCTATCGTGCTTGTTCTTGACTGTCTACATATCAGTCAGCCCTTCATGAAGATTTGCTTTTCTCTGATAGTGAGATGCTGTCACGTAGAAGTGCTTCACTTGATAGTGTGTTGAAGTACATACCAGGAGACAGATTCTCCTGTTTTCCTCAAAATGGAAGCCATGACTTTGCTGAGCTGTTGGTTGACTCTGCTGGGCTCCTCCACAGCTATGATTACCAAAAACCTGGATGACTGCTGGGATTAAAGGTGTAACACAACCACCTGCTCCTTTTGTCTTTCTGTAGCTACTGAGAAGTTTAGTTACAGGATTCCAACAAAAGCACAAGGAGCAATGTGATGGCTTCTAGAGACAATCCCACCATGGCTCCAGATCTAATTACCTGCAGCCCTGGAGTTGATGGATTTGGCCTTTGGGAAAGCGTCTCGGGTCTCATTTATCACCAAGCAAGAAAAAAACAGCAGTCTCTCATGTTTCTCCTGAGTCCATCACATGCTATCTCCTGGAGATACTACATCCATTCCACATTAGTCATGTCCTGGCTGGTGCTTGGTCAAAGCTCTGTCTTTGACAAGGCTTGTGGTGGGGAGCATAGGGAGCTCCCACCAGCCCTTAGGCTTGTTCCCATCTTGTTCCTTGTGTTTACTTTGTCATTTCTGTCCCTCCATCATGCTCAGAGTCCCTCTGGCACATCTGCCACAGCAGGACAATCTGTGATGATGCTCAAGAAGCATTTTTCTCTTTTGATAAATTCTCTGCATTAAACTGGCTTTTGTTTTTCTTGTTTATTCTCCATTTTGACGCTGCTTGGCAAATTCTCCATTGCTCTGTACTGAGCCATGCTGTCTCTACCTTTGCATCTTTCATGTCAGAGATGTATTTTTGTTCAAAAGTGAGAGGAGACTGGATTCACAGAAGGGAAATTCCTCCCAGACGAAATGGTAACATGCTTTATATAAAGGCACAGCTAAAGAGAAGTAGGTGCTTTGTGATTTTTGCCCCATTTTTTTTAATGCTGCAGCAATGTATCCTCCACATCAGATCAGTGAGACTCTGAAATGAGGAATCTTGCCTGGCATTGAAGTGTACAGCAATCCAGTCCTTCCCAGGCAGGATGCACATCACATTTCATTCAGACAAACAATCTGTTGCTATTTGGGCATTTCTGATACAACTCGTGCTTTGGTACACACTCAGTGTCCAGAAAGATCAAGATAATCTAGAGGAAATCTGCTGTCATGCTCCAGGGTCCTGGTATGGGCAGTGAAGAGGCCAACACTGATTGGAGCAGTCTTCTACATGCTCACCTGGGTTAAAAACTCACTCAAGAAGACACTGAAATTTTCTTTCTCTGCCTAAAAACCAGAGCATCAAGTGCCTGATCTGCCAGGTTCTGTGGCATGAGGTGCAGTTCCTAACCAAGCAACTTCATCACTCCCTGAAAGGTGACCTGAGCTCTGAGCTCCAGGTCTCAGAGTCAGAACTTTCCCTTGTGAAGGATATCCAGTCCAGACTGGATCTGGGTGGCTTTTGTGTGTTTCTCGTTCACATTTTTGTTACTGGGGGGAGGGAACAGGCGGTTATTTTCACTGGTTTATCTCTTCCCATCGAAGTCTTTCCGTGCATCAGGGTTTGCCAGGAGCCCAGCACACCTTTCAGACAAAGCTCTTTCCCCGGGGGAGCAGCTGCCGAGGGTCCATGCTCCCTGCCTGGTCTGTGCACGGGCGTGTGGAGGTTGGAGAACACAGGTGCCAGCGGAGCCCCTCCGCAATCCCCGGGGAGCGCCTGCTCCCCTCCCTGCAGCTCCTCGCTATTGGCAGAGCTATTCCGGAAAATTGCTTTTTTGAGTAAAATGAGTTTATTTCTGCAATAACAAATGTCGTGGTGAGTCACGGCTCCAGAGTCGAGATCTTCTGGGAGCTGTGCATCAACTTTCCTTCTGCAGGCAGAACCCTGGGCGCAGCCCCGGCTGCCGGCGCTCCTGTCGGTGTCGTGCCAATGCCCTCTTGTGGAAACTGGGAAAACGTCCGAGGAAATATTCTGGTGCTGGGCTGGGAGCAGGGAGAAGCGCTGGGTGCTCCCCCAGGGCTGCACCGTGCCCCCTCCACCTGCAGCCCTAGAGCCTTTGTCATTGCTGTCGGTGGTACTGGCACTGGGGGAGATGCTGTTAACTGAGCCTGGGGGCAGGGGCGCAAATCCTGCACCCTGTGCACACGTTTGTGCCTCTGCACCTCTCGCTGTCGTTCTGCAGCAATTCCCATTGTCCCCATAGCAAAGACCTTTATCAACAGCAGTATGAACTTTCTTCTTGAGCAAGCGTGAGCCTGCCAGGTGTTCCCTGTCTCTGTGAAACAGGCACAGACCCACTGTTAGCCAACTGCAGCCGCTCTGCTGCTCTTCTTGAGAGGACATCACTGTGCTTTGGTCATATTCCAGAAATGTCAGTGTATGAATACACTCAGGGGACCCCTGGGCCAACGTGCTGGCTCTTGCCTTCGCAGAGCCCAGTCCTGAGCCGTTTGCAGCAGCTCTGGCTGCGCAGGGCGGTGATGAGCACCAGCCCTGCAGCAAACCCTGAGCGCCGAGTGCCTTCTGACTCTGCCACCCGCCTCGCCCCAAGCTTCTGTGTAAGAGCTGGCAGAAATGGTGCTGTGCTGCGTAGGAAAGGCCAGCCCAGCATTGTCAGTCTATTTTCCATCCTCTGTTCTGTTTTCCCAGCCCTGTGGGGCACTGGTGAGCCACGTGCCTGTCTCCCATTCTCTCTGCACAGCAGCCCTGACAGTAGAACTGGCTCTGCTGCCCAGGAGCCCCATTCCACCTGCAGCTCTCCTGAGTTCAAGTTCTCCTTATCTTCTGCAAATTTCTCTTCTATTTAATTTTTAATATATTTTGAAAGCTGCCCCTTGAAATGTCTGAAAACTTTTAACTGTTAAAACCAATTTGTTTCCTGTATTTTCCAGACTTGGCAGCTCCTTTCCCTTCCATGCTTTCCCTGGAAAGAAATGTCTGTAAAACCCATCTGTGTAGGGTAGGTCACGAGTGCCAGCCCAGGAAGGGGCTGTGCATCATCAGAGGTGAAAGGGAGCCAGAGTTCTGGGAACTTTGTGTGGAATTCATCAAGAGCCCCTGTGGTGGCTTGCTGTCCCTCCTGCATTGTGCCTGTCTGTGTGATCACAGATACTAGTTTTTGCTTGTGTGTTTGGAGGAATCAGTTCTTTGGGCAAAGATATCTGCTTTTTCTTCTGTAGCTCTGCCATCATCTTTCAGCCTGTAGGTTATCTAGACCAATACTGTGTCTGAATCCTGACAGTCCTGAATTCATTTCCTTTTGTGGAGGAACAATAATATATTTCTGATGTTGTATTGAGGGGAATTCAGTGTTGGAAGCCAGACTTATTCAGAGCCAGGCTCAAATGGGGACAAGGAGCCGAGCTCACGTTCTCAAAGAGGCTCAGGTGTGATTCGGAGCCAAGAGATACAACTGCAGAAATTTAATTAACATTGCAAACCCCTTCAAAGCAGAGTTTCTGGCAAAATTGCCAGCTCTGCTGTCCAGCGGGTAGGATGCTTGAAGGCCCTCCACAGGGATCTTTTACAGAATAACAAATGTTTACCTGGATGGTTGCAAGAACAGCAACCAGAGAAAATCGATATGGCATGCTCCCCTTCCCCAGGGCAGCCTTGAACCCTAAAGAGTAAACTAATTGGCAGCCAGATCCCCAGCACGTCACACTGGGATGCTCCAAAGAACTGAAAGTTGCTGGGTAGCAGCTGGGGGTGATGTGTTTTCTTGGACAACCTGGGGAAGGATGCAGGGTCTCACTGCCATCTCTGGGTGATGAAGCTGGGCTGGTGGGGAGCCCTGAGTATGGGCGGGTGCAGAGGAGGGCATCTTAGTTTGCAAATTTGCCATAGATTATTTATAGCAAAAAAAAAAAAAAAAAGTGACTGTTGCAGCTATGACTGAGCCTGGAGAAACTGTAGTCATTAAGGGAGTGGCAGCTGGAGTAAAATATGGCCCAGCTGGTTCCCCTATGAGGATAAGGGCAGGGGGAATTGCTCTGCTGAGAAAGTCCAAATACCTCCATTTTTCAAGGGCTTCAGGTCTCTATCCAAATTGTTCTGGAGTGGGAATTTATTCCTGGGGCACTCCATTGTGGGAGCAACAGCACTTTCTGCTGTCATTGTATTATCCAGACAGGATATGCTCAAACCATCCTAAAAGGAGATGACCAGAACTGACCCATCTTTAGTGACTGTAGAAACGGAGCTGCTCAGCTGAGGAACCACTGCTTGTTCTCAGCTTACCTTTTGTCATGTGGCATAATGGCCTATTGGCAGTGAAAAGGACCAATCTGCTCCTAATTAAGAAGCATAAGGGAAATTAGTTGTTTCCATACCATCGAAATAACAGAGGAGAGCTGGTGCACTCCAGTTTCCCAAAGCCTGACTTGCTGGCAATGCAGCAGGGCAGGCAGCAACCTCAGCACGAGCAGCGAGGCAACTGCAAACAAATCCTTTAAGGGCTCTCTTGACATAAATAAACATGGAAAATAAATTATGTCTCCAGCACTCTGCCCTCAGCTGATGGGAAACAAGCTGCATTAACAAAGTAGTTCAATAACCTGGAAGAGCTTCAGGAGGAAGGGGAGTGCTGCCTGCAGAGGAGGTTAGGAAATGTGGTAGAGCATATGAAACTATACAGTGCGAAAGTACTCACCAATTGAATTATGAGTGATGATGGTTTTCCTGTGAGAAAGAGCAGAAAGGAGAGGTGGATGTGAAACGGAGGATGAGGGCAAGGGTGCCAGGTTTGCATTCTGAACTTTGAAGCTGTGACCTGGAGAAGTGACCTGTGCTTTCACTTTGTCATATGAGCAGTGACAATTTTGTGCTGAGGGATACACTGTGAATTAGGATATAAAGTCTCCTGGGAGATGCCATCCCCAGAGGTGCAGCAGCAGGTGCCTGGGCAGAGGCACTGCAGGAGGGCTGCTCCTGCCATCATGGGCAGCTGTCCTGGCTCTTTGTGGCACAGAAAACCTTGAACTTCAGCCCCAGCCCACCCTGCTCCTGCCTGTTTCCCACTGCTCCCACTATGTCCTGCTTCATCTCTTAATTATTCAGTATTCAGAGCTCCCTGAAAGCTTCTCTCTTACAGCAGCCTCTGGATGCATCGGAGCAGTTACTATTTCTTTATTCACTGTTGCATTTCTCTGGCTTCTCTAGAAAATTCCTTTTGGTCATTGACTTACCTGTTAGGGCCCAGATGGCTGCTGTTCTCTCAGCTTTAGAAGTCACCCGCTTCATTTCCCTGGCACTGTGCCAGCCCGGCGCTGGGGAGGGGGAGGGAGGGTGCCCGGCATGGCACACATGCCCTGGCTGGGAGGCTCTCGGGGGCTTCCCCAGCACCATCCTTGTCTGCAGGGACAGCTCTGGGCAGATGGGAGGGCCAAAAACGGCCACAGTTTGTGGTGTGATGGCTGGAGGACACTTCCCACTCATGCAGGGTCTCCTGGTGACCCCGCTGAAGGAGGAGGTTCAGCAGCAGCCTGATGCTGCTGCACACTTCTAGTTCACCTCCACCACGGCTGCCCTTCCTGGGGATACTTCCTCTTCACAATTAAGAAATAATACAGAAAATTATATTGTCTTGAACACATCTTGATTCAGTCATGCTAAATTCAAAGCTCACCTTGGTGGGTTGGCCCAGTGCCCGAGCTCATTTGTTCATTTTTTGTGTCAGCATCCTTTGGTGACACCCAGGTTTGGATTAGCCTCCGTTATTTCTCACTCCACCCTTTTGACTGATTCAGATATCTGTGCCATTTTTCCTAAGAGAGGAGAGGAGGTCTGGCTGACTGCCCAGAAAAGACCCTTGATGGTAACATTTCATTGCCAGGTGGTGAATGCAGTTATTTGAATTCCTTTCCACTTATTCTAAGGCAATTGCAAGGCAAAAGCCTCTCACTGGAGTGCTTGGCCACCATATGAGTGGGTTCTAGCACCCTGCTGGGCCATGCCCCCTATGCTGGAGCTGCTAATTCAGGACTTTGGGGAGCTGCTGGCAGCACTGGAAAATATTTGATGCCCTATTTGAGATGTAGTGGAATGTATTAAATTGCACTGAGTGAATGTATGTTTAAGTATTTGTGTAAACCCATGCACATGCATTGACTATTCATGGAGTTTAAGAAAGCTCAGGTCCCACCCACTGCAACAGGCTTGCAGTAGCCTTCCACCTTTAGCAAAATCTAATGATTTTATAGAGGAATGAGCGCTGGGGGTTACTTCAGGAGCCAGGTGTTTTTTCCTGGCATGGCTTGGTTTACTGTGCCATCAGCATGGCAGTGCCAGAGTCAGGGGTGCCTGGACCAGTGGCTAAGCCTGTGTCAGGACAAGGTGGCTGTTGCCACCCAGAGCAGGGAGCCGGCCTCAACCCCAGTAGAAGCAGCCCTGCCAGGGCTGCATGAAGCAGCTCTCACCAGGCAGGTGATGCTCCCGACAGGTGAGCAGAGAAACAGCTAATGACTTCTTCCATTTGAGAAATGTTTCCTAACACTGCTGAGGGAGGTCGTAGTACTTCCCCCAGAGCCATTTGTCTTCTTATTCCCAGCCTGTTTGCATTCCTGCCACATCCAGTCCCTGGATTTGCACAGCCACTGGCACCTGGCAGATGCTGCCTGTCCCAGAAGCAAGGAAGTGCTCAGTCCAGTTCCATGTGTGCTGTATTTGTCACTGTTGAAAATCCCCCCTGAGTGCAGACACCTGAGGGAAGGAGTCCGTAGGAGAGAGGTTGCTGTCTGAAACAGAAACAATGCATTCAGACCCAGTGGGCAGCTCCCTCACCAGCACCAGCACAACGTGGCCTCATCTGCTGGTGTCCCTGACCCCACCCAGTGATCTACACTGGAAGGCACATTCAGTGTGTGATGCCCTATCTTTAGCAAAAGATGAAAGCCACAGCCAGCTCCAGGCAGTTTTGCCTAGGAATGGATAATTTTTCCTCATTGTCTGTTATAACAGTTTTCAACCATTTTAAAAAAATGGTTTAAAAATGGTTTTTAAAGAAAAGGGGAAAATGAGGCAATAAAGAGTCTTCAAATGACTGAATAGCAAGACCTCACAAACAAGATCAAGTAAATCAGAGGAATCTGTAATTTTGATGTGGAAGGAAATGCATTTTCCTGGATTTATTTCTCCTGTAAAGGGTGAAACGTGAAGTTGTTTCCAAACAGCACAGGGCCTGCTTTCCTGGAGAGCGGATGCTGTGCTGCCAGTGCCTGTGCAGAAGGCAGCAGGGAAAGGCAGAAGGTAGCTATAGCATCTGGGAAGAAAGGGTTGGATCCAGCCCCACTTCAAAAGAGGCAGAAGTGAGTGGGTCCAGAGTCTGAAGACATCACTCTTAATTTCCTTGGGCTTCGTTACTGGAAGACCAGAGCGTGGTGATGACAGAACGCCAAGCTGAGGTGGAACTCACAAGACAGAGATCTGATAAAGGATCATCACTGCTTGGGAAACCCTGGTGCGCTGGAAACTACTAGCTTTATTATTATTTTCTCTCCTCTCTGTTCCTTGATTTGGTTGAGCATTCTCCAAATCATTCCCATTCCCAGGTGGAGAGAGTGGGGGACTGTATTTCACGTTTCATAATCTGTGTGACTTGATTAATTCAGCCGTATGTTCAAAACTCATGAAATTGGCTGATTTTGCTGAGGTTTAAAATAGATTATATCCATCTCCTACCATCGGTTTTGCAAATAACCACTTGTTGGCTTCTTGAAGTGTTACAGATAGAGAACAGGCTGTGCACTGCCAAGGAGAAGCCATATTTAAAAGAGATAATATGTCTTCTGTGTGAGCTCAAATGAGGAAATAGATGCTTGTAAAAGCTCTTTAAAGCATGGTTATGTCAAGAGCAAGATCACTTTTGTTTTTCATTTTTATGCAAGGTGAAGAAAGGACAAGACTTTTTTTCCTTCTCCTCTGAACTCTTACAATCTTCCACCATAGAAATTGGTGATAATTGCTGCAAAATGACCCAACTGGGTCAAGGTGTAATTTTGAATCTTGATTATCTTTCACTCTGCGAGCAATTTGAATGATTTGACTTTAACACCTTGGCAACCCATGACTGGAAGAAATAGAAATCTGGTGAGCAGATGCCAGTGCAGAGCGGCATCGATCCAGGTGGTGGAAAAGCTGCTCCTTTTCTTCTCCCACTTCTTCTTTTTGGGAGATTTTCTTAGATTTGAAGAAAGAAAGGGTGAGTTTTCAGTTGCAGGGTGAAGATGAACTTTGAATAGCAAGGTGAGAGTTCTCAGACTGCGCTGGTATGTAGGAGTGGGCCAGGGCTCAGCAGCCTGTGATCCTGCTCTTGGCACCAGCCAGTGCCCTGGGGCTGGGATGGAGTGCTGTGGAGTAGGATGAGATTTCCTGTTGTGTGTGTGCAGCCCCCAGTGTCCCTGCTCGTAGCTCCTGCTTTGCCAGCCGTCTCCCCGGGACAGAAGAAACGCCTGTTTAATTACTGCGGCTTGGATTCTGACAGCACAAATTTCCCTCGCTGCCTTCTAACCTTCACGGTTTAGTGCCAGCAAAGATAAAGCCCCTTTGCAAAGGCTGTTTGTTCCTGCTTGCTCCCACCCCAGATAAAAGCAGGGAGAGGAGCAGAGAGTGATGCCTTCCACAGCCATGGTACCTTTGCCTGAAAGTCGTGAGCATTCCAAAACCAGTAGTTAACCCAGCTTGCAGCAACACCTCTTAGTTGTGTGTAAATGGGGCTGGAAAGATGGGGGATGTGATTTGGGATATCCTTGGCAAAACTAGCCAGCCCTTTCTTTGGGGGGACAGACAAGTGTTCAGCAGGGAGGTGCAGAGCCTGCCCACAGCAGCCTAGAGCAGGATCCTGCCTGCAGGATGCAGAATTGGGCCACCATGGAGCAGGCTGGCACAGGCAGTGCCAGGGTGATCCCAGAGCATTCCCCTGTACCCACTTAGCAGGTGCTCTGGGTTTGTCTTTGGGAGGGATTTGGAGGAAACTCATCGTCCAGGTGGTCATTCAGACAAAGTTTTGCCTGCAGTTCATTGGGCGCTACTAGCTGCACATATTGTTACCATATTGCAGTACCAGTTTAGACTGTTCTCTGCACTGTGTTTAATGCCAGCTGTAGTTTCATTAGCATTACTGGCAAAACCTGACAGTACTTCAGAACATGTCCTAATTTCCCATCTTGCTGTAGAGCAGAAGGCTTGTCCATGCTGCTTGCATCACACACACAGAAAAGCAACAAACCAGTGTGATCCCACAGCAGGCGGATGCACTCGTCCCCTTGGAATGCCTATAGAGATGTCTCAGCAGCTCCTTTTACATTTGGCCCTTACCTGAGCCCAAGACACAGCACAAGAGACTGGGGGAAGGGCTGGTGGAAGCAGGGGCTCAGAGAAGCTTTCCACATCTCTCCCACTAAGAAATGCAAAAATTATCAGTTTAAGGAGGTCTTGCCTCAGTGATGGAGAAGCAGAAAGGTTCTCTGTGATGGCAATTGGGCTGATCCAATTTGGTAGCTTGAAAAGCACTGATTCAGCAATCAGTAAAATATGCACTCTCTTTGATAACAGCTAATTTATTCACATGCATATAATTGAAGCACCTGCTTATTCCCATTGACCTCACTGGGCTTTAGGCACAAATGATCACTGTAGCAGGACCAAGAGAGAGAAAAACAACCCAACAAAATATAGTACAGACTTCCATCTCCAGGTATCTGTTGTTTTAACTGATACATTTTTAATATAGCTTCACTGGGGGAATAAATACAATGAAAATTAAAGCAGAAAAGCCCAGCTGCACAGTGATACCTGTGGTGAAAGTCTGACTTCCACTGGGGTAGAGGCTGTGTGGATGACTTTTTTAAAAATTTCATTCTATTGGAAGGGAAAAAAAGGAGGCAGATACATGAAAAATTAAGGTGTTGTGCTTCATATCTTGTGTAATTAGCAAAGCTGACAAACATAATTAGAAAAATTTGTCTGTTAAGCAAACACTGATTGTGGGTGAGGATAACTAGCAGTGCTTCCTCCAGAAACAGCTGGGAGGTGAGGGTCTCACTTCAGCTCTCCTGGGTTTATTCTGCAGGGATGTTGGTACTCAGCAGCTGCTCTCAGCGCTCAAGAACTTCTTTCTTCTTTGGTTGGTGTCATTTGATGTGCTGTAACAACTTCTCCATCCTAGATAAATGGCCTTGTGGTGCCAAAGGGCTTTGGTAGGGGAGTGTTCCTGCCCAGCCCAATATGTGTAGCTGGTTATGGGTCTCCAGGGCAGAGAGGACTCTGCTGCTGGCAGTTTATTTCCTTTCTCTCTGTGTATCTCACTAGCTGGTGTTACAAACTCAGTGGCAGGCTTTCCTTGCCATGGTGCATGCCAAAGACTTCTCTTGTATTTTGATGATTACCAAGAGATGTTTTTCTTGCACCAGGTCTTCAGCTGCAGCTTTTAAATGAGCCTGCATAGCTTGGAGGAAATGTATATTGCTACCCTGTGGGTGCAGTACTGGTGGTATGACACTAAAGTGTCAGACACCGAGAGAGTTTTCAGTGGCCTCATTCCAGAACTGCTGCTTTTAGAAGAATTGGTGCCTTGTTGTGCATTAAATTATTTATAAATTGTTCTGTTGGTGTTCTGTTGGGTTTGAGAATTAAAATGTATATGTGAGAAAAAGTTTTCAATAATGAAATAAGGTAACAAAAAGATAAAGCCATTATATGCATAATTAAAATGATACATAACTATATCTTCTTTATGTAGCTGCTTCAGCAACCTCAACTAATTTGTTAGGCTGAGTAATCAGCCCCTGAATCCTCCCCCTGTCTGACTCCTGGTCTTGCTAAAGATGTTGCAGAGCTGCCCAAAGTAGGGCCCTGGTTGCTCCCTTGGGGACAGTGGTCCCGTCTTCCCCCTTTTCCACAATTTCTGAGCTTGGAGGGTGGGACATCATATGACAAGGCAAAAAGACAAAGTCTTCAGCTTGCTCAATGGCTTTTTTTTTCGTACCCCTTCATTAGTGTGTTCCTGCTTTAGGTGTCAAGACGCTCCAAGTCTTCTGAGGGTGCACTGAGTGGTTCAGACATCCCCTTGTAATAAGCAGTAAATGTTTTCTCCTTGTCTACTCCTTGGCATAATGTAGAGCTCAGACACTGAACTGCAAGAGGACAGACTGGGAGTAATTTTCTTAGGATAAAGAGCTCTTCCTGCAGGCATGCAGCTGACAGTGGCTGTTGAAAGAAGCTGGACCGAAAACCTCCTTAATACTCTGGAGCATCCTGTGCCTGTAATGGGAAATGCAATGTCCTGCTCCTGTGGGGCAGGTTTTCTGCAAGGGGTGAGGGAGGGATCACGGCCCCACAGGTGCCTTCCTTGGGTACAGAGCCATAGGGAGTGTCTGGCCACACTGCCAGTGGGACCTGCTCAGTCCCTCTTAACAAACCAAGGGGACATGGAAGGACAGTGCCTGAGAATGCTGCTTTGATTTACCCTGGGGTGCCTTGGAAGCACATGGCTGGAAAAGCGACAAAATGAGCTCGAATAACAGCATAGTCAGCCAGCTCTTTAATTAAAAAAATGTGGTTTCACCACTTCTCTAGCTGGTCCCAGCTGGAGCCTGAAAGTGGTAAGTGTGCAAATACAAAGATCTATCATTTCCTGCAAACTTTCTATTTTCCCTCAAAAGCTCAGAGTCCTGCCAGTGCCAGACCCCACGCAGGGCTGCACTTCTGGCTTCCAGTACTTTAAGCCACATATAAGACTTGTGAACCTCCACATTCACAGAGAATAATTTACGCTTTATCTTTTCCTTACGAGCTGTGTGTCCAAGGGAGCCTTGCTGTCAAGTCCACCCTTATGTAACATTAAAACACACTTACTCACTAGGGCTCGGGGGAGGGCTCCTGTCTCTGGATGCTCCTCGTTTACTGTGAACCCTCATTCCCCACAACTTCACCTGCCCAAGTAGTATGGAATTTTGGCTACCCCTCCTGTCCTCAGGGGCCTGGTCTTGTGATGGCTGATACATGCCCAGATCCTGCCTGCATTGGCCAGAAGGGTGCTCAGTACTGTTCAGGCTGTGTACAAGGAGCAGGTGGAGCCTCCAGCAGCAAAAAGAGGCTGAAGCCACACACTTAAATGATTTTTCTTGCCGTTCAGATCAAATACTTCTTGAATTTACTCTGCCTAAAGTTACTTGAACTTTTCTTGTCCAAAGACCTGCTTGCTTTCCCCTAATAGCACCTGGGCTGCTGCTGGTGGGGGAATAACTGCACCAGTGATGATCCTGGCTGGCACAGCACACCATGGGAAGACCCTATGATCTCTTGCAGTGTGCCTGCCCCTGTCTGCTGAAGGCTGGGGGTGTTGGGGGACAGCAGGAGGTGACGGGCTTACACAGCCTTGGCAGCTGTTATGAGGCGTACCCCAGAACCAGTTCCTTCTTGGACCTTCTTTGGCTTTGCTAATCCCTAGAGTGCAAGTCACTGCTGCAGTTTTCTATTCAGCCAGATCTTCACTGGTGTCTCTTTGTTCTTGATTGACACTTGCCTTCTCTTACCAAGCAGACTGTGATGTCTTTATGAGGGTGAGCCATGCTTTCTTTATGCCTTCTTCTTGCACTTCCTAACCCATGTTGCAGACTGCTTTTCCACATGCCAGGCTTTGGGGGTGACCTGGTGGTGCCTGCCCACCACAGCATCCCACTGCATGGCCTCCCAAGCTGTCATATATGTTGTTTATGCTCTGAGAGCTGGGAAGCTGCTTTAATACTTCTTATAATACAAGATAATGGCATACAATGTGCTTGCTTAGACATAGAGCAAACAAAAGTCCATTAAAACAGGCCCCACTGGGGTTACTTTGGGCATCTGCCTGCTGTGCCTTTGTGGTTGTGGCTTTTAGTCAGATTAAATTGTGTCAGAGCAATCTGAATAGATTTTCTTCTGTTCCTCCCTCTTCATCCAGCCATCCATCAAAAGATGCCTTTTGCCAATGTGGTTGTACTCCCATATGGTGTGAGCTGTGTTCGTGGTTGAAGCTGGGTCTGACTGGGGTAATGGAGAAGGAAAGTGACTTCCCAGACCTGGGTGGTCACATGTGGGGGAGAAATCCTGACTACTTTTGAGCTATGGGAGTTTTGCACTGGTCTCAGAGGAGCTGAGATTTCACTCTTTCTTTGCCTGCCCTCTTCCTCCCAAAACCTCACAGCCCATGGAGTGAAGATTGTGGCAGTGGAAATGCTGGATTGTGTTCAGTGCTGGCCTTCCAGAGCAAGACACTTTATAGCCATAGAACTGAGAGAAAAATATAATCATATAGCCTTTTTCCTTTTTGCCATGACAAGGACTTGATCTTCGGCTCCCTCTCTGCAGGGACAGGTAGAGAGGAGCACTTTGCTCCATCCCTCTGTCTCCATCACCTCTCAGTGCAATGCTCCTCCTCCAGTTTGTCTGATAGATTTGGATTCGTGTTTTGTTCTTTAGACTCTCCACTCTAATATCTTTTTTTTTGAGTTGGTTCAGGTGAAACAGCATCCTGCATGTTTTCGCATCATGTTTTCTCCCTGTTTCCTTCCAGAGCTGTGGCATAAGCTCCGTGCTGGTGGCTTTCCCTCTTTATTTAGGCAGTTTGGAGAGAGAAGCATGTCCTTCCATCCAGCATACAGCTGGACTAAGGCATCTGGTGTGGTGGTTGAGAGGAGGGTTGCTAGGGAAGGACACTAGCTCCTGGAATATTGGTGGGAGCACAGGTCCTGCTGCTCCGACTCTGAGCCTGCCCTATGAAGAGTGGATGTGCTCTCAGCTCCAGACAGCCCTGCCCATAACCACATATGACATGCTACTTCTGAATTACATCTTGGCTGTTGTCAGGCAGCAGTTAAAGCCTGATATATATAAACTGATTTGATTTCTTTCTTCTCTATCTGTGCCATTATGTGACTTTGTATAGCTTGAACTATTCCTGATGGTAGTAAAATTATCTTGGTTATTTTTAAAAGTCTGTACTTGCTTCTTAATAAAGCCTTGAGCCTATGGGCTGAAAAAGATTAATGTTTTACTGGCTGAACTAAAAGGCATTAATTCACAGAATATACACATCACAATGCTGTCCTGACATGAGGTGAGTCCTGTCTGTGAGATTTCTTTTCTTGTCTTCTCGATGGGCTTTTGACATCTCCTTTTATTACTTTGAAAGCTCAGCCTGATGGATGGATTGGTCAAAGTCAAGTGAGGGCTTTGTATTAAAGCAAGAAAAAAGGTTAAAATGAAGTTTTGGGGTGACTGAGACCAGCACAAGCTGTGGGAGGCCACCTCTCTCTGGCTTGTCTGGCCAAGTGCAGCTGGAGAGGGTGGGACTCTGGTATCTGGCTGCCATGGGGTGACTTGAGTGTTGCAGCAGGTCAGTAATTTCTTCTCCCATGAAGAAACATGCTTATTTTGGTCCTGCTGTACCTGGTTAGAGGAAAAGCCTTGTGCTGCCCATGGCAGAGCTAATCCAGGGGATGAAGGAGAAGCAGATGCCTGATTCATTTTTTAATTGGATATGCAGGGAAAGGGGAGCCACATGCTACATGAATTTCCTTGCCCCAGCAATTAATACCTGGCTCTGCATTAATTGTAACAGAGATGATGAACATAAAAGATACTGTCCTTCCCTTGTGTTTCCTTGACCTTGGTGCAGCACTAGTCCTTCAGATGGGAATGGCTCCGGGGGATTTCCAGCTTGAGCCTGTAGCTCACTCCAGGCACGCTGGCTGCTGGAGGAGAGTGCAGCTCTCCCAGACCTGGTCCCAGCCCAGCAGCTGGGATTTCCACTCCTGACAGAGTCTGGGGCAGTAAGGAAATAAGACAGTGGGAGTGAACAGGCAGCCATGCCATGGGTTGGGCATAATGCAATGCTCAGACATCTCCAGGAGCTGGGTTTCTGAGAAGGTTTCTGCTGGCTTTTTCCCCTCCTTGTACTAGCTGGACTAGCTGAACTAGTTGATTTTTTCCCCCACCCCATGAATTGGGCAACACAGCCCTCAATGGCAAAATCCAATTGACTTTCCCACTCCTGAGTTTTATTTCCTGAGTTTTATTGGAGCCCAATGCTCCAAATAAATGCTTTTATTTGGGGATCCTTGGGGTGCCCAGCATGCCTCAGTTTCTCTGTGTCAAGCCACCCACTGTGTCAGGCTATAGTCACCAAGCCATGCTGAGGGCTTGTTTGCAAAGCAGAAAGGAGAGAGAAAAGATGGCCAAAGGCTTTCGCTTAAGGAAATATAGGAGACAAAGGAAAAAGGCTCTTGCAGACCCCTCACTCTTTTCATACAGCCAGCTGACATAACTTTATTAAATGCAGGCACTCGCCTGCATTCCTAGCCACAGAAATCTGGTTTCTTGTGGGAAATTCACAGGACAGCCCTGTGAAGGAAGCAAAAGGGGTTTGTTAACCGTTATGGTCTCATGGGTGGTGGATCGCTGCTTTTCCACTTCCTCAGCAATGGCCTGTCACTTGCAGATGCTGCCCAAGTGATGAAAAACAATGCTAAAAAGAATTTTTTAAAGCCAAATTTAAAGAACACCTTAAACATTTTGTTTTGTTTTAACCTGTGGCTTTAACCAGAAAAAAGGACGGATAATAATGCGTAAGGTGAAGTGCCGCTGTGAATGAGTGCTGAGCACTGAGGTTTGGTGGCCAGGACATCTGACCAGGAGGCAGGGGAAACATGTTCCCCTCAGTGTGACTACAGCCCATTCCTTCTCCTCCCTGTTTCCTTTTTGCCATTTCTTGTGACGTCGATTGGTGCCGGCTTTGACCCAGAGACACGGCACTCGTGGTTCTTGTAACAAGACTAAGCCCTTTATTCTTTGTGAGCGCCCTTAGATAGGGAGATGGAGTTTCCCAGGCACACACATATGATGGGTTGCAGTCTCAGGCACTCATTTCCTTGGCCGATGATACATCTGCACTTAGGGTCCAATAGATGGGCTGGGATTCTCACCCAGGTACCTGCCTGCTTACAGGCTGGCTGGGTTTCAGATTGCAGCTTTAAACCTAGCTGCAGTATGCATTGCTGCTATTTCTGCTCCTGACATGGTTAGATCCTGGAGGAAGGACAGGATCTGTGTACCCTGTGGGGCAGCAGTATTAGAGCCAGTGATACTATTGCTCATCAAGGTATATTATTTATCCTGTTGCCAGAAGAATATTCATTTTGGTGCTGCTAGATTAGCAATGACAAATATAGGAGGAACAATCAATATGAAAGCCTAAATTTGCATTAAATTAAGGGTGGATGTTTTGATTTTATTGGTTATTTTACCAAGCAGAAGGTTAACTTAATGGGTTAATGGGTTGATCACTGAACTTGTCCTAATTAAGCTTTGAAAGATGTATCTCTTTGAGAAAGGGGTCATGTCCCCCCTTGGTGGCTGCTGTTATGGCCCTGCTTGGGGACAGCTGTCTGCCAAAGTGGATTAATTGCACCGCAGCATCAGCAGATCTGCTCACATCAAGGTGCCTGTGCTCTTGCTATGGAAGAAAATAAAGGATAATGTCTACAAGAGTGGCTGTGGCATGTAGGGGGGAAAAAACCTCCAAAATAACAAACACTGAACAAAACAAAGCTAATTGACTATCACAGCTAGACAGGTCTCATTATTTAATTTGCTTAATGCTATTTGAAAGCTCTCTGTGGTACCCTTGCTGGACGCACCCCATCTTCTAAAAGTCAGGGCTGGAGCTGTAGAAAGTGGCAGGTGCTTGGAAATATCAAATTGTCTCATTCCTGTGGTAAAGAGGAGAGTAACATGTGCTGATATTTTTATGGCTCTCCTGTGCCAGCTGCCATTTGAGCACAGCAGCATCCTTCCTTTTGCAAACAAAAGGAATTAACCTGCTCTTTAGGGGGAAGAAACTAATTATTTGCATTTCTGAACAAGGTCGTTGGTGGTCAAGGCAAAACCCTGTTCCTTTCAGTCAGCAGAACCTGGTGCTTTGCCTTGGTGCCTCCAAGGACGTGCTCACTCCTTTGTCCTCAACCTTTCTGGCAGATTTTGCTGGTCTTTCTGTTGTAGAATGACCATTCCAAGTCCTTGAGCCTCAGGGTGCTGCAGCCATGGCCACACATGGATCCTCACCCCTGTGTGTTTCCCAGCTTTGGAAATCTGTATTTCAGCAAGTTGTGGGCAGTTTGTGTAGTCCAACTAGAAGTACCTATAGACTCTGCAGTGGCGGGGTGATGCTGATGGCATTTCTGAACAAGGTTTAGTAGGAGATGAGAATGCTCTTGTGGTATTTAGGGCAGGAGACAGCAGGTCTGGACGTTGGTTCCCATATAGTTAATAAATGGTATTTGATAGATAGAGCCAAAGAGAGCAGTGGCCCACTCAACGTGCCAGGGCATGTCTCTGCTCCTGATGAAGAGCTGTGCTGGTGTCGTAAGGAGAAGGAGTCTGCTTGTGACGTGATACAGATGGTCACTTTGACATTTTCAATCAAATGTGTCGACAGACCTTGTGTCATGAAGCTGTAGAAGTAAAAATATATGGTCCTTTTTTAAAAAAAGAAGAAAAAGGGCAAAGCAAACCTGATGTGATTAAGTGTATCCAATTTACCAGATGGATTTCTGCTCTGCTGTTCAGGATGCTCTCTTCCAGGACTTTCTCTGCATTTCATATTCTGCTTATGTAGGAATGTAAGTTCTCTCCATTTAATGAGTTTGATTGGCATCAAAAAATAGTCTAGAATTGCTCCTGCTGGAATGGATCTTGGGAAGGGACCAGGGATCAAAGTTTTGTATAAATCTCGCAAGCACGGAGTAGAGGCTGGCCATAACTACAGCCATCTGCTTTGTCCTGCCATCACCACCAACATACACAGCCCTTACAGAGGCAAAATGTACTTTTAGCAAAGATTCAGCAAGATAAAAGCATTCATCTTTCCTTTACTTTATGCTATAGGGGTTATGATGCAAAAGTCAAACCAAGCTAGGGATGGGTTTGGGAGACTAGCAGTGCTGGGGAGGTCAGCCTTTTACCTGGCTGCCAGAGCAGGGACTTACATGACTGGAGGTGTTCCCAGGTCCTTGGTGAGGAGAGGGGCTGGGACCTGTGTCCCGGGCTCTAACTCTTGTGCTGGAGTGGCTGTCGCTGTTTGCCCAGCTCTGGTGGTCTGGTACGTACATGACTCGTGCTGCATAGTTCAGCATGACTTGTAATACCTAATGAAATAACACTGTTTAGAGATGGGCAGATTTACTATTCCTTAAATTAGCATTTGGGGTGAGGGAAGTTCCAGTAAAAAGCAAGTTCTGTATTGAATGTTTCAACTCATTTGCCAAAGTCAGGCACAGTATAATTTGAATCTCTCTGGAGATGAGTGTAATCTGAGGATTTGCTCTGTTCTGGTTGTTTTCTGATTATGATCAACACCAGTTCTCACTGAAAGCAGAATCATCTGGTAGCCGCAGGAAAATGCTCTGGACTGGTCATAATGGGACCAATTAATTATGAATTTTAGTTAGTTTCTTTTAATAATTAAAGACTTTTTTTTTTTTTCTGTCACATTTTGAAAATGTCCAACACACTGTGATGATGCAGGGCTCTTTTTTCTATCTGTGGGTAATTTCTTCCAGCTCATGAAGCCTGTGGGGTGCTCCTGAAGTACTTCTCCAGAGTTGCTGGTACTTTCACCTGAGGGCTGAAAGCTGATAATTGTGACATTATTGCTTCCTCTGGTTTAGTAGCCTTGCTTGGGAAGCCAGAAGGCTCTTTTTTGTTCTGTTCACCAGTTGCCCACATCATCAATAATTGTTTGAGACACTTGTACAGCTACTAGAAAGAACCGGCAAACAAGAAAAGCTCATTATAATACCACTGCTTTAAAGACACTGGGGAAAGCAATAAAGCCAACCTGAAAGAAAATGTGTTGTTCCTGTAGTCACGTAGATCTAGGGACACAAGACACAGAGTTTAATTCTCTCCCAGATGGATGTGCTATTTCACACCCCAGCACAGCTTCTGATTCATAGATTTCTTAACATCAGAATATTTTCATTACTAAAACCTAAATGGGAGGATGCAGCTCAGTCCCGATCTAAAAGCTGGAGGTAAACACAGGGACAGTACCTGCTTTTACCAGTCCTTGGACTAGTCCTAGCACTGAGTGTGGTGATAACAGCGTTTGAATTTCCAGCTTGCAGAGGGCTGGAGAATTTCTACAGTCTTTTGAAAGGGATATTGAGCCATGCTGCAAGCAAATTTAAACAGGCAGACTATGTCCTGATGTTATCTTGGGCTGGGCTACCAAGCCTAGCTGGCTGAAGAGAAGTGTGATGCTATGAGGGGAAGAAAGGAAGGCAGTGATCTGTAAACTAATGAGGGGAAGAAAGATGTGCAGCTGAGCTGATTAATCAAGGTAAAATGTTGTTGGCTTCTGTAAATGGAGAATCAGTTAAGCCGTGCTGGAGGTTCAACTCTGAAGGCTGGGGTGGAGACTGAGAGCTCTGAACAGGGACGTGAACAGGCCGAGGCAAGCTGGTGTTCCTGGTCATGCTGCAGGGACACAGGTCTGTAGTCTATCCAGGAGAAGACACTGTCCTAAAAACAGTCTGATAAATGGAGTTAGCAAGGGTTTGTTTTGATGTATAGCAGCCTGTTCAGTCTGCTGCCAGGTGTGCTTTGTTTAATGACTGAAACTGAAGGAGTCGGGGCTCATCTCTGCGAGACTGGGAGAGAGTATAGATTTAACTGCATTGTGCTCTCTTTCTAACACTCCCTACATACCATAACCCATGTGCTGTTCTGGTGAGATGGGCAGGCTCATTAAACTCATTAAGCAACATCATAACCTCTCTTGTCACCCCTTAAAAAAACCTCCATTCTCATTTTGGTAAAGCACAATTTGTTCTTCTTTTAAAAGAATTCATCGTTCTCTTGCTCATCTTGGTCTCAATCCAGTAGGAAGATAGGAGTGTTTGGAAGTTCTCTGCACAGTCTTTTTGGGTGAAGTCAATAGCCCTATGCCAGATACTTGGGAGGCTTGGAGATTTTAAGTAAAAGTCCAAACATCTGTGTGCTGACAGAGGCTCCCCGCTGTGTGCAGGGCAGGTGTCCTCACTCCAGTGACTGAGAGGGCTCAGGGAGCCTCCTGATGCTGGAATTCCCTTGGACATGGGCCACAGCAGCTGCCCTCCCTGCTGTATAGATGGGACAGGGTGGGGGAGCATGGGGAGAGGAAGGTCAAGGCACATTCTGTTCCCTCAGCCCATCTCCAGCAGATGTTTCCAGAGGAGCACTGTCCAGCTGGCTCTGCTCACAGCAGCCCTCAGGCAGCTTTGGACTCTGATGACCCTTGTTCAAAATTCTCCAGAAAACCACGGGTAGTCCTGTCCTGTGCCCAGAAAACCCCGATTTACAAAGTCTTGGCTTTCACTTTTTGTCATAAAGAGAGGATTGCCTCATGGATGAAGCCATCACTCACTGTGATTTATTGTGCTGTGTCAGGCCGGGAAACCTCTTCCCTGGCTGCATGTGGATTGCAGCTAGGCACATGAGGAGAGGAGTTCTGGGCTTACAAATGCTGTCAGAACTGTATTTTGTAACATTTAATTCAGCCCTGTCACAGCAGATCTGAAGTTAGATTTGATCCTGTCATACCTGCTCAGAGCACAACGGTGGGCGATGCTGGTAGAGAAAGGGGGATGCCAGGGGAAAGGATTGCCCAGGTCTCGGCACATGGCTAGCTGCTGGTCTCCAGCACAGAAGGAGGCAGCATCCAGAACTGCCTGTCCTGGGGTTCTGTGTGAGCTGGGAACATCACGGATCATCATCTGCGGCCATTCCAAGTGTGGCGACTAACAGGTCTTGTGGATTCCTGTTGTTCCCATCTCTTAACACTGGAGTTGAGTTTTCCTCTACTCTGCTTAGACATTGCCCATCCTACCTGGATTTGTCAATCAAGACCATAGTATTGGTTCATCCTGTGTAAATGGAGCTGGAGCAAGCCTGTGAATTAATCCACCAGCTGCTACACTGAAGGATGCAAAGCCTGGCACAGAGTGGATTACCAGCAGCACATATGCTCTAAAGTGGGTTTGAAAGCACATCCAAACTGATGCCAGTATTTATGAGCCATATATTGCAATGTTGGTTAGATATTGCACTTCTCAATGGAATGGAACACAGGGATTGTTTAGCTCCCCTGCAGAGATGTTACTGGCCTCTGTGCCCACCAGAGGACTAGAACTCATTGTGGTTTCATTTTCCACTCGAGTTCTGGCATCTTCCATTGCAGTGAGTGGTGCCGAGGGTACCTGGGGAGAGCCAAGGTGCCAAGGCTGCTGTTCACACACAGGGTCTGACGGCTGCACGCGTCACCGAGCCATGGCGCTGCCAGGTGGGAGCTCCTGAGCACACAGGCAGCCTCCAACTGCACCTGCACTGTGTAGCAGGGCTATTTTCACAAACCCAGCCATGAGTTACGTGGTTTAGAGCTATTTCTGTAGCATGATAAAAGGATGCTAATTCAGTCATTTACCTAACTTCCTATCACAGTTCAAGAGACCATTATACACTAGGCATTTCTTCTCTTCCTTCCTAGGTAACTCAGCGTTGACAAAGGATGCTTCACCATGACAGGCAGCATAGTGCAAAACTAGGACTGATGTAGAAACAGGGAACTATTACTGTTGAAACTGCTTTTTGATGTTCATGAGGAGCAGTTCATTTCAGTTATGTACAGTTTTTGTTGTTGTTGTTTTATTTTTGCATTGTTTGCTGACTTCAAGTGGAAATTTTTAGAATGTGCTGGAAAACATCCAGTGATTGAAGGACTCCCTAAAGCCCATGTGTATTAAATCTCCACCAAGAAAAATACACATTTATGTTGAAAATGCAGCACAAAGTGTGTTTTGTTGATATGTTTTGTCACTCTTTGGTACTCCAAAAAGAAATTTAAGCCATCTGTAACAAACACTGTGCTGTGCTGCGCTGCGCTGCTCTGCTCTGCCGCCTTCTGTGGGTGGGAATTGGTTCTTTGATCTTCAGTTCAAAGGGGTTGATATGGCTGCTTCTATGATCTGCAGAGAATTTCCTTCTGCTTCCACATCCCTTTATTAACTCTGTGTTTCTGGGGACGCTCTGGGTATCCATCCAACCAAAGAACTGCTTACATCTTGTTTAACACCTCTTGCATGGTGGATGAGGCCTGTCTCCAAATTAACCTTCCTTTGTGCCCACCTTGCCAGGCAAAGGGCATCCTCCCCCCAGCACCCAGGAGAGGTAACATGAGCAGAGCTGTTCAAATGAGCATTATGTTGCATTCTAGACCTGACCACATCTGACAGGACCCACAGGCAACCAAGTTAGCATCCAGTTGAGGCTGTTGCACTAACAGAACATTTAAAGCCAGGGCTAGGGAGCAGAAGTCATCAGCAGCTGCATTAGCTTCCACCCTGGATTCTGTGCCCAGCATTTGCTCAAATCAAAGAGCTCTTTGAATTCAAGCAGCTCCTGTGATGGCAGCTAATGAAACTGGTCCCGCAGTTCAGCAGTGGCATCAGCCAAAATCCTGGTGGTAATCCAAACTGCAGGTTTTTTTCTCCTAAGGAATTAATCAGCTGGTTGTGTGCGTGTGATAGCTTATTAGAGAGGTGTGTGGCAAGCCCTGGAAGGGAAGTGCTGGCTCTCTGGGGCCCAGAGGCCTTTCCATTGCAGGAACATGCTTCTCTGAGTATTGCAGCACCATATGTCTTGCTCTAATTAACGGGTGTTGTTCCTGGGGTCTTTTGATCTCAGGAAAATGACTGTAAAAATTGTAATACTGTAAACCTTCGATAACTTGGAATAAAACTGCAAAGAGCTCAAAGCAATTTCCTTTAATCTAACGTGTGGTGTTGGGGATTTTTAAAAAATTATTATTATTTTAAAAGCTTCCACCCTATTTAATGGTAGCTGCAGAGAGAAAGCAAAGTGTAATTTGGAAATTAGTTCCAGATGTTTGAGTTGTAGCTTTATTTTACTAATCTAGGTCATTAATTTTGTTGAATTGTATGTTTGGATTTTCTTCCCTTGCCTGTGTGAAGCATGACTGCAGGGATATCCGGCAGGAAAGGGAGCTTTCAAAATCCTCTCAGCCCTGGACAACTCCTCTGAAACAAAGCCTGCTTCTCTGTGGTTATCCAGCATGGAAGGCAGGAGATGAGCCATGGAGAAGAGTGGTGGGGTGATTCGTGCTGCTGCTGCAGCCTGGGGCATGGGGCACAGTGGGTAGAGACCGGGCTGCCCCTGCCAGAAAGCCAAGGGCCAGGTTCAGGTCAGAACCTCCCAGCCATCACAGTACCCTTTTAAAATGAATAGAACTGACTTGTCACTTGATTAATGAGAAAAGGTGCAGTTTGGTAAAGTTTTTCAGACTATTAATAAAAGGGATCCTTTTCAATGGAAAACAACTTGCTTCTGCTCAAGCCTTGGACTACCCCAAAGATTCAGAAATTGGGACATACTAGGATCCTCTCAGTGCATGTTGCACATCCAGATTAACTCTGGAGGTGTGTTAGTCACTGGCTGCAAAGAGATGCCTGGAGAAATGTTGGTGGCGATGACACAGACCAGGGAGAAGAGCCCATGGGTATCGCCACCAACACCCTCAGGCAGAGCACTGAGGGCACTGCTTGTGCCCCTGCCAGCAGTGCCTTCAGTTTAACCCCAGTTTCTTCATCCAGCTTTGATGGGATCAGTATGGACACAGTCTGGGATACTGGTGCAAAGCTCAGGGTCTGCTCCATGAATCTGCCAAGGAGCCAGGGACTGTGGTAAAGCTCTGCTCTTCTCTCGGCTTGGCAACAGGCTGGGTACATTGAGGATGACAATCTCCATCCCTGAGCAAAGGGAATGTTACGACCTCTACAGTACTAATGCTGCTTCTCTCCAAGAGAAAAAAACCATCGTGATTGTTTGGGCCTAAGCTTTAGATAGATGGCCATTTTAAGAGCAGGCAGAATTGTGCAGCCAACTTGAGTATAATTTTCCTGCTTATCCTGATTTCTGTTTTGTTGTTTATCCTGTTTATCCTCTCCTTGTTATCCTGAATTAGTTTGTCTTCTTGTAAACACCAATCTACCACCCTTAAAAAGAAATCATCAGGAAGAAAACTTGCTGACTGAGTCTTTCCTTTGCCTATGGCAGTTGAATAAGCCCATCATCTTATATAATATTAATATTTGTAAAAGCAGACCTACAGAGCTCATAAATCTTCCACAAAAGAGGGGCAATATCTATGTCTATTTTAAAATGAAGCAGGTAAGTAGGTTCTAGAACAAAAATATATTGATACAAAGGAAGTAGAGAGATGAAAGAAATGAAATTGCCATTTTAATCTGAAAATTGTCTCCACATAAGTAATACCAGAGGCCTCACTGCTGTGGGAGACAACGCTTTGCTCTGGGTGATCGCTTGACCCTGGAAAGCTTCAGTCCCTGACTGCTGCCTGGCATTCCATTCAAGTGGCTTTAGGAGAAAAACAAAAGGTCCAAAATTGAAGCAGAGCTTGTTTGCAGAGGGCAGGACTGCATTGCCATTTTGTTTAATTTTGTGCTTCTCCAAATGGAAAAAAAAGAAGTGAAAAAAGTCTGTAGTTTTGGATTCCGTTAAGCTTTTTTTAAGGCAAGAAGCAGGCTTTTCTGCATTACGGACAGGAACCCAGACGAGAAAAATAAATACAGTTTATTTTTAGCCAACCAAGTGAGTAATCTGTCTCCAAGCCCATGAGTGGAGCTGCTCTGTGAAGGAGTGACACTGGCATTGCCCCACCCCGGCCACGCCGACAGCGCCAACGCTCCCTCTGCAAAGGCAAACTCTTCTTTGGAGCAGTTGGTTTAAGACTTTGTAAATGTTTTATTGGGTACCCCCCATGGTAAGATGGTAAAACGAAACCATTTGAAGATTGTAGAGGCAGGGGGAAATGAAAAAAAAAGTTTTTAATTTTTTTCACTTTTCCTAATACCACTGTCTTGAGACAGTTCAAATGGCTGTTTCCCACTGCTGAGGACATGGTGCAGGTCCCCACCTGGAATGGGGCAAGGGGGCCCTCTAGCCCCCAGAAGGGACACTGTTCTGTCCATAAGCATCCCGGCTGTGGTTTGCAGACAATATGTGTGCTGCTGCCCTGCACTGAGCAGCACCAGGGCTCTTTCTGGCAGCTGTGCTTAGCTGCTGAGAGGAAGGGAAGATGGGTGGGGGGTTTTGGACCTTTCTGTCAGGCATGTCAGTTCTTCCATTTTTTGCTTTTTTGTTTATTTCTTTTCCTGGACCTGAGCCAGTGCAAAGCCTTTCATTCCCTATTGCTCAATGGTGGAGTTGGATCAGAAGACTCCTTCTGGTCTTGGCTCCCAGGCACATCTTTGCTGGTGATGATTCCAAAAAATTGAGGCAGGATCATGGTACCCAGACCAAGATACTTACTCTGGGGCATGAAACGAATAATGTAGTGCAGCCCCACTTGTTCCCAGCTCCTCTCAGAGCCAGAAGATTGTTAGACATTGGCTTAATCTGATTTTTTTTATTAGGCAATTTTTTTGCTTTTGAAATAGTTGTTAAAGCTGAATATTCTCTTGGGATTAGGTCAATTCATTTAGCACAGTACACTGTTAAGGAAAAGCTTTCATTATGCCAGCTCAGGAAAGAAATATGTTCATAGAATTTTTGCATTCAGTTGAAATCACTATTTCATTTAAACATTTTAAGCTAATGAGAGTTGGCAAAAAAGTGCTTTTTTTATTAAGGTGGAAATAAGAAGGGGATGTGTTAAAATTATCTCAATGGAAAATGTTTTCATATTCTTATTTATGGAAGTATATAAGTTTAGCCTTTGTCATTATTAAGGACAAAAAATATCTGAGAAGCTTTCATGGTGCACAAAGATAATTAGCCAGACAATTTCTCCTGCTCTTTCTCATCTTCAAGCCAGCTTCAGTCTCATAACATTTTCTGCCACAGCAAAGATGGAATGTTAAAAGTTCAATGTTATGAATCAGCTTTGCTTACAAGGAGAGAGGAAACCAGACAGAATCCCTACACAGAAAAGAGTTGAATGAGAGCAATATCACAGAGGTCTGTAAAACTAAGGAGGATCTGAGTAATGCAGGATAAACTTGGTGGTCTAGATGAAAATCACATGAAGGAAAATCAGTGTTTGCAAGGTAGATCAGGTGAAGGGTTTGTGATCTCTGACCACTCATTCTGTCTTTTATTTAGAGAGCCCCTGATTTGTGTCTGTTTGTGTTTGTGCTTTCTCTGTCCCTTGGGGTTTAGGAAGGAAAGAAGACCAGTATAGGTCCAAGATTTTGGATATCACTCTGATGTTGCTTTCTCCAGCCTTTTGCTGCTGTCTCCATCCCCAGGAGCCCCCAAGAACAGCTGAGTTGTGTCTGTCTCCGGTGTTGCAGTGTCTCTACTGTCATTAGAGGATAAATGACACTGTCTCCACTGCCAGGGAAGAAACCAAATTCAACTCCTCCGTCTTCCGCAATTGATGGGCCAGCAGATGACCCCCATGTCACAGCCAATTTCTCACACAGAATCAAAGATGAATTGTATCTCTCATTTCTGTCACAAATGGCTTGGCTGTGCAAAGGGACAGCTAGTAGCAGGGGAGAAGAGGGGACGGCACTGGGCTTGGCCATCAGCCCCATGGCAAGGAAGGGCTGTGATGATGCTCACACATTCCCAGCAAGGTGGTGACTGATGGAGTTGCATTAAGCAACAAGAAATAGCCAGATAAGCTGTTTACTGAGCACACCATCCCGGTGAAATAAGGCAACTGTGGAGGAGGGTGGGGAGGGAAGTGAATTGCTGGTGAGAAACCCAGCACAGCAGGCCCTGCTCCCCAATGGAGAGTCACACCAAGCCTGAGGAGATGTCATAAAGCTCTGCAAGAGTAAATGTGTTTAATTGGACTTTGCAGAGAGGGGCTGGGGGCTCTGTGGCATTCAGGGTGGCAGCTGCATGTGACACCAAACTATGAGACTTTCAGAATGTGGCAATAAGCAGCTACTGGCTTCTGGCACTAATCTGTCTGCCATAAATTTGTGGTGTATTGACTGCAGTAGAAGTCTGGATCAATACCAGTCTTCAAGAGGCTCAACAGATCGATGTTTGATACAGATAAAGAAAATAGAAGGCAGGTGTTTATGGCATCCTCTGCATGCGGTATTATTATTATTCCTTGCTCATCCTTCTGTCGAGGAAAGAGAGGGAGACGAAGGAAGGTAAGAAAGGATTTAGAAAGGTAATTCATGAGACATTTAAAAAGCAGTTGTAAGAAGGAGATTTATAGCATTTTTTCCCCATAATTTTTAGCCTGAAGAGAGAAAGAGAAAAATCTTCGTAGAGATATATTGTCCTTTGAGAGACAAATTCTGATTTAACAGTGGGTGTGGGTTTAATGAGATGCCTGTGGCAAGGGCATCTCCAGCACGTGGCTGTGCTTGCTTAGGCTTTGGGAAACAGGGACATCCAGGGATTCCACAGGTCCCTGCTGCTTTCTCTAGAGAGACCCACACCTGGCTGTAAATACTTTAGGACAAGTGGCAGGAAGATGATTAAACCAGTGAGTGTGGAAACACTGGAAAGGAGGGCTCAGTTTTGTGTCAATGCTGAGGTCATCTGCCTTAGGTCTTGGATGACTGTGTGACACAAAGTGGACTTGTAGACTTCATGGCTGAGTTTATTTCCAAAAAAAATTCTGGTGTTGTGAAGGTCAAGGTAAAACAAGCCACCCCCACAAAATCATTTAAGTTAGAAAAGACCCTTGAGATCATCAAGTACAACCATTAGGCTAATGAACTCAAACCATCAGTATGCATTGAAGGGAGAGGACCTTCTGAGTGTCTCTCCCTGTGTCTATATTTCCGTCCTTTCCTTTTCTCATTTCCCCTTCACCTTGTTTCACAGGACTGGCTGACAAAATTTGGGTATCTGCCTCCTCCGGACCCTGTCACGGGGCAGCTGCAGACACAGGAGGAGCTCACCAAGGCCATCACTGCCATGCAGAGGTTCGGGGGGCTTGAGGCCACAGGAGTCCTAGGTCAGTGGCTCATGACCCCTCCTCTCCTTGGTGCAGAGCAAGGCAGGAATGGTTTCTTGCAGGTCCATGGGGGAGAAGGGGCTTGGTATTGTGTTCTGGAGCAGCCTCAGGAAAAGCTCCACGGAAAGCTCACGTGGGTGGAGCATATGGCCCAATTTGCAGCTGTAAGAGTAATTACATGGCTCAGGTGCTCTGTTGCCTTGTGTTTTCAAGAACCTGAGGCAAGCAATTATTTCAACAGACCCACAGACCCTTGGCGTTCTCAGTGTGCTTAAAATAGCTCTTGGTGTGTTCCAAAAAAAAGTAAACCAACAAAAAGAATTTAAAAAGGCAAGGGAAAAAATGGAGAAAGTTGTCCTGTTCAAAGCCTTACTTGCAGCATCAAATTGAATTGAACAAAAATCCTGATTAAGCGTCCCAATTTGTATACGTAGATATTTTGGGTTTGCTGCTGCTGGGGCACAGGCAGGGAAGGGAGAAGGATGATGTTGCATCACCCCAACTCTGTTTGCTCCTGCCCGCAGTGCATAGGACCAGGAGGGTCTTTGGGGCTCTCCCGGGATCTCACTGAGCCACAGCAGCTCCAGGTAGTTCCCAGTCATGCCCAGCCAGCTGGGAGCCCATCACCTGCTCCAGCAGCTCTGTTGGCCAGCAGGGGCAGGCAGTGGCATCGGCGTGGCAGGCACATCTGCCTGGGAGGGAGCAGTCCCAGGGCAGGCTGGAGCAGCTCGAGGTCCCCAGCATGGCCGGGGTCATTCCTCTCAATGCCTTCGTTGAGGGAAGGACAAAGCCAGCATTATCCCTGCCTGCAGAGGGGTGCCTCTCTGCTCTGCACCCCTCCACGGCCCTCCCGTCATGGGACCAGCATGCTTCCACTTCTCGGGACACAATTAAAGGGAGCAACTAATTAGCAGGAGGGTCTCTATCCATCCCAACACCCAGCATCCCTCTGCTGGTCCTCTGAAGCTGCAGTTGCATCCCAACACTGGAACTTCCTTTATCTGGTGTTAATTGAGCATGTGCAATAACTTCTCTTCCACTGCATCGCAAGCTGCAGAGACCCCAGAACAGGAGGGGCCATTCAAATTGCAATTTCAGAGGGGGTGTTCGAAACAGGCTGGGGTGGAAGAGATGGCTGCCCTGGGCAGGTCATAGTTGTGGATTTGTTCATTAAAACAGAGTTTAAGAGGTAAAGTCAGCAAGGAAATGAGTGAATGAAACAACTTTTCTCCATTTCAGCTGGTAAGAATAGGCACTTCAAGCTTTCATTCATTAAAAAAAATTAGTAAGAAGGATCATGGACATTCCTCAGATGAGCTCCTAGCTGAACAGAGATGGAGTTTATTTACATGTGAATGTTTCTCCTTGACAGAAGCATACCGGGAAATTCATCAAGAGAGAACAAAACAGAGTATTTTAAAAGATACATTTTAAAACATAATCAAAGCTGGCCACAGGTGGGCTTCCAGCCGGAATTGCTATCCAGTGGTGTGAGCAGCAGTGGGACGTGGGGGTTCAGTGTTCTGTGGGTGTCACCATGACATGCTGGGGCTGGTGCCATGCCCCAGTGGGCTCCTAAGTATCGATTTTTGCTCTTCTGGTTCATTCTTAGCACTTCATTTCCCATCTCTTTGTCCCCCTGGGATTTCTTAATTTCATCATTCCCATGATTTCTTGTTTTTCATTTAACCCTAGATGAAGCCACTCTGGAGCTGATGAAGACCCCTCGCTGCTCTCTGCCCGACCTCACCATTGAAGAGACCAGGAGGAAGCGATTTGCCCAGGCTGTCACCAAGTGGAGCAAAAGGAACTTGTCCTGGAGGTAGGAATTCATCTATACCTTCTGAAATCTTGCAGCAAAAGACCAATTCCACAGTCACCTTTATTAAATATGGCTTTGAGGTGAGTTTTAGGGTGATGATTAAAATATGTCCCTCTGAGCTCCCAAGACGCCATAGATTATTTATTTTAACTCTTCTCCTGACAGTCTCAGTAGTGACTTCTTGGACCCACTTGGCAGTGCCTGGGAATGATGCAGATCAGGCTGGTGAATTAGCTGGGAGCTTTTTGCTAGGTTGCAATGGTTGTTAGAGCATCTTTTTTCCTTGAGGGCATTAGGACTCTGCTTTTTCAAGCAGCTGCCAAGCCAGGAACTTCTTCTCTTGCCCTACCCAAGTCCAAGCATAGAAGCATTTTCTGGGTAATAAAGTCACTTCTTTTCTCCTAATCCTTGCCACAGGCAAGTATTTTTCCCTCGGTATCAGGGAGTGACATGTGTAGGTCACTCTGCACCTGTGACACACAGAAGTTCAGGTCCAGCGTTCAGAAATATGCTGCAGGTCAGTGCTGGTAAGCAAACTGATCCTTGTCCTACCAAGATTCGTGCTTTTTGGAACTCATTTTTTCCCCTCAAGTACCATGTGCTGCAGTGATTTTTGTCTTCTAAGAACAGTGTGCAGAATGAGGTGCTTGTACTGTCCTGATAACACATCTGGATCCTATGGAAAAATCTCCTTATTAATAATAAGTTTCTCTTTGATTCTGGCATAGCCCCCAGAGAGAGTTCCTCTTCCCACTGCAGTAACAAATCTCAGCTTGGCTGTTGTTGTCGACGCATGTTGAAACTATGGGCTTAGCAGAGATTTGGTCCATGTTCCAGCAGATTCCTTTGAGACTTTATTTTGAGGAAAGATAAATATAGTTCAGTGTCAGGAAGAAACAATTTCAGTTTGTAGATGGCTTCATGTTGTGAAGGGACTTGTGCTATAAAAACTCAGCCTGTCTCCCTGTTGCCCAGTCTTGACTTGATGGGGAAAGAGGAATAAACTTCACATTTCAGTAAGGAGAAAATCCTTTGGGGGTAAAAAGAAAACCTGCCCTGCTGTTGTGGGAGCTGCCAGTGCCAGTGCAGGGGCATGGCTTGTGCACAGCCTGACCCCAGAAGCTCCTGACAAACCTGAGTGACATCCCATGGCAAGGCAGGTGTGATGGCTGGGCAGCACAGGCTGGGGACTGGCACTGAAATGGGGTCTGGTTGTTCGGTGGATGCAGCCCTGGGATATCCCCCACCTCCCACCCTCTTGGGAGCTGTGATGCTGCAGCAAGGATTGCCATTAAAAAGGGTTTAAGTCTGAGATGATATTATATGTAAAGGATAACAAAAAAAAAATCCATCTCCTGACAAAGTAATTTCTGCGTTTTATTCTTCGATCCTTTACAAAATCTTGGCTTTTGTCCAAGAAAGGCCTGTATTTACAACTGCAGGTTGCAGCCAGCAGAACGCTGTAGCATGACAGAAACTCCAATGTAGTATTTACATCCAGCTTTGGAGATTAAACTGGCTTTTTGGAAACTGCCATGAAAATCGGCCAATAGAGACATAAAAGTTTTACTTGCTTACCTTTTACACATTACTTGAAGATTTTAAAAGAGGAAAATAAAACTAAATGCTACTCTGACATGGATTTAAAAGTTGAAGAAAAACCTGAACAATTGCCAGGCTGAATAAACAGGTAAGCAGAGCTATAGGAAAGGCCTTGAAATAGGCACATGGACTGATTGAGAAGGCAGTTTTGGGCAAACAGAATTTTAACAAGTATACAGGTGGTTCAGGTTTCTTCTTTTTACCTTTGAATACAACGAACCTGTGGGATTGGAGGGCTCAGGGAGAAAAACAATACAGGCTGCATCCTGCACAGCTCACAGTAGAGCCTTGTCATGTTCTGGTACAGACTTGTAGCATCCCGTTACAACATCAGAAATAGATGATTTTCTGTGCATCATCTGTATGTAGAGTTTCCAGGATATTACAGCATAGAAATTCTCTTTTAACAGGATTGTTATTGCTATTGTTTTATTTTCTCTGTGCTCTCCACAGGCACCAAGGCAGCTGCTTAAGACAGTGGCGTGCTGCGGATGCCCTCTGCCGGCATCAGTGCCGCGGCTGCCCACAGCCACTTCCCCCTCATGTTTGCAGCCTTATTTTTCACTTGCTGATTTTCATTTATTGCTTCTGCTAACGCCCCACAGAAGGGGAGTTTGTAGCTGGCATCTCCATTTCTTCCCAGTGTTTGCTGTCTCCCTGCAGTCCTGGGAAGTGCAGCAGCAGGGCCAAGCCCCATCTTTGTGCTTTTTGAGCTGCCTGGGGCTCCCTGGAGCCATGGAAGCTCAGTTTTTAAAATTATCCAGTTTTTTTCTTCCAGTGCTAAACTGAGCTGGCTTTCATCTGTCTGTAGTAAAGGACTGCTCCCTTGTGCCAAGACATCAGAGCTGCAGCCTTTGACATGATGCTCAGGCCATGGAGCTGCTGGAGCAGGAGCAGACCCCACTGGCAGAAGAGCAGTGGCACCAGTCAATCAGTGCCCAGCATTGCTGTGAGTGTCCTGAGCCATCCCCCGAGGGGAGGTGCCACTGCCTGAGCCCAGGTGTGGATTTACTCAGGCATGGAGTCATGGCAGTCAAGAATAAGGTGTGCAACCCCCAGTTCTGCGCTTGCATCCTCCATGTCCTTACCCTCCTGCTTTTCTCCTTTAATCAGTGGTATCTTGCCACATGGACCTCCCATCCAAAGCCCAGGTCGCTTTGTCCCCCATTTGAGGGAGTGACAGGTGCCCAAGGAGGGCAGACTGTCACCTCTCAATGTCAAGCTGCCTTAGGTCATTGTAATGCCTCTGTCACAGGCAACTGAGACCCTCATATGAAAATCCCTGAGCAGCTGAAGCAGAAAGCAGGCAGGTGTGTGGAGGCTCAGTGGCTTCAGGGTGACTGGGGTTCTGTATGTGATGAAGTGCAGGAGAACGAAAAAACTGAACAGTTTTGGGTGATAGTCTAAGTGCTGGGAAAGGGATGATGGAGGGTTCAGACACCCACTGCTTTCCTCCTGAAGACAATAGCAGTGTTGCAGCACTGCCAGGGTAGCACTGGATCAGAGCTGCTGTGCCATGGATGGCTCTGGGCAGCTGGAAAAGCACCTTTGCCAGGGCAGCAAGCATCTACCTTTTCGACTGTCTCCTCTTCCTTCCCTTTCCAAGAAAAATCAGGGTGGGTTTATCAAGCAGTCCTTAACCTGCTGTGTTTGCTAGTTCTCTGCATTTATTTTATTTGTCTGTGGTTTCAGGACTAGGAAAGAGTGCTTTCATTAACAAGCTATTGATTTTTCATCCCTCATTGATACTCTCCCACTTTTGTCTTTGGAAGGACAAAAACCAATAAGGATCCCAGAAATCAAAATAGGTGTGGGATGTGCTCCCAACCTCAGCAAGCAAGTTGTTCCTACTCCCCTTTTCATACCCATGGTGTCTCCCAGCACTCCAGTAGCTACTTGGGAAGAGCTTGAGTGGTGTGACATCCCCTTCTGACACCTATAATTACCTCTTGAAGTGTAGTCAGGTCATCACTGCCCATTGATGATGAGAAGTGGTGTGGTACCGACTGATACTGTCACATTACCGAGTGATGCTTGTACATAGTGGGCAAGAGGGTAAGTGATGTGATCATAATTATTGCTTCAGCATTTAAAAATCTGTCAAACCATGACAACTGTTTGGTGTGCTGGCGCACAAAAAAGAAAGTATCTGTTATCATTGGGGTAGAGCTGGCCAGAAATTATCCATCAGAACAGGCTTTTGTCAATAATTACTCAGTCAACAGTACATTTGCTTGGAAAGCGGGTATATTTTTGTCAAAGCTGTCAACAAAAGATTATCTAAATATACTCCTCTAGAAGCCAAGGTGCCTTGTTCCATCTTTGCCTTTTCAGATCCTCTATTAAATCTACAAAATTATGAATTCTTTTTCAAAGTTGGGTTATACAGGAAACATTGACTTTTCTTCCATTCCAGCTCAGCCCAAAAACACCAAAAGCTGTGAAGGCCTCACTGCGGCTCTGATGCACCAAGCACCTGCAGAGCCAGTTCTGGCGGTTCTTGGAGGTCTTTCATGCTATTGACCCATCCTCTTTTTTGCCCTCTTTGTTTCAGAGTTCGCACCTTCCCAAAAGAGTCCCACCTGGGCCACGACACTGTCCGAGCCCTGATGTACTATGCCCTGAAGGTCTGGAGTGACATCACCCCACTGAATTTCCATGAAGTGGCAGGAAACAATGCCGACATCCAGATAGACTTCTCCAAAGCAGATCACAATGATGGCTATCCCTTTGATGGGCCTGGGGGGACGGTGGCACATGCTTTCTTCCCTGGAGACCATCACACAGCAGGGGACACTCATTTTGATGATGATGAATATTGGACTTTCCGATCATCAGGTAGGTCAGGGTGGGAGAGCTCCAGCCAAGCACAAAGGCTCTCAATTTCCCTTTTCTGCTCTGGTGGCTGGAGTGGTTTAGCCTCTGTCACACCTTCACCCTCTGCTTCAGGATCCCTGAAGTCTTCTGCTTCTAATTCCTCTCTCAGCCTTGCTAGCAAAATTAACCCAGGCAGTGTTGAGGATACTCTTATGTTCCTGGAAGCCTCAATGGCATCTCCATGTTTCTCCTTATCCTGCCAGCAATTGCCAAGCTCCCGTTCACCCAGCTGCAGTCCCCATCTCTTCTGAGACGTGGAAGGTTGCAGGTTGGGTATGCGGCTACTGGAGCTCTTGGACAGGGACTGCATTCTCCGACTTTGACATCTTTTGGGTACCTTCACTGCCACAAGTCCCAGTTTCCTATTTTTAAAGTATAGTATTAGCTGATCTATCTATAACGGGTTCTGTTGTGCAGGGAAAAAGACCTAGCTTTTTCCTGCCATCTCCTGTCAATTATTAGACATCAGGATGCACCTCTGTTCTTTTTTATCTTCATCTCATCTGGCTAAAGCAGAGTTTTAATAAGAGAGAAAATATCAGAAGCAAGTGTTCCTCAGCTGCAAAACCGTCTGTGGGGATCAGGTCCCCAGCAGCCACATCAGGTGAGTTTTCACAGAACGTCTTCTTTGCAGCCACCAGCTGCTAATGTACTTGTCATGCCAGCTCCTCCACCAGCCTCCTAGTGGGATCCTGCTGCCTCAGCTTAATGAGTTTTTTTAAACCTGTCTTCTCTGAAACAAGCTGATGCCTTCTTCCTGCCCACCGATTGACTTCCATCCATCCCCCTGAGTGTTTGTGGGCAGGAGTGTTTGCCAGAGGTGCTGGAGGAGCACTCGAGGTGAACTCAAAGGTTATAAGGTCTGGACAGGCTGATCCTTGAGAATTACACCTGCTCCTTGTTTTATGCTGGTGTGCAGCCCCAGCTGATGGCTTTTATCAGGAAGGAAAAAGAAAAAGCTGCAGTTTTGATCAGCAGACATGCAGGGCAGAGGCAAGTGCTGTGGTCAGTAGCTTGCCCCACAGTGAATGTTTCAGGGATAGAATCAGTTTTGCAGCTGGTGGTTGGGAGTGCTGCTTGTGAAACACACTCCTCTAAAGGAGCAATCTCAGAGCCAGCGTTCCCGCAGGGAGTGCCCCTCCAAGCACCATCGAGGGATGGGGGCATGAGCCTGCAGCGAAAAGCTGCCCTCTATTTTGAAGATCTGGGAGCTATCCGAGCTTCATCTTTTATTTATTTTGTTCTTTCTAGTGATTAAAAAACATCAGCTTGGTAGGCAATATAACAATATCCCCAAGGTTGTCAGTCTGGCACTAAAATGTCAGAGAGCATATGTCTTGTTCTCTCTCAGTGCCAGCGAAAACAGCAAAGGTCATAAAAATCTCACCTGGTTACAGACACTGTAAATAATATTCCTGGAGGACGAGGCAAAATTCAGCGAAGGATATCTCCCTGCTCCAACACCCCGAGACTGGTGAGGAGCACTAAGGACTGGGCAGGATCAGCCATAGCTACTTTTGTGCAAAAAGGTAGCCATCTCAGATGGCAAAGAAGCCAACTCCTTTGTCTCCAATCCTTCTCAGGGAATGTGACACTCCCTGAGTTCCACAGGGATCTTTCCAATCTCACTGCTTCTTTATTACAATACTTGACATCATGATCTTTGTAAGAACCACACTTAAAATCATTGTCGGTACTACTGCAGGACACTGCGGTGCAGAGAGGGGCAGAAATTGCACGGACATGTGGCCCAGCCTGTCTGGAGCTGGGTAGTGGGAGTACCCCAAGCAGGCTAGGTCCTGCATAGCTCCGGGGAGCAGCTCCTCCTTTGCTTTGGTAGCAGTGGCTTATGTTTGGAAATGAGCATCAATCCCTTACATGAGTGTCTCAGGCTCTGGAGAGGATAGGACTGGTCTGTATATGGATGTGGTTTGAGGCATTGGGGGCTGGATTGCAAATAAGGAAATCTGAGGAAAGAAAATACAGTAGAGATAGCCCAGACCGAAGGAAGAAAGTCATCAAAGGAGGTATTGATGTTCAACAGTGTCTTCTTAATGCCCATTATGGTGTATGAGGGTCAAAGTATTTGCCAAAGGCAGCAGACACAAGAGCTGTCAGCTCAAGGTGTGTAACAAGAAGATGGTAAATCTTCTAAAAACAAGCTGGACACGGCCACCTTTTTGTGTCAGGGCAGCAGTGAGATGAGCAGGTCGGTGACCGATGAGCAGATGAGCGTTCACGTGTTTGCGTGCACATCAGGAAGGCTGAGGGATGGACTGGGCAGCAGTGTGCAAGGCCAGGCAGGGAAAGCCCCGTAGAGCACTATGGTCAGGTGAGCACATGGCTTAGCTCATTGTCACAGGATGTGACAAGCTCTTGGCTGGTGGCTGCAGAAATCTGGTATTCTGGGCAATGCAAAGGCTGTTTCAGCAGCTGCAGTAGGCATGATGAGGTGCAGGGAATGACTGCTCTGGCCCAGCTTCTGCAGTGCCCCTCAGCAGATGGTTGTGATGTGAGTGTAGTCTCAGTCCTTTGTCCAGATTTTTCTCAGGTGCCAACAGTGGTCTGGAAATAAGGGGGGTGATACCCAAGCTGGTGTAGGCTGAAGTCTGGTTTACTTTCCATTTTCATATAATATACTCCTATCTCCAACTGGAAAAAAAAAAATTTCAAACTTTACCTATTCCAAAACTCCTTCCAGTTTATCCAACATAAACCTATACTTTCTCTTACAGCCCTTGCAGCAAATCCCCCAATTACTATCAGCACTTAGTGACTTCTATTTCAATTTTGTCCTTATCTCCAGACACTCATGGGATGGACCTATTTGCCGTAGCTGTCCATGAGTTTGGCCATGCCATTGGCTTGACCCACATCTCTGCCATAGAGTCCATCATGAGACCCTACTACCAAGGTCCAGTGGGAGATCCTCTGAAGTACGATCTTCCTTATGAGGACAAAGTCCGGATCTGGCAACTCTATGGTAAGTTTGCATCCCTCATGTGGCTACGGTCTGTTCCTGCCATTGCAGGACACATTGGAATAGCTGTTTTCTGAGGTGAATGGTGTGGCTCCCCACTGCTTCTTTTCTACACAGGAGTCAGGGAATCTGTGTCCCTCACGGCCAAACCTGAAGTAAGAAAAACAGATGACCATCCAATCCTTCCAGAGCTGCCAGAGAATCGCTCCACTGTGCCGTAAGTAAAATTTCTTCCCTTCCTGCAAAGGATGTGTAATAGTGAAGCTCTGCTTCATCAGTATCTTGCCTGTTCACTCTGGCTTAGTTCTTTCTCTCTGGATCTCTGGGTATTTTGCTAAAACTCAAAATTTTTTACTCATACTAGTGTAAAGTTGTCACCGTCATCCTTTGGTAAGTTCATCCTTGCTGGAATTTTAATCGATTTCCTTAAACTAAGCTCCTTATGGGCATGTTTGCACCTAAAAATATGAGAGCCTTTCTCCTTGCTCTTGTGAGATGCCACCATCTCACCCATGCCATCCCCTCGTTCCTACCTTGTATGCTGGGAAGGTGGATGAGGTTTGCCTCCACATCTGTTATTTTGTGGTGAAAGAGGGCAGTGAAGCTGCTGCTGGCAGCCCAGCACAATTGTTCCATCACCAGAACAGATTTATGCTTCCCTGCCACCCACAACAGCTTTTCTGTGTAGGTTCCCAGCATCCTCTCCTTGTTCCTTCATCAGTCATCATTTTGTATGTGGGCTTTGTGGCTCTCTCAGTCCTTCATACTCTGTGCCTTCCTTACCCACCTTGTTAAAGCAGCTCTGTATCTCAGCTGCCTCTTGCCAGTGGCTTTCACCAGGCAGCTTTCACTGGATATCATCTGGCTCCTCTGGGTCCCTCTGTCTAGGCTCAGCTGCATTCTGCTTTGCAGCTCTGTCACCTCTCAGTGCCACTTGGGAGCTCAGCCCTGGAGCAGCAGCATCCAGAGCCGCTGGAGCGAGAGGCTGCTTGGCTGTTTTCCGTGTCCTGCTGCCCTGGGGTAGCTGGCCAAGCCACGCTGTGCCACTGGGAGAGGGAAACCAGCTCAGCCCTCACCAGCTACCCAAGCTGGTGGATGTGTAGATAGTGTCCTTGCTTGACTCCCAGCAATGGCATCTGGTGGCTCAGGGTTGTCAGTCCAAGCTGTCTTCAGGCTGAGGTTTGCCTGAGCTCACCTTGGAAATCCCTGTGCATGTGGCTGGGCCTGAGCATGAGGAGTGACAGACGGACACAGCCCGTCTTCCGCAGGAGCAGAGGTGATTCAGTCCGTGGGATAGGAGGGCACTGGGGGACACAGCCACTCACTGCCTGCCTGGGCCCTGCTCACCTGGGCATCTCTCCACAGGCTCAGGCGGGATGTGCCCAACAGGTGCAACACGCACTTCGATGCAGTGGCCCAGATCCGGGGAGAGGCCTTCTTCTTCAAAGGTGAGCGCTAGGGATCTGTGCCTGTGTCACCCTGGGGGTGGCTTTGGTGTGGCAGCGCGCAGTGTGGGATGGACTGGGGTGGGTGGTGAGTATGAGCTGGCTGGGGTTTATGGGCTGCTCCCACAGACCCAGAGAGGCATCTCATATATCTGAGTGTGTGGCCAGACTTCTGACAAAAGTTTCCATTGATGTAAAATGGCCATTGAATTTGTATCCTCGAGGTTTTTTTATGTCCTTAAAAAGTGTCTGTACTTATGGCAATTCCTATCATATTGGAATGTATTACTCACTTATGTTTCAGTGAACTAGAGCAAATACACAAACTGGAGCAGAAGAACGACAATATGATATAAATCCTTATAATTAGAATAAAACTCCCTCTCTGCAGATGTTAAAATGTTAGAGTTTTGCATCCTGCATTATTAGGCTAATATCCAATTTCCATAAAATTTTAAAAGTCGGTGTCACAACCTGCCAGCTCTGGAGAAAGAGCTGAGTGTGTGTAGAATACAAATCTGAAGATGCATCTTTGGTTTCTATTGCTTATCTCCCCTTCATGCAAGATCAGATGCAAATAAGGAGCAATAATTTCTAACAGGCAATAACAAATACAAAGTTGAGAGTTGCTTCCTAAACATCTTGCTCCAATTCACGCCACTCTGTGGAGTTCTCTGGAGAAAATACAGCATGACATGCGCTGCAAAAAGGCTGAGAATCCCAGACCCAACACAGAGTTGTATTTCAAGCTGCCTCTGTAAACCATTAAGACTCCTCAGGAATCCCGTATCAGTCTGTTTTAGCAGGAAAAAGTTTGTCATCCTTCCCACAAAGAACAAATCCATTTCCTTTTACATTATCCAAAATAATTCAGAAATCCCCAGAATACGTTTTCCTAGCTGGGCCAGTGCTGCTGCAGGTGTTTTAGTGCATTTGCTGGCACCACCAGTACAATCATCCTGGAAGCTCTGCAGGACTGCAGTCTCTGCTTAGTGTCCTGCACCTCTAGATGGTATCAAAGTCCTTAACTCTGCCTCCTTCCTATTCAAATGGTTTCCTCCTCCTTTATTTTCTCACTCCTTTTCTTCATTACAAAACAACCCCTCTGGTATTTCTGTGTTTCCTTGTAACATCCTAGACATTTCCAAACATGAAAGCAGCTCAAACTCCTGTGTGCAGAAAGCTGTGGCTGCTCCAGGAGAGGAGGAAGAGGGATGGATTTTGGATGCTCGTACTTAAGGCTGTTGGTGCCTGGTCCCACCAGCTCACAGGAGGTCCCATGCAGACAGAGGGAGGGAGAGGATGAAAAGGTCTTCTCTCCTGCCCCAGCTCAGTGGCACAGCCTCACGCTGTGGCCAAGAGTATAACAACTCCAGCGCACTGTCCAGAGCATTATTTTAATCCAAACAAAAAAAGGGATTTCTCCTAATGACTGCCAGAAACGGAAAGCAGTTGCAGCTTCTGCTGGAAAGCAGGATGGCTCTAAATCATGGCCCCCATCCTACATGCTTTGCTTCCTGCTGCTGCTACCCACCCTGCACTCACCCCACAGCGAAGGTGGGTTGAGTGTGGTTCAGTAATGTCCAGTCTGTCCCTCCAGGCAAGTACTTCTGGAGACTGACTCGCAATAAGCACTTGGTCTCCCTTCAGCCGGCTCAGATCCACCGTTTCTGGCGGGGTTTGCCTCTCAACCTGGACAGCCTGGACGCAGTCTACGAGAGAACCAGTGACCACAAGATTGTCTTTTTCAAAGGTGAGAGCAAACGTAGTGCTGGAAGTATAGAATGTGCTGGTAGGGAGCAGACACCAGTGCTACATGTTAAGCATCTCGAGGGCTGGTCTGAAACTGTTGTCCATGAGCAACGCCAGGAGAAGTGAGCTGCCAGGGAGGCCAAGCAAAAGGCAATGGTCATGTTCCCCAGAAAATGAGGGAAATGTCATTGATGATAAATTTCAGTCAAATGTAACTAAGATCTGAGCTTTTCAAGAATGAAACACAAGCAGGAACCACCCCTAGACACACTCACAGGTGGTGTGCTCCTCCTTTGACCTTTTCTCTCTTTAGTATTTGTTGTTGAGAAAAGAAGCCAGAGAGGAAATAAAAATGAAACTGAAGACCTTCAGTTCTAATAATTATATTTCTGTTACTGATTTTTTTTATTAAAATAAGTGGCATAATTCTCTACTTTTAGTTAGAAAAACTAGCGAGCTTTTTTTTTAATTTTTTTTTCAGGAGAGCTGGAGGAACAGTTTAGCTCTTGGTTTCTATATGAAAGCCCAAGTCCTCCCACAGACCATTCACCCTGTGGTGGTTAGATGCCACTCATGCATTCAGTGTGACCCAAGATCCTGGCAAGCACTGACTCTTGTTTCACCAAGGTTATGCACTTGAAGTGCTAAACACATCTCAGCCCTCCATTCTTCCTGTTTGGAAATTGCTTTTTGTCTCCTGACCATTCTGCTTGAAACATGGTGCAATTATGGGTTTCAGAAGTGCTGAACCTAGCACTTCTGGAAGTAGTAATTTGGTTTCAGATCCCCCAGGCAGGCCAGAGAGATGGCTCATGTCCCACACAAGCCCGTCCACTTGCAGAAGGCCTTTCCACGTGCAGCCGAAGCCCTTCCGGGACACCAGCACACTCAGCCCCGCAGAGCCGTGACATGGAGGAGGCTCTGCCATGTATGTCCAGCTACCTCAGGCAGCCTGCCCTGCTATGCTTTCCCAGAGGGAATGGGGCCACCCCTTATGCGTGGCTCTAGACCTTCCCAGTCGGGTCTGCAGGCCACAGCAGCCCTCACTCCCTCCCTTCCCTCCCTGCTTCCTGTCCGTGATGGGGATGAATAGACATCCAACCAGGAGTTCAGGTCAGGGGGCTCCTCCCAGATGCTCAGGAGACTGGAATTCCTGATATGCCACAGCTGGCATCTTGTTCCAAGACATGCATTCTCTGTGTGCATTAGTCCTGCCTAGGTCTCTACATAAACTCAGAATTTTCATTCCAGCTATAAAATATGACTCATTCTCTCCCTCCAGCACTCCTTCATTGATCCCTGGACAGAAACCAAAGAGCACAAATTACCTTGGCCTCTAAGGTCCTACTGCTGATACACAGGCATGCATTCATGCTTCTTCAGATATTCTAGAAAACCAAGGGAGGAAAAAGTCTGATCCTTAAAATAGGCTATGCAATACCTAAAAGGACACTGCAGGCTCCCAAAGAGATTTTGTAAAAGAGGACTGTCCTAGTGGTTAGAGAATTGTGAAGAAATTGAGTCATCTGGGTTCATTTGCTTATTCTCACACAGACCAGGGCCCAGTCCTGTCATGATTCATGTTTTATAGGGAAAAAAACCCATATTGATGGTTCTCTCCTGCCCAAGGTCAGGCTAAGGAGGTGGCTTGTAAGACCCTTGAAGAGCAGTGAGCTGCTTGTATGGCATTTATACAGTCCCTGAGCATCTTCATAATTCACAGGTCTCTTGGCCCATCAGGCTCTAGAAAGCACTGATTTCTCTTCCAGAGTGGACTACACTTGGCTTCTCAGAAGCCAAATAGCCCACACAAAGTGCCCATTTTGCCCACAGAATCTGCCTGTAACTTTGTTTCTTCGGATATCAGGCAGAAATCCAAGGGGCAGGAAACCGAACACCTCCATCAAATACATTAAAATGACAGCTGTACTGACACTTGTCAGTGTGTTCAAGTTCTCTTTCAGCAACAAAGCGGGGCTATGTGCATGGACAGCCTGACACAAAAAAGCAGCTATTCAAAGCCAGAGGTTCCCCCATGGGCTGACCCCTTCCTATTCCCATCCTTAAATGCCCAGAGCTCAGCCCCAAGGCTTTGTCAACAAGTAGATAACAAAACATTAGCGCAGCTCATCTGTGGGAAAATACTGGTTTTGGTTGTGAAACAAATGTGAGTTTATTCAGTGTTTGTTTCCTTTCCACAGGGGACAGATACTGGGTCTTCAAAGACAACAATGTGGAGGAAGGGTATCCACGACCTATTTCTGACTTTGGCCTGCCCCTGGGTGGAATCGATGCTGCTTTCTCCTGGGCTCACAATGACAAGACTTATTTCTTTAAGGACAATCTCTACTGGCGCTACGATGACCATGAGCGGAGGATGGATCCTGGGTATCCCTTCAGAGGCCATCCTGTGGAAGGGAATACCCAGCCCTTTAGACGATGCCATGAGGTGGTCAGATGGTGAGTCCATATGGCAGTAAAAAAAAACACAGCAAAGAAAATCAGTGCTCTGTTGAGCTGTAGCTCCTTCTGCCCTGCCTGCCAACACAAACACTGAGTGCCTGATGGAATGTTCCTGGTTACTGGAAGCTGAAGAGAGGTGTGATTCCAGCCAGAATTTCCCACACTGCTCGCTAGAAGACACTGTAATTTTAAACAGGCAACAAAAATATTGTGAGGGAATAATTATTGCACTTTAGTATAAGAACACAGTTGATGCAGTTTTGCAGTGATTTATATCCTAATATGGACTGATTTGCTCCTAGCCGGTTTTGTTGTCATTGGATTTTTAGTTGGATATATGAGGATGCTGACAGAAAAGATTTTTAAAGTTGTTTTACCAGAGTTACAACTTATTTTCTGAGCATGAGATTTCTCAGTGGTTTCTTCCCCCTGAAAAGACAACAAAAAATTTGTCATGGGAGACATTTACAATCAGCTATTCACTCACAACACAGTGGCACTTCCAGGGTTTATTTACTGATCACCTAACAGCATAATAGCAATCATTAAGCCAGGCAGAGGGGAAGGCTGCTTCCAGAGACTTTTCAAGCTGAATTTCCAAAGCTATTGAGAGTGACATTCCCATAGGCAGAAGTTCTTTTGAGCGTGTGGCCTGCTTAGACAATTTACAATTTCCCAGTTCCGAGTGGAAAACATGCACCTGAGAGCAGAAGGATCTCAGGGCCCTGTCAGGCCCAGGTTGTTTTTCTGAGCCCAGGGTCAGCAGCACGTACCCCAGGTCATTAATGGATAGCTGGGTCTCCAACCTTACCGCGCGCTATTACAAGAAGGAGAGTTGGTATGGGTTCACAGGGTCTTGACCCTACACACCCATGGTACCAAGAGGTACATCTGCTCTAGGACTCAGCACAGAAGAGGCAAGACCTCACCATTCACCTCCAGCTGCTGGTGGCTCCTGGCTGATGTGAGAAATCCTGGCCAGGCACAGCATGACTTTACCCTCTGTAGCATCCCTCCCGCAGCGAGAGGGGATGTTGAAAACAAGCGGTGGTGTCTCACATGCCTCCACTCCCCGGGGCTCAGCTGGGGTGGGAATACTCCTCTGCTGCTCAAAGTGCTCCTCTGACTGTCCTCTGGGACACTACCTACCGCACTCACCTTGCATTTGGGTTTTGGTCTCTGCAGGTGCAAGTTACTTCTTCAAGGGCAAGGAGTACTGGAAGCTGCTGGACAGTGAGCTGGAGGTGCAGCCCGGCTATCCGCAGTCCATCGCTAGGGACTGGCTGGTGTGCAGTGACATGCAGGCTGATGCCCCCGAGACAGCCGGGAGCAGCAGGACCGGGGCACGCTCCAGGCCGGGGCAGCACGACGAGAGCCGCTTGAAGAACGGCTACGAGGTCTGCTCCTGCACCTCGGGCACCCCACCCGAGCACCCTCACCCCATACCCAGACTGACAGCCAGCCTCGTGCTGGCTGTGTGGACAGCAGCACTGGTCTGTGCAGCCCTATGACAGCTCATCTCACTGGCAGGACAACACCATGGTGCTCCAGGATACATGATTTCTGACTGTTACAAGTGGGAAAAAAAAAGCATTCCTAGGAACATGCCAGTGAAGGGTTTGAATTCTCCATGAGAAAAGACCAGTGATTTTATTTTGGGGTTTTCTTTCTTTTTAATTTTAGTTTAAAAGTCTAACAACAGAGTTGAGTTCTGCACTTTCTTGTTCCTCCATCCAGTTAAAGATGAAAGTGGTCTCGTGTTGAATTTAGAAATGCTCCATAGAGATGTGTTGCTCTGGATGTTTAAACACAGCAAACAAAGGAGGGGAGAGCTGGGAATGGGGACAGAAGAGATGCTGCTGAGATAGACTGTGACAGAAAGGCATCTGGCAGAAGGTAGTAGTTGTGTGCTGACACAATGTACACATCCCATTGGATGTACTAGGTAGAAGAAACTGTGACTCTACTAGGATTAGCTGCAGGTGATCATTATTTTACTATCAAGCCTGCTGTAGTAGTCACTGGTGTCTGGGGAACCTGTATCAGTTTCTATGGGTCAGAAACACCTTTGCCTTTCAGAAGGCACTGCAGCTTATCTTTGTATGCAAGTAATTATAATTTAATAATTTCTCTAATAAATCTTGGCCACCTACACGGAGATCTCCCAGTCCTGTGCTAGATCAAGCCTGACACCTGCAGCAAGTTTCTGGCTGCTGAGGCTCTTAGCAGCCTCACCTCCGGACGAGCAGCAGTGCAGCCAAACGAGATGCAGTTACAACCACTGCCCCACACTAATCTGTGCACACAATCTCCTGGTCTTAGAATTCCTGCATCAGGTTGGCTTATGTTTTGGGAGGAATCAAGATGTATTGCATTTGTTTGTGACTCTGCCATACCTGGCTATGCTGCATAGGATGGGCTTGAGCAGGGAAGATGCTGCACGGTCAGCTCAAACTGTTTTTGATGCCTCTGACAGGAGCTTGGAGTGGCAGAAGCCAAGGTGAAGTGCTGCATTAGGATGTTCCTGTTTGGGTTTACTCCTCACTATCAATTTTCTGTGGTATGATTTGGGCATTTGAGAGTCCTTGAAAGTGGTGAGTGAGAACTTGGATGAGATGTCAAAGAAGCCAGGGTCCTTGAATCTGCTGTTGTTGGGGGACATCAGTGGGCAGAGGCTGCTGGCACACACTCTTCTTCTCTGCCCTGCTTCTGCAAAGCTCCTTCACAAATGCCTTTTGCTGCCCTGCTGGGGTCAGCTTCCTGGGGAGACATGGCAGCAGCCTATCACTGCAGGACCCAAAGCTCCTCCAGTGGCCCTGGTGGCACAGCAGGAAAGGCAGAAAAAGTGTACAGCTGCATCCTGACAGAAAAAGAGGGGTCGCCTCAAGTTTCCCTCTGCTATTTGGTCTGGGCCTGTCAGGATTAACCATAAACAAGCCAGCCAGACCCCTGATCCCTCAAGGGATGCATCAAACACTTCAACAGAAACACAATTCAGTAATGATTACAGAGGAAAAATTACTGCTGATCATTTATGATCTGGGGGGAATATCCTTGGTAATTACAAACCTAAGACATGGAGAATATTGGAGGCAGAATCCCAATTTTGGCCACGAGCACCTGGAGAAGAAGGATATTTCTCTTCCACAGGATGGAAAGCCCAGCACCCTGGTGTTTCAGGGGTAGATGAATGAATGTGCAGGGGAAGGAATGACCAGCAGGACCTTTCTCCACCTCACCTCCAACTCCACGATGCAGCAGCTCCAGGTGCGATCAGCTGCCTCCAGAGGGTTACCTGGACACACCTGGGAGGGAGCTGCTAGCCCAGAGAGGCCAACAAGGGCATCCGGAGTGTCCCTCCAGAAAGCACAACTGGAGCATCCAGCAGGGGCTGGGGAGCAGCCATGTGCACCTGGGCATGGGAGCATCACTCCAAGAAAATGCCAAGGGAAAAGCTCTCATGCCAACAGGGAGCACCTGAGCAGGCTGGGCAGCAGGCAGGGTCCCAGGGAGGAGCTTTCAACTTTGCCCATTTATCTTGTCTCCCCCGAGTCCCCAGTCCTGCCACAGTGCCCCAAGGAAAGAAAGGGGTTAATTAGGAGAAATGGATTTAAATTGAGGGAAAAAGCTTCCTTTTCCATAATTGTCTATGTTCAAATTGTGGGGGAATCTGCTTCCCCTGCGACTTTAATGGTCTTAATTGAAGGAAACCCTGCCTTTTCCATGCTGTTAGGGGTATTAATTGGCAGGGAATCCCCATTTTCGATTACTGTCCAGGGAGAGGAAAACCTTGATGATGCTTTTTTATGAGTTTGAATTAAGGGTAATTCCCCCTTTCTCATCATCCTAAAGCTTAAACTGAGGGGGAAGCCCACAGTTGTCCCTCCTTTTTAAGGGTTTGAATTGAGGGAAAAATCCCCCTTTTTCAATCACTGGAGAGATTGAAAGTGAGGAAAACCCCTCTTTTCCCAATATTTTAGTGGATTAAATCTTGAGTTTATTTGCACTCACACTGATCAGCAAGGTAACCCATGCAAAGTAATCTAAGGCTCTTCAATAGTAAGAACTGACATTTGTTTACAAATTACATGCAGTTTTGTACGGTGCTGTGCAGCCTCAGAGACAAGTACAGAAAAAAGAGCTACAGAACTGGAACCTAAGTTTTAACAGCTAAGTCATTTGTACCTTCTACATGAAAATAAAGCAAACATAACCACAATATTATTACAATATTCCTCTTACACTGCTGAAGTTCTCCACTGTGGATTTCAGGTATAACAGCACATGCTTCCTCTCTCATAGGCTCTCTTTAGCAAAGTGGTAAATACAGAATCCAGTGGCACAGCAGGATCTTCGCTTACCTCCTCATCATTTTTAAACTGTTTAAAGTGGAAAAAAAGCATAAGAGAAAAACAAGGATGAATATGAAACAAAAATCGCCTCAGCTACCCATGTTTTGAGATGAGCTCTGAGCTGAACCCAGGGTGAAGCTCCAGGAGCACAAGTGTGCAGTCCTGCTGGAACAGAGCTGTCCAGCAGTGCCCCCGGGGAATCTGTAGTGGTCACTGCTGGCCTTAGAGAAAAACTCACCAAACCCAGCCCAGGGGGCCTGTGATCCCCAGCCCACCCAGGGGCAGCTCCAGGCACTCTGAACTGACACATATAATCTACAAAAGGAAAAAAAAAAGGATGCAAAGCAGCCACCTACTCATTAGAACTGATTACCTCTTCTAGATATAGAAAGCCATCCACCCAAGTTTTCTTCTTTTGGCACACTCTGTCACAAATTATAACTGTGTTTGACAATGATCAAATGAGTGTTGATGCCTTTTTTTTCTTTTTTTTTTTTCTCTGAAATCTCACCTAGGTGCTTTATCTTTATTAAAAAGGAAAGGGCTGTTTGTTCTAATTGTACTAGAAATAAATTAGGTGGTTGAAGAAATAAGTCAGGTGGTTGCACACCTTGTCTGGCTGTGGTCTCTCCCATCAGCTCTAGGAATCACACTTATCAAGGTGTCCTGTTTGCAATACAAGCAGAAAAAGATAACAAAATTCATCTTGGAACTCATATTTATAAAATGTGGCTAGATTATTTTTTTAAGGAATCAAAAGATAAAATAACCCAAGTATATTTTTTTTCTGTAACTTTTTCTCCCTGCACACAATATAGCTGCACCTCAGAGCAGTTCCACATTGCTTTCTCTGTACAGAACTGATGACACTCTAGCAGCTCCTGTGACAATTAAAGCTGAATTTTTTTCTTGGCCTTCACAAAAGACCCCAAAAAACCAAATAAACAAACAACACAGCAAACAAACAAAAACAAGAACAACAACAAAACAAACAAACATAAACAACACAAATTTGGAGACCACTCTAAAATACCATTAAAAAAGCCACAGGAGCAAGTTCATATTTTGCATTTGACAGTGTAGAGAGAGGAAAGAT